>CM051241.1:105254671-105573671 GCA_027917425.1 Gastrophryne carolinensis
CACAATGCAGGGGAAGTTCCAGAGAAAGAGCCAGCCAGCAGTATTGACCAGCAGCACACTCAGAAGCCTAAGGAGGAACTCCAACCCTGACATTACCCCCCCTCAAAAAAAGCGGGCACCGAACGCTTTAAATAACACCACTGGAGATGCTTCAATCAGCATACGAGAAAAAATCCAGAAAGGTAGCATGGGATCAGACATATGATCTGGATGGGTAAAATTGGCAAACATCCCATGAGAGGCGGGCCGGACAGGAACCAAGCAGGCAGAAATCCAGACAGGGGCGATGAAGGCAGAAATCCAGACAGTGGTGATGCATGCAGAAATCCAGACAGTGGCATGCAGGCAGAAATCCAGACAGGGGCGATGCAGGCGACTCACACCCGGGGAGCTGGCAGGCGGGAAGCTCACACCCGGGGAGCTGGCAGGCGGGAAGCTCACACCCGGGGAGCTGGCAGGCGGGAAGCTCACACCCGGGGAGCTGGCAGGCGGGAAGCTCACACCCGGGGAGCTGGCAGGCGGGAAGCTCACACCCGGGGAGCTGGCAGGCGGGAAGCTCACACCCGGGGAGCTGGCAGGCGGGAAGCTCACACCCGGGGAGCTGGCAGGCGGGAAGCTCACACCCGGGGAGCTGGCAGGCGGGAAGCGGCCCTGAAGCAGGCGAAGACTCAGCAGGTGCGGGCCCCAAAGCAGGCGAAGACTCAGCAGGTGCGGGCCCCAAAGCAGGCGAAGACTCAGCAGGTGCGGGCCCCAAAGCAGGCGAAGACTCAGCAGGTGCGGGCCCCAAAGCAGGCGAAGACTCAGCAGGTGCGGGCCCCAAAGCAGGCGAAGACTCAGCAGGTGCGGGCCCCAAAGCAGGCGAAGACTCAGCAGGTGCGGGCCCCAAAGCAGGCGAAGACTCAGCAGGTGCGGGCCCCAAAGCAGGCGAAGACTCAGCAGGTGCGGGCCCCAAAGCAGGCGAAGACTCAGCAGGTGCGGGCCCCAAAGCAGGCGAAGACTCAGCAGGTGCGGGCCCCAAAGCAGGCGAAGACTCCGCAGGTACGGCAGTCCCTCCAGGAACAAAATCAAGAAAGCAATGGCCAGGGGGACCGGGACCTTCACGGCAGCGCCCAGGGGGACCGGGACCTTCACGGCAGCGCCCAGGGGGACCGGGACCTTCACGGCAGCGCCCAGGGGGACCGGGACCTTCACGGCAGCGCCCAGGGGGACCGGGACCTTCACGGCAGCGCCCAGGGGGACCGGGACCTTCACGGCAGCGCCCAGGGGGACCGGGACCTTCACGGCAGCGCCCAGGGGGACCGGGACCTTCACGGCAGCGCCCAGGGGGACCGGGACCTTCACGGCAGCGCCCAGGGGGACCGGGACCTTCACGGCAGCGCCCAGGGGGACCGGGACCTTCACGGCAGCGCCCAGGGGGACCGGGACCTTCACGGCAGCGCCCAGGGGGACCGGGACCTTCACGGCAGCGCCCAGGGGGACCCGGACCTTCACGGCAGCGCCCAGGGGGACCCGGACCTTCACGGCAGCGCCCAGGGGGACCCGGACCTTCACGGCAGCGCCCAGGGGGACCCGGACCTTCACGGCAGCGCCCAGGGGGACCCGGACCTTCACGGCAGCGCCCAGGGGGACCCGGACCTTCACGGCAGCGCCCAGGGGGACCCGGACCTTCACGGCAGCGCCCAGGGGGACCGGGACCTTCACGGCAGCGCCCAGGGGGACCGGGACCTTCAAGATCCAGGTTCTTAAGACAGTAACCTGTGCCCTTGAAACCTTTAAAATCAGCACCTGGGTAACCAAATTCAGAGCTTCCTGTGACTTTAGGAAACCCTTCCAGATCTCCTTGAGCCAGCAGGACATTGAAAAAATCCCCATTTGCAACCCGAGGTGTTTCAAAACCACGAGCACGTGGGGAATCTTCATGGCCTTCTCTAAGATTACTCGAAAGATGGTGATCAGGTTCGGGCTTAGGACAGATATTACTGGAGCCCTCAGGAGGGCACGCCGGTACGGAGGCAACAACTGGGCACGCCGGTACGGAGGCAACAACTGGGCACGCCGGTACGGAGGCAACAACTGGGCACGCCGGTACGGAGGCAACAATTGAACCAAGCAAGGCAGGCACTGGCATCAATGGCTCAGTCAAGGCAGGCACTGGCATCAGAAGCTCGGGCAAGGCAGGCACTGGCACAGGTACAGCATTCTGGGATAAAGATGACATAACAAAATGCTAATCCGCTGCCTGAATGGGCTGATCAGCTTATATAGGCTGAGGAGTTACAGGTGCTGGCTGATTGCCAGCAGCTCTGCAGGACAGAGCCATCTCCTGGTGGATCAGCACAATGCAGGGGAAGTTCCAGAGAAAGAGCCAACCAGCAGTATTGACCAGCAGCACACTCAGAAGCCTAAGGAGGAACTCCAACCCTGACACTCTGCTGAAAAAGCAATATATCATTTTCCTAGGAAATCCCTTTAAAAATCACAGTTGAACATGTATACTACAAAATGAATGAATTGAAAGATCTTAGGCCATGTTGAGTCCAAATCAGGGGTTCCCAGGTCAAATTCCCATTCTTGCGTAAGTCGGGTCAGTAGTAGATCTGGAGGGCTATGTATCAGGGCATATATCCTGGAAAGGAAAGCTTTCTGTCCAGGGTTTGTTTTAAAGCAATGTTCGTAGGGGGCGAGGTCAACTTGTATATCTGTTTTGAATAGGGAGTCAAAGTGCTTTAATTGTAGGAAATTGTAGCGTCCCATCCTCGGAACACTGCTGGTAAACAGTAATGAAAAAATACCATTTTGTGAGTACTCACCTGAAAAGGGTTATTACTAGTATGTCACACACCCCACTTCCAAATATTCATGACACTTGGGAACCCGGCCTGTAGAGGGTGATCTTGCAGAGATGACATCGAAAAAGAGCCCCTCCTGGTCCATAAGTACTGGGTTCCTCCCATTATTCCTCAATCTTTTTAAAAAGCAGTGAAGAACCAGGAAAAGCAAATTATATTCGATAATTGAAAAGTAGTTTGAAAATAATAATCACCATATAAAGGATCCCTTAGAACAAAAAATAACCATTTTACAGGTGAGTACTCACAAAATGGTATTATTCCTACACCCCACTTCCAAATATTCATGACACTTGGGACATCCAATAGCAGTGTCTATAATGGGTGGGGATCCCCAAGGAATAATGCATAACTTAAATTACTGCAGCTTGCAGAATTTTGCGGCCAAAAGCAGCATCCGCTGAGGCCCGCACATCAACCTTGTAAAACTTAGAAAAAGTATGCACAGAAGACCAAGTCACAGCCTTGCAAACCTGTTCAACAGAAGCCTGGTGCTGAAAAGCCCAGGAAGCTCCAATAGCACGAGAAGAATGAGCGGTGACACGAAAAGGGGGAACCTTCCCCTTAGCCATATAGGCCCCAATGATGGCCTGACGTATCCACTTACTAAGGGAAGATTTGGCAGGAGCAAAACCCTTCTTGGGCCCAGAAGGCACAACAAAAAAGGGCATCCATCTTGCGGAAGGCAGTAGTAACTAAATAATACTTAACACAACGAACTACATCCAAAGAATGTAAGACCCTTTCCTTGTCGTTACTAGGTTTAGGACACAAGGAAGGAAGAACTATATCCTGATTTAGGTGGAAAGCAGACACCACCTTAGGAAGGAAATCTGGTTTAAAACAGAAAACAACCTTATCTTGATGCCTCTCAAAATAAGGGCTAGTATAGACAAAGCCGCCAGTTCAGAAACTCGGCGGACAGAAGTAATAGCAACCAAAAAGGCAACCTTCTGAGTAAGAATAGGAAGAGGAATATCCTGCAAAGGCTCAAAGGGAGTGGCCTACATAGCTGAAAGCACTAGGTTAAGGTCCCAAACAGGAAGTATAGGCTTTCTGGGAGGCCGCACATGCGCGACTCCTTGGAAAAAAGTCTTAACCAAAGGATGAAGAGCAAACGACCTTTGAAAGAAAATAGCCAAGGCAGAGACTTGCCCTTTCAAAGTACTAATCTGGAATCCCATATCCAGACCTCCTTGCAGATATTCCAGAATTCTAGGAATAGAAAATACTCTACAGGGCAAAGCCCTGGATTCACACCAATCAATATAGGACCTCCAAGTCCTGTAATAAATGACAGAGGAAGACTTCTTCCTAGCTCTAATAAGAGTCTGAATAACCACATCAGAAAGACCTTCTTCTTTCAAGATGGAAACTTCAACAGCCATGTCGTCAAAGCCAGCGTTTGTAAGTTGACCCTGAGTGATGAGATCTGGAAGAAGAGGCAGATGGAACCGATCCACTGCCAGCCTTACGACGTCTGCGTACCACAGACATCTTGGCGCAACCAGAATTGCTGGTGCCTCCTCCAGTGCTAAATTGCGCACCACCTTGCTGATCATGGAGAATGGGGGAAACAGATACAGAAACCCCAGATCCTTCCAGGTCAGAGACATGGCATCCGCTGCCACTACCAGAGGATCCTGGGATAGAGACACAAAAGCAGGCAGCTTGTGATTGTGACGAGAAGCAAACAGGTCCAACCGTGGAGTCCCCCACTTGTGACAGAGGAACTGAAAGACCCTTGGATTGAGAGACCATTCTCCCTGGCGAGAACATCCCCTGCTCAGGGAGTCTGCCACCACATTCTCTATCCCTGGAATGTAAACTGTTGATATGCAGGGAACATTGATCTCTGCCCACTGAAGGATCAGAGACACTTCCCGGAGGGCACCCCAACTGCGAGTCCCTCCCTAGTGATTGATGTATGCAACAGCTGTTAGGTAGTCTGACCGAATCTGAACTGGCAGACCTGTAAGAAATGGGTCAGTCGAAGTAGAACAAGACGTATGGCCCGAAGCTCTAATACATTGATTGGAGAATGAGCCTCCTGAGGCCTCCACAATCCTTGGAACTGATGCTTTTTCCAGAGGCCCCCCCAGACCTCCAGGCTGGCATCCGTGGTAACCAGTTCCCGAGTCAGAAATGACTTGCCCTTCTAGAGGTTGAGCAATATTAACCACCACTGAAGGGACTGCAAAACGTGGGGAGACAATAGACAAGTCTGATTCAATGATAGTGGGCACCTGTCCCACTTTGCCAAGAGGAAGAGCAGAAGCGTCCTTATGTGAAACTGGGCAAACGGGACTGCCTCGAATGCAGCTACCATCAATCCCACTAGTCTCCCTAGACGGATAGACTGACGAGGGTTGGACTAGAATAGACAAATCAAGTCCTGAATCAGAACCATTTTGGACTGAGGAAGAAAAACCTTGGCCTGAAACGTATCCAGAAT
Source organism: Gastrophryne carolinensis (assembly GCA_027917425.1). Classification (NCBI taxonomy): domain Eukaryota; kingdom Metazoa; phylum Chordata; class Amphibia; order Anura; family Microhylidae; genus Gastrophryne; species Gastrophryne carolinensis. The sequence continues at coordinate 105,259,976 of CM051241.1, forward strand.
CAGGCCCAGGAAGGGAATTTCCCTGGATGGACAGAGAGAGGATTTGGGGTAACTTAATACCCATCCGAACCTCTCTAGCGTAGAGACCACCGTCATGGTGTCCAACACTGATTGTTCGAGGGAGGAGGCCGCGATAAGAAGATCGTCCAGAAAAGGCACAATGCGGATGCCCTGAACCCTGAATATAGCCATCACTCCTGCCAGCATCCTGGTAAAGACTCTTGGGACCGAAATAAGGCCGAATGGCAGGGCCACAAATTGATAATGCTGGTCTTCTATCGAGAACCTGAGAAATCTCTGGTGACTCGGAAAAATAGGAATGTGCAAATAAGCATCTTTGATGTCTATGGATGTCATGAAGTCCCCCTGACGGAGAGCATCGATCGTTGATCGCAGAGACTCCATGTGGAATTTTCTGAAACGGATAAATTGATTGAATCTCCTTAGGTCTAGGATAGGCCAAACAGAGCCGTCCTTTTTGGGTACGGTGAATAGGTTGGAGTAAAACCCCAAACAGCTTTCCGCTGGAGGCACTAGGCAGATGACAGCCATGTTTAACAGATTCGCTACTGCTGCCCGCAGTCCCTGCGCAATTGCCGGATCTGACGGCATCCGGGACATGAAAAATCTGGCAGGAGGCCGGAACTCGAATTCCAGTTTGTAACCGGAAGAGACTACTTCCAGAACCCAATTGTCTGATACCTCCTGACCCCAGACCTGGAAGAAGAACCGCAGCCGCCCCCCCACCCGTAAGGGTGAGGGCGTCCCCTCATTGTTGAGCAGGCTTAGTGGCAGATTTGGTTTTGGACCCCCAATTCTGACTTGGACGGCCACGTCCCTTTCCTCTATTCCATGCATTCCCTCTAGAGGCTGAAAAGACCGATCCACTACCGGATCTAGACCGCCGAAAGGAAGGGTTAAAAGAGGCCACTCCACGAAAGGAACGACGCCATTTCTTACACTGAGGAAATTTACCTCCTTTAGTGACAGAATCCAATTTTTCTCCAAAGAGGTGCAATCCCACAAAAGGGAGCGCTGTAAGCGATTTCTTGGCTACAATATCAGCTGCCCACTGCCGCAACCATACTGACTGCCGAATGGCGATTAACAAGGCAGAGGTTCTGCTGCACATGAGCAGAGTATCATCTAAGGCAGAAAGTACAAAAGATGCAAACATCTCACATCGCTTAAGAGCGGCGTGCTCATAAGAGGCCGGATCAAGCCCTGAGTAATTCATTAGGTCTCTCACAACAGACCTAATAGCCACTGTCATGAGTGCTGAAGCACCAACAGGCAGCAAGGCTGAGCCCACACTGGAAAAAGCGTGGCACGCCATTTGATCAATACGCTTATCCTCTCCATCTTTAAGTGTAGTGGAGTCAGGAGAATGCAACACAGAAGGATTGGATACATTAAGCACAGGGGCATCCACCACAGGTGGTGATGACTAACGCTTAACAGTATCAGCTGGGAAGGGATATTTCTTGTCCCAGCCCAAGGGAATGCTAGGAAGCCGCGCAGGTTTCTCCCATTCTTTAAGAATAATTTGATCAAAATGCTTTTGATTTGGAAATTCTAAACGAGGTTTAGAGACTCCAAAGACTTCCCCTTTTTGAGCAGGGACTACTTCAGGAGGAGTGATAACCAAAACCTCAAATAACTGAGCAAGAGCCTTTGGGGTATCCACAACACTAGCTTCACCCTGCTCAATCACAGTACCAACAAATTGCTGTTCATCAGAAACATCTGAATCTTCATATAATTCTCCTTCTTCTAACTGAGAAGGATCAGACCAATAAAGCATTTCACAATTATCCAACTCACTTACCGGAACGGCCTGAGTCAAATGTTTCCTTTTAGCTGAGGCCTTCTTGGCCACAGAGCTAGACATTAATTTTTCAAGATGAGCCAATCTGGCACATAAATCAGAATGCGACTCACCACCCATGACAATATCACTGGGAGTACGGACAAGACATGGCGGTGTAGGAGATAAGGCAGAAGCCGCAGACGCCGAAGCCTGGGCCCCAGTTTGCTGCATAATAGTTAATTGAGCACAAGGGACACAAAGAATTGCGTTATCCCCAACAAGGGATGTCCCACATCCAAAACATTGCCGAGTCTGTGCAGAGGGAACTGCATGCCCGTTGTCCTGAGATGCCTCCATATGGGGTTTAGTATTATACTATAATTGATTATAGTCGCCAAGTATATATGGGATTTACGCAATTGCTACCCGGGATGCCCCTTTAAATAGTCCCAAGTGGGAGGATATTAACACAAATGGACCCCCAAATAAGGCTTTAAGGGCTAAAGATCAGGAGAAACCCCTTTAAAATAAGAGTTTCCACCTGCAAAGAAAACAAACAGTCACCAATGCACACAATACAATAAATGACAAAGCATGAAAAAAATGGCAGAAACTCCCTTCAGCAAGCTGAGGGGTACTCACAGCATGTTTAAATATGGAACGCTTCACGAATTTGCGTGTCATCCTTGCGCAGGGGCCATGATAATCTTCTCTGTATTGTTCCAATTTTAGTACATGTGCTGCCGAAGCAAGCATAATGAAGGAAGACCATAGGGAAGCAGCAGGAGCCAGGCAGACAAAGGGAGCACACCGGGGTGCTCTGAGAATGAAATGATGCTGTGTGCCTAAGCCCCGCCCACCCCCAGAATAACATGACCAAGAATGGAGGGAAATTCAAATCTGAACATAGCCAGAAACAAAGAGCTTTAAAAGGTAAGCAAAAGAATGCTGCCTAGACAGAAACAGGAAAATCTAAATAAAACATATCCTATTAAACAGTATAGTAAACATACATAATATATATGTAATAAAGATTTATTTTATATATATATATATATATATTTTTTTTTTATTATTTGTGTGCATGGTGACACATAAGCCCAGATACCGCCCCCCCCCCCCTCCTTTTTACCCCAGCAGGGTAAAGGAGAACTAAAGGGGAGAGGATAGAAAGGCACCCATAAGGCACAAGGGGATTATAAAGGGACAGGGGCATCCCATGCCGAGAACACCAACCCAGAAACCGTCTACCCACATTTGGGTCTCACGGAGGAGTGAAACTCCTGTATACACCAGAAGGTGTATGTATCTACCTTTGCCTGAACCATACAGCCAGGGCTGGGAGGCATACAATATAACCAAACAGGTTTAAAGAGTATCAGACAGAAATAGAGAAAAAAAAAGGGGGGCCAGGAGCAAACCCGGCTACCTGCAGCTTGAAGGAGAGTCATCTTCTGAATGCTTCGCCGACTGCAGAGACGAAAAGACTAAGGAATAGTGGGAGGAACCCAATACTTATGGACCAGGAGGGGCTCCTTTTTCCATGTCATCTCTGCAAGATCGCCCTCTACAGGCCGGGTTCCCAAGTGTCATGAATATTTGGAAGTGGGGTGTGTGACATTCTAGGAATATAACCTTGTTAGAGAGAGTAGGGGAGTTAGATGGTGGGAAAATGACCAGTTCTGTCTTGTCCATTTTTAGCTTGAGGTAGCGAGATGACATGAATGAAGAAATAGCTGCAAGGCAGTTGGGGAGGCCAGATAGGAGAGATTGGGGCCAGAGAGATATATCTGAGTGTCATCCGCATAGAAGTGGTATTGAAAGCCTAGTGAATTTATAAGTTTGCCAAAGCCATAGGTGTAGCCTGAGAAAATTAGGGGGCCTAGGACAGAACCTTGCGGCACACCAACAGAAAGGGAACGTGAGGATGAGACTGTGTTAGAATAGGATACAATGAATGATCTGTCAGAGAGGTAAGAGGTAAGCCAAGAGAGTGCAAGGCCTTGAATCCCGAGAGAGGAGAGAATATCAAGAAGCAGAGAGTGGTCGACAGTATCAAAGGCTGAGGAGAGGTCAAGAAGGATGAGGATGGAGTAGTGACCTTTGATTTTGGCAGTGAGCAGATCATTGGTGACTTTGGTGAGGGCAGTTTCAGTGGAGTGGTTACGGCGGAATCCTGATTGTAAGGGGTCAAGTAAGTTGTTAGTGGATAAGTATTGTGCCAATTCTGAGTGGACATGTTTTTCAAGAAGTTTTTTGGAGGAGAAAGGGAGGAGTGAGATAGGGCGGTAGCTGTAGAGGGCAGAGGGGTCGAGAGAGGGTTTCTTGATTATCGGAGTAATAACTGCATGTTTGTAGGAGGAAGGAAAGGTACCAGTGGAGAGGGAAAGCTTGAATATAGAGGTTAAGGCTGGAGTGAAGGATGGAGACAGTTGAGGAATAAGGTGGGATGGAATAAGATCGAGGGAGCAGGTAGTCAGGTGGGCCCTAGAAATGAGAGAGATTAGTCCAAGCTCACTTATGGGAGTGAAGAAGGTAAGAGAGTAAGGCAGGGGGATTGTTTGAAGTGGTGAGGGATTCTGAGGGGCAAAGCCTAGTTGAATGTTGTCAATTTTTTCTTTGAAGAATGTAGAAAATTCTTCTGCTGTTATTTGGGAGGTTGGAGGAGGGTGTGGTGGGCGGAGTAGGGAACTGAAAGTGTTGAATAGTTGTTTGGGATTCTGGGCTTGTGCAGAAATCAGTGAAGAGAAATATGCTTGCTTAGCAGATGAAAGGGCAGTCCTGAGTTCCTGAAGGGCTTGTTTATAGAATTGAAAGTCACAAATGGATTTGGTTTTCCTCCATTGCCGTTCAGCAGCTCGAGACAGCTGTTTAAACAACTGTTTTAACATTAAACAACTGAACAATTTTAGCAAAACTTAAGCAGCTTCCAATTGGTTCATGAAGTTCTACATGAACCTGGAAGCCATGAGGGGTGAGAAGCAGCGCAGCCAACAGTTGGGACCATCAACACCTGGTGATTATGTCCCTGGGGATTTTTGTTAGTTTTACACTTTTGGTGCACTTTAAATGTATTAAGTAACATGCAGTGGTAATTCCAAGCCGCAATCTGAATGAACACATTTCCCTATACATCAAATGGCGTTAAAGATTTACCATACTAGGACTGTAAATGTATAAAATCTTTTTATTGTATTGAAGTAATATGTTATATATAGAAAGGAACACAGAACAGCCGTGTACACATTTACCAAAAAGAAAATGTTTACTGGAGTCAGGACATTAACCTGTAGAACAATTCAGGAGCCTATCATAAGGCTTTGGCAACCCAAGTCACAGTCTCAACAAACTTCAAAAGCACTTGCCACCATGCTTTTTACATACCCAAAGTTCGGGTCCAGTTTGGCTGAACTTTGAATAAATGTTTGGGTTCAGGGAGCCTGATTTCAATGATGGGGACAAGAACTTTTGAGGATGTCTGTGGTGGGACGGGGGGGGGGGGGGGCGCAGAGTGTGCAGCAGTAAGCGTGCTGTGGTAACTTGCAACTTACAATGATGTAAAGTTATAACATACTAAAAAATAGCATGGATCATCAAAAATCTAGCATTAGTATTATAAATATGTAAAGTAATAGTAAATAACACTGGAAAACAGCTGGTTGTCAGCAGAAAAAGTTGTAGGAAGATCATCACAGTATAAGCTCTTGTTCACTCTTGTCTGGTACTGCATACATTTGTGGCAGATGCTGCGGTGCTGCAAGAGAGATCCAACAATGGCACCTCTATGGCCCCTTTCCGACCTCTCTGATGCACCAGGACAGAAGAAAACGCTCCTGCAAAAATTGCATCCAGGCAGCAAATGCAGCCAATTAAAGCCTATAGTGCCGCAAGTGGCATCTACATATTTCCGGCGGTAACGCATGCTTTTGGGGTTGGGGCACCATAGATTTTAATGGGACTTCAATAGACAGAAAGATGTCCTGTCCTATAGTCCTGGAAAAAGGATTTTTTTATAATTCAGACACAAATGCTAATAAAATAAACACAAAAGGGAATCCCTATTGCATAAACTACTGCTAAACGCATGCTGCAAACGCGTGCCAGACAGGTGTGAATGTAGCCTAAAACATGTCTAACTTCCAGCACAACATATGCACATATAATTTAAAAAAACATTGTGCCACATATATTTAGATAAACTATAGATATACCTTTATTAATGTATACAAATTTAAACATTTCAAAAAAATTAAAACTGATTAGGGAGACCAAATCCCAAAGACTGACCATGATAATCATTTATAATTTATCAAAACTATAGTTCACAAAACACCCCTAAATATCTAAAACCTAGTAACAATCAAAATAATACATTAAATAATGACACCAACAAGAAACAGTGAGTTATATTACGTTAGATTAAAAGTTAAATACATAGGTTTAAGCCTTATTATAGTCCCAGATCTCTCCACACCTGACTAACCCTAAATGGCCAAAGCTATTTTCTAAAGCTGCACTTAAAATTCTAATATTACTGACATTGGCTGTCATGTACGGTACTTCCTCCACAGTTTATTACATCTTTTTATAATGTAGTGATAGAGTTGGATCTTTGGGGTTCTGTGTCAGCCACTGGTATTTACTGCACCTTGGTATGTATTGCATTTTATTAATGAAAACTAGACCTGTGAATTACACATATCTATTAATTTCAAATATACAAAGTAAGCAGAAAATCCAAGATTAAGGTAATACCATTGCTTGGATAACTTTGGAAATGTAAGCTTTCGGAGCAATTCAAGCTTCTTCTTCAGGCATAATAAAGATCTTAGACACAAATTTATACAGAAAACTACAAAGGAGTGACAATTGTTTTTACACTGACACACATGAAAAATTGCAAGTCGTAAGAGATAAGAATCAGGGGGATTATGACAATGATGAGCTGATAAGAATGGGAGGGGAGTGTATGGAAGTTTTATTGCTCTCACACCATCCCAGACAGTCTGTTTAATATCAGACCTTGTGATGAGTCCAGTCTATTCAATCCATGTCATAATGACACATAAAATGATTATACCTGTTTAGTCCACGGGTTTAAAGATTTGGATGCATTTACATTCCCACTTCAATCTCTCCTTTTGTGAACAGAAGCCCCCTTTGAGCACTGTGAGTTTGGGGTCACATAGGCCATGGCCTGGTCTACAGAAATGCGTTACAGGCACATCAGTTTTATATTTTTAATTGTGAACCTGTGCAAATTTAGTCGCTTTCTTAGCGCTTGTCCAGCCTGTTAGATGTAAAATGCTGAGGGGCACTGCATACACATGATCAGGTATACTACATTAGGGGATTTGCATGTAAAACTACCTGGTATTGTGTAATCTTGTTGCATACCTGGTCTTTATTCTGTCGGTGGTGGAGATTAGGGATGAGCGAACTTTTGAAAAATTCAATTCGGCTGATTGATTTTCCGTCAAAATTCGTTTCGGTCCGAATTTATTTGCGGCGAATCGCTATTAAAACGGCTATTTCTGAGCTTCCTAGAGCCTCAATAGGGTTGTAAACCACTCTGCCTTGCTGTAACATGCATAGGATACGTGCTGGGTTAGTGAAATAATACTGTAAATAATTATGACATGCAGATCAGAGGCATCGCTATTAGAATCGCAGAGCGGCACAATTGCAGAGAGTTGAAGTGGCATCACTATGAGGGGCCCCTATATTGCCTGAAAAACACACCCTGGAGTTGGCAGCAGCAGGAGCCCAAATATTGGCTGAAAGACATCCTGCAGTTGGCAGCAGTAACAGCAGGAGGCAAAAATTGGCTGAATGACACCCTGGAGTTGCAAGCAGCAGCAGCAGGAGCCCAAACATAGCTTGAAAGAGACACTGGAGTTGGCAGCAAGTGCCCAAAAATTAGCAGAATGACACCCTGGAGTTGCAAGCAGCAGCAGCCCAAACATAGCTTGAAAGAGACACTGGAGTTGGCAGCAGGAGCCCAAAAATTGGCTGAATCACACCCTGGAGTTGCAAGCAGCAGCAGGAGCCCAAACATAGCTTGAAAGAGACACTGGAGTTGGCAGCAGGAGCCCAAAAATTGGATGAATCACACCCTGGAGTTGCAAGCAGCAGCAGGAGCAGCATCAGCCCAAACATAGCTTGAAAGAGACACTGGAGTTGGCAGCAGGAGCCCAAAAATTGGATGAATCACACCCTGGAGTTGCAAGCAGCAGCAGGAGCCCAAACATTGGCTGAAAGAGACACTGGAGTTGGCAGCAGGAGCCCAAAAATTGGATGAATCACACCCTGGAGTTGCAAACAGCAGCAGGAGCCGCCCAAACATTGGCTGAAAGAGACACTGGAGTTGGCAGCAGGAGCCCAAAAATTGGATGAATCACACCCTGGAGTTGCAAGCAGCAGCAGCAGCAGGAGCCCAAACATTGGCTGAAAGAGACACTGGAGTTGGCAGCAAGAGCCCCAAAATTGGATGAATCACACCCTGGAGTTGCAAGCAGCAGCAGCAGCAGCCCAAACATAGCTTGAAAGAGGCACTGGAGTTGGCAGCAGGAGCCCAAAAATTGGATGAATCACACCCTGGAGTTGCAAGCAGCAGCAGGAGCCCAAAAATTGGATGAATCACACCCTGGAGTTGCAAGCAGCAGCAGCAGCCCAAACATAGCTTGAAAGAGACACTGGAGTTGGCAGCAGGAGCCCAAAAATTGGATGAATCACACCCTGGAGTTGCAAGCAGCAGCAGGAGCCCAAAAATTGGATGAATCACACCCTGGAGTTGCAAGCAGCAGCAGCAGGAGCCCAGACATTGCTATAAAGAGACACTGGAGTTGGCAGCAGCAGGGGCCCAAAAATTGACTGACACACCCTGGAGTTGGCAGCAGCAGCAGCAGGAGGAACCTAGAAATTGGCTGGAAGGCACCCTGAAGTTGGCAGCAGCAGGAGCACATACATTAGCTGGAAGGCACACCCTGGAGTTGGCAGCAGCATAAGCAGGAGCCCAAACATTGCTTGAAAGACACCCTGGAGTTGGCAGCAGCAGGAGGCCAAAAATTGGCTCAAAGGCACACCCTGAAGTTGGCATCAGCAGGAGGCCAAAAATTGGTTGGAAGGCACACCCTGAATTTGGCATCAGCAGGAGCCCAAAAATTGGCCTAAAGACATAAATATGTTTTGCACCATTTGGAAAGTGTAAAACGTGGCACTATGCTGAATCTAGTCGCATGCATCAGCCATTGGTGGGTGGAAATCCTGGCTGATCCATCCCTGATTCATTTTGACAAAGGTGAGTCTCTCCACATTTTTAGTTGACAGACGAGTTCTCCTCGCCGTAACTATGGCCCCCGCCGCACTAAACACCCGCTCAGATGGCACGCTACTTGCCAGGCAGGACAGCTTTTCCAGGGCAAACTCTGCTAGTTGCGGCCACAAGTCCCAGCGGATCCTCAAGGTGTGTTGGCATGGTCATGTCAAGGTATGACATGACCTGCTGGTTGAGGTCCTGCTCCAGGTCTTCCTGCTGCTCATGAGTAGCCTCACTATGCGGGTGTAGAAAGCTACTCATTAGCGACTGAAGACTGAGGCTGCTGCTGATGGAGCTGCTGCTGCTGCTCCTGCCAACCCCCCCAGCAGGCATGGCAGTGGAAGGTGAGCGCAGAGGTCCCCCCGAGTCAGACCTGCGAGAGTATGGACCATGGCGCAGATAGGCATCGGCCAACTGTATTTCCAGATGAGCGTCTTTGTAGCGGCACTCAGAGCGACCGCTAGTAGATGCTGTAAGCGGGTATCAGGCGCTGTAACTTAGCGTTGCGGTTGCTGTAGTAACCTGGCCGACATTGATGAATGTGATGTATGTTGGGTGCTCTGACAACAGTATAATGCTGCAGCGAGCGAGAGGTAGCACCTGCTCAAAAACTACACACACACAGTGTCGGCGCTCTAAAGCTGGTCACTATAGCATAGCGCGCCAGATGCTGTGTGATTAAAGTCTGGTTTTAAACACATATACACCTGTAACAAAGCAAAAACACATGGAATGACATTGTTTTAACACTGGGACAATAACACTTTAGTGCCAGACCTGTAATGACAATTCTGCATAAAATTATAAAAAGTAAAAAAAAAAAATGATAAAAGTGTTTGTTTGCAGTAAGGAGAGGTCACATAGTGATTTGAGCAAAAAAAAAAAATTTAAATTGCCAAACACGCTATTTAAACACAAACAAATGAAACCCCATTGAAATGTATGGGAGAGTGACACTGAGCGACAGGTACTACATGGCGCTGCGGAACATACAGCGCCGGCACTATGTGCTGAGCTGCCTCTGGTAATACATGTGACTCTACATGGTGCTGTTAGAGGCGCTCACTAGATTCGCTTTCTTAAATGTGGTTTTGCGTACAGCACCCAGCATTCACCAGGCGCTACCTTCCACTAGCCGTTCTTAATTAACCCTCTTAGTATTGTTAGGGACGGGGTATAAATAGGATGGCCTTGTCATGGCTACCTCGCTTTTACATTCATTGCAATCTATGTTAACTAACAGTCCATGTTTTTAACAAGTGTTAGCTAGCTTTTTTAATAGTACGAATGTGCAGAGGGTTAGACTTCTTTTTTTGTCTATGAAATGTGGTCATACCCCTCTAGCACCTCCTTGACTGCCATATATTGACTGGATGAGCACATCATACCTTTCTTTAGACTTTATTTCTATCCAGCTCTCAACAGATAAGCAGGTTTAGCTCCCTCCTACTCTCAATCACGATTTTATGTCTCTCTGACATGCATCAGTTTTTGCCTTCTTATCAGCTCAGGTGCACTTACCTGAAGTGTTCAGCCAGCAGCTTGTAAATCCTAGATTGGATTATGGGAGAGGCCTTCCCCCCACTCTACAGCCACTCCTAAATGCTGGACCCAGAAATACAGTTTACAAAAAATGCTTGAAAATCTAACTGTTGCTAGCCAGTAGCTTTATCCCAAACATATGCCACCGAAAGCCAGGACTAACACAGGGCTGTTTCTGGGGGGGGACCTTTATCCCAGCCATCCTGTTTTCTGCAAATGAGTCAGGGTCACTGTTAGTGGTGCTAGCCATAAAACAGGCCCCTCATCCCCCCATACTGGGCTCAGGCATAGGGAGAAACCACTGCCTGCTGCCAAGTTTGAGGCACAGCATGGTACATAGCATAAGATGGGTGAGGAGAGGGCAGAATTTTTCCCTTCCTGCATTGGGAGCTATTTTGCCTAGAAATATATATATATATATATATATATATATATATTATACCAGTTTAATGAGATATATTTGACAGGTATAATCACGTTCTGCCTGCTCATGCCATTATTTCTGCTCTGTTCACCCTAATATTGACAGAGTTGCATGTGATTGGCTGAGACAGGGCAGAGCTTTTTATAATAAACAGTATTAGAAAAAGTGAAACTGTTATTGCACACCATAGTACAATGGGGGAACAGAACCCAGTCTGAGAAGAAACAAGTTGAAGGGGTTCAATATTTAGCAAGGTGCACAATCCGACTTATACTAGCGACTGCTCCCCCTTCTGACGAAGGTTTTACACCGAAACGTTGAGGGTTTCAGGTGTCTTCCACACTAGGTACACTGCTTGTCTGCTTACTTTGCTCTCGTGATCATATCAGAATGTCTTGTGTTTATGCTTTCACACTGTGCATGTCTATACATTATTATGCTTGCCTTTGATGTAAAAGGTCACTGTGTTAGTTTCTCAGTAATCCATATCTTTGTTTTGCCACTGATCTACGGCAGTAAGGTATGTATATGCCCCAGGGGGACAGACCAAAATGCAGGATAGGGAATATGCCAGGTTTTGGTCCACTTTACCCATGGAACCTGGGTAATAGTCTATACTCACACACATCAATCCACCAGCCACAACCTAGCACGCGCACACTTATTAGTTCTCCAGGTCTGAGCACACACACGCACCAGGTGAAAAAGTTTAACCAAAGTGCATTTTTAATTGGCGGCTCTGTAGTGACCAGCATGTCAATCATAACTTTTACGCGATTTGCTGTAACTCACCAGACAAACTTGCAACAAGGTTAGAGTAGCCCTCATAGAAGTTACAAGGGGCATGCTGAGTGCAGGAGACCCTCATCCCAGTGCATGCTGGGCACTGTAGTCCACTGTAGTCCATCAAACTGCCTGAGCCTCTCCATGAAAGTTTATTTCATGGAAGTTGTAAGTGCCATGCTGGGCACTGTGGTCCTGTGACTTTTGTGAGAGTTGCTGAGACTTGTAGTTCAGGAAAACTTGCAACAAGGTTACAATGGCTTTTGTGGAAATTACAGGGGGCATGCTGAGAATTTTAGGTCACAAAACTTTTAGATGAGATCGTGTATGTGGGGTATCAGAGCTCTGCCCCAAGCTGTTTGCTCAAAGCTGGCAGAGCTGTGGTGCTTAGCATGCCTCTTGTGCTTTATTTGCTGGGACCTGTAGTTCACCAGACTTCCTTTATTTGCTCCAGGCTGCAGTGCTCAGTATGCTCCTCTGGCTTTTGAAAGGCTTACTGAGGTTTGTCATGGGTTTATAAGGGGCTTGGTGGGCTGTGAGTCCCAGCATACCCTGTGCTGGGAGTCTCTTGTGCCAAGTATGATCTAGGTGCCTTTTATGACAGTTGCTGGGGTCTTTTGTTCACCAGACACCACACAAACATACAACAGTTACAGCTTTGCATGGGGCATGGGGAGCATTTTAGTTCTGCCAGACATGCCTGCATCAAGTTATCTACCCAAAGATGGTCAACCTGTGATGCCCATTATGCCCTTCATAACTTTTATGGGAGTTGCTGGGACCTGTGGTTCACCGCCCAGCCCACAAACTTCTAGGGGGTTATGGAGGACAAGCTGATTGTGAAAGTGGACCAAAACCAGTTTCCTGTGCCATCTACCTGGACCTCTACCCGAGTACCTGTAGGAATGATTTCCAGGCAGGTATGTTCTTGCCCCCAGCCTGATCTGAATGAGTGGGCAGTGGAGTGCACCTCAGCCCAGAGATGCTGGAGATGCTGGAGACGTGGTTATGAGCCCACTGGAAAGGTAAGTTCCTTTGAGTGATCTTGGGGGTTTTGCATAGTAGGGCATCCCAAATCAGGATGCCCCAGGGAAAGGCCATTGGCCGACCTGAGATACCAAGGCAGGGTGAATAGGGTTTTGATCTGCTTTGAGAATATAGCCGCTTCTGATGAAGGGGTGCTCTTTCACAGGGTAAGCTGGGCACCTTAATCTACCAGACCACTGCCACAGTGTGGCTGGGACCTGTAGTTTGTCATACTCTCCAGCAACTTGTAGAAAACATCCCATAAACTCTGCTGGAGGCTATATGCAGGGCACTTTAATTCCGCTGGGAATTGTCTGCACTGGGGGTGGCTTTTATTTAAAGTGGACTAAGACCCGGGATTCTCACTACCCCCTGTTTTGGTCATTCCCCCCTGGGCAGCCCTGCAGTTTGAAACCCCTAGAATGCCGAGCAAACTCACTACTCCTTGAGCCCATGCCATTGCATCACTTGCTCCCTTTGGCTGTGCGCGGCCATGCACAGCCATTCAGTTGAGGTGGGTGGAGCCGCACACAGCTCAGAAAGGATGCAAAGTGATGTCGTGGGCTTGGGGGTGAGTTTACTGGACGCCCTCGGAGGTTTCACACAGCGGGAAATCCCGTCTGGGATGTCCCAGGGGGCGAAGTTAGCCTGCCCTGGAGACTCAGACTCCAGGGTGAGTTTTGTTCCGCATTAAGTTGGTGAAGCTGCGGAGCCCAGCATGCCCCTTGTGACTTTCAGAGCAGTTGTTGGGACCTGTAGTTCACCAGACTACAAACTTGCAAGATTCCAAGGGGCATGCTGAGTGCAGGGGAGCCCCATCACAGTCTGCTCACAGGGCCCCAAATAGCACTCCCCTGAATCCAGCACCTGTCGCTAATGACAATGATGGGGGGGGGGGGGGCGCAGCTTACCTCCCTGCTTACCTCCCTGCTGTGATCAGCAGATTTCAGGCTGTCTCACATCTCAGGCGTCTTCCATGCTGCTTCCACACACACTGCCCCTCTGCTGGTATGGAGCGCTGGGGCGGCCTCCATTCATACACACAGGAAGTGTGAATGAATCATCTCCAGCATCACATCAGCAGACGGCTGGAGAGAGTTTAACCCCTGAGCCGCCGCCACCACCATCTCATCCTGGCTGAGGCAGATTAACACACCCGATGTATGGATAGGCCCTGTCGGTAGCTTCAGCCCCTTTACCTGACAACACGGTCAGTGACATCAGCAGTGACTGGAGCTCCGGCTGCTCATACTTCAGTGCTAGTGCGCTTGCACTTCCGGGAGCGGCCAACAGCAGGTCGCGGGCGCAGACACTGATGCACTAATGAAAAAAATAAAAATAAAATAAAAAAATATATAAAATGTTCAATCAATGCGCCCCAATACCAGCTAAGCACCCTAGGCACGTGCCTAGCTTTGCCTTGTCTTAAATATGGCCCTGCATAGGGTATAACTTTTGTTACTATAGTATAAGAGCTTTTTATAATAAAGGGAAATGTAAATGCCCTTTTGATTAATCATAGTTACAATGCAAACTTAGCTTGGTATACCCTATCACTGTGGAGTGTTTTCTACCTCAACCAATGACAGTTGGTGACAGAGGGATACCAGGTGACAGTTAGCAATTCACTGTCAGCAGCCTCTTGGCAAACATGTCTGCTGCTGTAGCCCCAAAAAGGTTCAGTGGTCATATACTTTTGAACAGGGGCGGACAGGGGTTCAAAAACGGCCCGGGACTTTTCTGGTCACACCGGCCCTTCTGCACTCTGTCCAGCCCAGTATTTATGCCCCTTCCCCATAACAGGCAGTGTGCAACCCCCCACGTCAGAGCCTAAGTGGCAGAATTGGGGCCAAAAATTGGCCCGTGACTTTACCAGCCTTGATGTACTGGGCTCAGTGCAGCCTGATGAAGTGTAAACGCCCAGCACCATGCATTTTGGCAGACATGTTGTCTGAGACACACACACACACACTCCTATGCCAGGCAGGGGCAGATTGGGGTAAAAAAAACAGGCCGGGATTTTACTGGTAAGACCCTGCTGTGCTGTGACCGGCCCAGTATATTGTGTTAGAGCCATAGCAGTGCTGGTGCACAGCTATGATTTTGATTAATTCCATTTAAAATTATTTAATTGTGGACACACAGCCTGGGCTGATTCTTTTGTCCCTGATCAGTCCTGTTGCTTTTTTGAGGAGCCACTGCTGATAAGTTTATACGTGGGCTTGGGGGAAATGTGAGTTTACTGGACGCCCTCTGAGGTTTCACACAGCGGGAAATCCCGTCTGGGATGTCCCAGGGGGCGAAGTTAGCCTGCCCTGGAGACTCAGACTCCAGGGTGAGTTTTGTTCCGCATTAAGTTGGTGAAGCTGCGGAGCCCAGCATGCCCCTTGTGACTTTCAGAGCAGTTGTTGGGACCTGTAGTTCACCAGACTACAAACTTGCAAGATTCCAAGGGGCATGCTGAGTGCAGGGGAGCCCCATCACAGTCTGCTCACAGGGCCCCAAATAGCACTCCCCTGAATCCAGCACCTGTCGCTAATGACAATGATGGGGGGGGGGGGGGGGCGCAGCTTACCTCCCTGCTTACCTCCCTGCTGTGATCAGCAGATGTCAGGCTGTCTCACATCTCAGGCGTCTTCCATGCTGCTTCCACACACACTGCCCCTCTGCTGGTATGGAGCGCTGGGGCGGCCTCCATTCATACACACAGGAAGTGTGAATGAATCATCTCCAGCATCACATCAGCAGACGGCTGGAGAGAGTTTAACCCCTGAGCCGCCACCACCATCTCATCCTGGCTGAGGCAGATTAACACACCCGATGTATGGATAGGCCCTGTCGGCAGCTTCAGCCCCTTTACCTGACAACACGGTCAGTGACATCAGCAGTGACTGGAGCTCCGGCTGCTCATACTTCAGTGCTAGTGCGCTTGCACTTCCGGGAGCGGCCAACAGCAGGTCGCGGGCGCAGACACTGATGCACTAATGAAAAAAATAAAAATAAAATAAAAAAATATATAAAATGTTCAATCAATGCGCCCCAATACCAGCTAAGCACCCTAGGCACGTGCCTAGCTTTGCCTTGTCTTAAATATGGCCCTGCATAGGGTATAACTTTTGTTACTATAGTATAAGAGCTTTTTATAATAAAGGAAAATGTAAATGCCCTTTTGATTTATCATAGTTACAATGCAAACTTAGCTTGGTATACCCTATCACTGTGGAGTGTTTTCTACCTCAACCAATGACAGTTGGTGACAGAGGGATACCAGGTGACAGTTAGCAATTCACTGTCAGCAGCCTCTTGGCAAACATGTCTGCTGCTGTAGCCCCAAAAAGGTTCAGTGGTCATATACTTTTGAACAGGGGCGGACAGGGGTTCAAAAACGGCCCGGGACTTTTCTGGTCACACCGGCCCTTCTGCACTCTGTCCAGCCCAGTATTTATGCCCCTTCCCCATAACAGGCAGTGTGCAACCCCCCACGTCAGAGCCTAAGTGGCAGAATTGGGGCCAAAAATTGGCCCGTGACTTTACCAGCCTTGATGTACTGGGCTCAGTGCAGCCTGATGAAGTGTAAACGCCCAGCACCATGCATTTTGGCAGACATGTTGTCTGAGACACACACACACACACTCCTATGCCAGGCAGGGGCAGATTGGGGTAAAAAAAACAGGCCGGGATTTTACTGGTAAGACCCTGCTGTGCTGTGACCGGCCCAGTATATTGTGTTAGAGCCATAGCAGTGCTGGTGCACAGCTATGATTTTGATTAATTCCATTTAAAATTATTTAATTGTGGACACACAGCCTGGGCTGATTCTTTTGTCCCTGATCAGTCCTGTTGCTTTTTTGA
This sequence comes from Gastrophryne carolinensis, assembly GCA_027917425.1. Taxonomy (NCBI): domain Eukaryota; kingdom Metazoa; phylum Chordata; class Amphibia; order Anura; family Microhylidae; genus Gastrophryne; species Gastrophryne carolinensis. The sequence goes on from CM051241.1 coordinate 105,276,731, forward strand.
GGAGCCACTGCTGATAAGTTTATACGTTCTTTTAATGAGAAACAATGACCAACGATCCCTCAGTCGGGATGCCCTGCTGTATGAGATTGCCTGGTATACTCATGTAGCTGGTGAGCCCAAAGTGCATAGGTTAGCAGTGGCTACATCCTCCATATGCTTCTGTCTGAGGCCTGTACTTGCACCAGACATTTCTGAATGTCTAGCACAGGCAGGCAGAGGAGCGGCCAGCAGCACGCTCCAGTCATCTTTTCTAGGCAATCTAACATTATATCTGATGTGTTGGTGAAGCAAGATTATAAATAGAGTGTAAGGGCTGATTGTCCAGTGACCCACGCATGCTCTGTGGGATCACCAGGATGAGTTGCTAGCTCATGCTCCTCCCTAGTTGCTCTGCCCCTTGTTTAGTGAACCCTATTGCCCAGCGGTGGTCATGTGGGCTACTAAAGTGGCATGGAAGCATAGAAATAGTGTAAGTAATTCTGCCTGATTTTGTACATTTCCATGGGCTTTTAGAGAGGTACCCTCCAGTGAAATGACACTGGAGGGTCCTATAAAGCAGCAGTGGAGGGGGTGCATCTGATAGAGCAGGGGTGGGCAATTATTTTTTCCATGGGGCCACATAAGAAACTAAAAATATTGTGGAGGGCCGCTGAGCCAAGGGGCGTCTAAGTGTCATCTAAGCTCAGCGGCTCCGAGTGCGCTGGCGGCTGCATCTCGCGCTTCCCTCTAACAGGGAGCGCGCCTGCGCTGGTCATTCACAAATGGCCGACACAGGCACGCGCCCTGCTAGAGGAATAGCAGGCATGCGGCCGCAGCTCGTGCATGCGCCATTGAACTGGGAAAGAAGGTGAGTTTATGGGCGACTTGGGGGGTTTCACACAGCGGGGCATCCCGATTTTGGATGCCCCGCGGGGAGGGGATCTATAAGATTTCCGGGCTGATAAAGCAGGGTTTTGGTCCACTTCAAACGTTCTGGTGTGATAATTTCCCAGCCAATCAGAGAAGCCCTTGGCTTCTGGCAGTCTGGAAGGAGAGGTCAGTTCAGCTGGGGGCAAAGTGTGAGCATGGTGGGCAGCAGGAAGGGGGCATGGTTAGAGCATGGTGGGCAGCAGGAAGGGGGCATGGTGAGAGCAGGATGGACAGCAGGAAGGGGGCATGGTGAGAGCATGGTGGGCAGCAGAAAGGGGGCATGTTGAGAGCATGATGGACAGCAGGAAGGGGGCATGGCGAGAGCATGATGGACAGCAGGAAGGGGGCATGGTGACAGCATGGTGGGCAGCAGGAAGGGGGCATGGTGACAGCATGGTGGGCAGCAGGAAGGGGGCATGGTGAGAGCATGATGGACAGCAGGAAGGGGGCATGGTGAGAGCATGATGGACAGCAGGAAGGGGGCATGGTGAGAGCATGATGGACAGCAGGAAGGGGGCATGGTGAGAGCATGATGGACAGCAGGAAGGGGGCATGGTGAGAGCATGAAGGACAGCAGGAAGGGGGCATGGTGAGAGCATGATGGACAGCAGGAAGGGGGCATGGTGAGAGCATGATGGACAGCAGGAAGGGGGCATGGTGAGAGCATGATGGGCAGCAGGAAGGGGGCATGGTGACAGCATGGTGGACAGCAGGAAGGGGGCATGGTGACAGCATGGTGGGCAGCAGGAAGGGGACATGGTGAGAGCATGGTGGACAGCAGGAAGGGGGCATGGTGACAGCAGGAAGGGGGCATGGTGAGAGCATGGTGGACAGCAGGAAAGGGGCATGGTGAGAGCATGGTGGGCAGCAGGAAGGGGGCATGGTGAGAGCATGATGGACAGCAGGAAGGGGGCATGGTGACAGCATGATGGACAGCAGGAAGGGGGCATGGTGACAGCATGGTGGGCAGCAGGAAGGGGGCATGGTGAGAGCATGATGGACAGCAGGAAGGGGGCATGGTGAGAGCATGATGGACAGCAGGAAGGGGGCATGGTGAGAGCATGATGGACAGCAGAAAGGGGGCATGGTGAGAGCATGAAGGACAGCAGGAAGGGGGCATGGTGAGAGCATGATGGACAGCAGGAAGGGGGCATGGTGAGAGCATGATGGGCAGCAGGAAGGGGGCATGGTGACAGCATGGTGGACAGCAGGAAGGGGGCATGGTGACAGCATGGTGGGCAGCAGGAAGGGGACATGGTGAGAGCATGGTGGACAGCAGGAAGGGGGCATGGTGACAGCAGGAAGGGGGCATGGTGAGAGCATGATGGACAGCAGGAAGGGGGCATGGTGGCAGCATGATGGACAGCAGGAAGGGGGCATGGTGAGAGCATGGTGGACAGCAGGAAGGGGGCATGGTGACAGCATGATGGACAGCAGGAAGGGGGCATGGTGACAGCATGGTGGGCAGCAGGAAGGGGGCATGGTGACAGCATGATGGACAGCAGGAAGGGGGCATGGTGAGAGCATGGTGGGCAGCAGGAAGGGGACATGGCGAGAGCATGGTAGACAGCAGGAAGGGGGCATGGCGACAGCATGATGGACAGCAGGAAGGGGGCATGGCGAGAGCATGGTAGACAGCAGGATGGGGGCATGGTGAGAGCATGGTAGACAGCAGAAAGGGGGCATGGTGAGAGCATGATGGACAGCAGGAAGGGGGCATGGTGACAGCATGGTGGGCAGCAGGAAGGGGGCATGGTGAGAGCATGGTGGGCAGCAGAAAGGAGGCATGGTGACAGCATGGTGGACAGCAGGAAGGGGGCATGGTGACAGCATGATGGACAGCAGGAAGGGGGCATGGTGAGAGCATGATGGACAGCAGGAAGGGGGCATGGTGACAGCATGGTGGACAGCAGGAAGGGGGCATGGTGACAGCATGGTGGGCAGCAGGAAGGGGACATGGTGAGAGCATGGTGGACAGCAGGAAGGGGGCATGGTGACAGCATGATGGACAGCAGGAAGGGGGCATGGTGGCAGCATGATGGACAGCAGGAAGGGGGCATGGTGACAGCATGGTGGGCAGCAGGAAGGGGACATGGTGAGAGCATGGTGGGCAGCAGGAAGGGGACATGGTGACAGCATGGTGGGCAGCAGGAAGGGGACATGGTGAGAGCATGGTAGACAGCAGGAAGGGGGCATGGTGAGAGCATGATGGACAGCAGGAAGGGGGCATGGTGAGAGCATGGTGGACAGCAGGAAGGGGGCATGGTGACAGCATGGTGGAGAGCAGGAAGGGGGCATGGTGACAGCATGATGGACAGCAGGAAGGGGGCATGGCGAGAGCATGGTAGACAGCAGGATGGGGGCATGGTGAGAGCATGATGGACAGCAGGAAGGGGGCATGGTGACAGCATGGTGGGCAGCAGGAAGGGGGCATGGTGAGAGCATGGTGGACAGCAGGAAGGGGGCATGGTGACAGCATGATGGACAGCAGGAAGGGGGCATGGTGAGAGCATGATGGACAGCAGGAAGGGGGCATGGTGAGAGCATGATGGACAGCAGGAAGGGGGCATGGTGACAGCATGGTGGGCAGCAGGAAGGGGACATGGTGAGAGCATGGTAGACAGCAGGAAGGGGGCATGGTGACAGCATGATGGACAGCAGGAAGGGGGCATGGCGAGAGCATGATGGACAGCAGGAAGGGGGCATGGTGAGAGCATGGTGGACAGCAGGAAGGGGGCATGGTGACAGCATGGTGGGCAGCAGGAAGGGGACATGGTGAGAGCATGGTGGACAGCAGGAAGGGGACATGGTGAGAGCATGGTGGACAGCAGGAAGGGGGCATGGTGACAGCATGATGGACAGCAGGAAGGGGGCATGGTGACAGCATGATGGACAGCAGGAAGGGGCATGGTGACAGCATGATGGACAGCAGGATGGGGGCATGGTGAGAGCATGGTGGGCAGCAGGAAGGGGGCATGGTGACAGCATGGTGGGCAGCAGGAAGGGGGCATGGTGAGAGCATGGTAGACAGCAGGAAGGGGGCATAGTGACAGCATGATGGACAGCAGGAAGAGGGCATGGCGAGAGCATGGTAGACAGCAGGAAGGGGGCATGGTGAGAGCATGGTAGACAGCAGGAAGGGGGCATGGTGAGAGCATGATGGACAGCAGGAAGGGGGCATGGTGAGAGCATGGTGGACAGCAGGAAGGGGGCATGGTGACAGCATGGTGGGCAGCAGGAAGGGGACATGGTGAGAGCATGGTGGACAGCAGGAAGGGGGCATGGTGAGAGCATGGTGGACAGCAGGAAGGGGGCATGGTGACAGCATGATGGACAGCAGGAAGGGGGCATGGTGACAGCATGGTGGACAGCAGGAAGGGGGCATGGTGACAGCATGATGGACAGCAGGAAGGGGACATGGTGACAGCATGATGGACAGCAGGAAGGAAGGAAGCACTGAATTGTTACTTAAAATGAGTTCACCTTAGATAGATATCTTGCCAAATGAAAGGCGGCAACTTAAAATCCACGTCTCCACATTTCCCATTTTAGCAGACGCTCCACACTAACTATATCTTCCTCAACTTAATTCATATTCCACATCCCAAAATCACTCTTGCCCTTCCCGCTTCCAGAAATCCACTCAACTTACTACACCTCACAGTGAATTTACCATTTCTTATATTAACTTCCAGTCCACAATATTATGGAAATTAATATGACACAACCAAAGCTTCAGAAAAAGTTCCCACTTCTCAGAATGTGGATTGGAAGACTGGTGGAATGACTCCCTTTTTAAACCGGACCTTCACCATGATTTATTGAAAAGCCCAAACCCTTATAAAACGATTCCCCAGCATCTAAAATTAATATATTTTAAGTTTTTAGTCACTTACTTATTATTCTTTCCACCAATGGGCTGCAACTCTGTTCAGGACTTTAGGATACGGGCACCGCCATCTTCACTCAGAATCATCACACTTACTGAGGAGAAAAGAGTGGGATAAAGTACAGGGGGGGCAGGTTATAGCTGTGCTTTGCTCAGGCAGAGCAGAGCTGGGGTCAGGAAAAGGTCAGCAATCACAGAATGCAGTCAGAAGGCACTTCCTGTTTGCAGGCTGCCTGATGTTCCATGAGCCGCCATCTTGGATGTTTAAAGGCTCATAACATTGCAGTAGATGCAGGTAGGAAGATTTTTAATGTGAGCAATCTGTATGTACAGGGTGTGGAAAACATATAAGATAGACTCTTATTCAGAGTGAAGGACCGCTTTAATATTTCTACACTGCATAAGTATATATATATATATATAAACAAAAATCAAGACACCCTGGATATATAACCTTGTATGCCATTTTAACATAGTTACCAAGGTTGGACTAATGACATGCTTGCTCGTATTACTGTTTATTTTCTCTTTCCCTGTTGGCCCTTCCTTGTTACCTCCCCTTGGGCTCTACCTTGGGCTGGCTCCCTCAAAGGGATATTACCCAGGAAATGAAGGACCACCCTAAATGCGATTGTGAAGGAACAATCCAGCTTAAGTGCAGAAACCTCACATATCCAAGTCTGGAGTCCCCCTTTATTCCCCCTGTTATAAATGCACAGGTCCTTATCTCTTCAGGAAGAGAAATTCACATTTATGGGTTGAACAGCGCAGATCACAGACCCCCCCCCCCTGCTGATTGTCACACCTCTAGTCTGAGGAGACTCCACTGGGTCTGCAGCTTACTGGACCCCTGGCTGTGAATTTGTCACATGAAAGAGGGAAGCTGCAGACAGCCGGCACCAACACAAATAGGACCATAGCTGCGCCCCCATGTATCCCCAAACCAGGTACAGAATCAGAACCGGCTCACAAAACTGCACATGGGGATAGGTGGGCTCAGCAATAAAGGAAAACCCAGAAAACGGAGATCTAAGGTTCTGACCCACTTAGAGACCCAATTTCTGGACTCATCGGATGCCCAGCGTCCAGCCCAATCGTTTGATACCGCTTCCAAAGCCATACAACCCCCCTACTCCAAGTTATAACCCCGAAAGGGTTTTAGGGCCTGAAGCGAGCCCCAGAACAGTGCGAGGTGACAACCCGTCCCACAGAGGGGAGGGGGTGGAGGGGTCTCGCAGCATAAATAGGGTAACCCTGAGCCAGGCATTTGTCACTTATCTGGAGGGGATGTGCGGCAGCATACTGGAGGTGTCCATAATCATTGATAAGCTCTTGGCATACCCCTTGTGAGAGCTCCCCATCACTAGTACTCTGCAACTGCATACTAAGGTAACTGATTATTGTGTCTCTGTGTAACTCACTCTATCCTGTAACCATCTCAGAACAGCATATTTGTATCATCTGTATCATTTCATATTACATCATAGCTAAATGTTTGTTATCACTGCCTAGCGTGTTTATAGCATTAAAACTTATATTTAACGTGAGCAATCTGTTTGCCTTAAACCAAGAATCTGTGTGTCCGCAGGCTTTGGGCCTGGTGTTTCTGATAGGAGAACTCGGACAAAGGATTTGGGGGAACGCAGTCTGTGTTTACGGAGGTCCCTGGTTTATAGGTGTATCACGTGACCCGCGGTTCCCTGACAAATTGGTGGCAGCGTGGTGGGATAAGACAAATAGTGTAAGTGAGTGTGGGCCCCATACTCTCATACACTAAAGATTACCAGCAGTGGCTTTTCTGTTGCTGGGATCTTAATATCAGCTCAACACTAGGCAAATTCTGAGAGTGGTTACAGTAGGTTGTGTGATTACAACAGTGTGCAATATCTGTCAGTGACCAGCAGCTGCAGGCATGGCAAGTGGCACCAGGGCCAGAAGCAGGGATGTGGCTGCCGATGTTACCCTGGGTGTGGAGGGGCCCAGCCAGGGCTCTCCCAGAAGCCAGTCACCAGCCCTCAGCATCCCGGAGGACCGTGCCCTGCCTGCCGGTCCCCCCAGCCATGCAGGCTCAGACGCTCTCCTGCACGCTGCTCTGGCAAGTCTACGGGCTGGAGACCATGCCACCTATGAGGTCCTGAATGAGGCTGCTGAGCGCCAAGCGCGAGGAAAACCATGAACGAGAGCAGATCAAGGCTGTCGAGCGCCGGGAGCAAGCTGAACGTGAACACCAGCTCCAAGTACTGCAGCTAAAGCTTCAGCACCCTCAACCTAGCACAGCTGGTAGTGGGCCCCCTGAGAACCAGACCCCAAAGTTGCGTGCGGAGGATTTCCCCGTCTTGGAAAAAGGTACAGATCTAGTCACCTTTCTGATGGCTTTTGAGACTGTTTGCCATCAATACCAAGTAAAGGAGGATCAGTGGGTCAGGTACTTAACCCCTCGACTTAGGGGTAAAGCCCTGGAAATCTTTGGGTACCTACCCAGCGAGACCACCCTGAGCTACGAGGGGGTCAAGCAAGCTCTGATCCGTCAATATAACCTTACCCCGGAATGTTATCACAAGAAACTGCGGAGTTTGCGACGGGGCCCCACCGACAGCTGGGCTGACCCCATGAGGGCGCTACAGAGAGCAGTCGAGCAGTGGACCACCGGATTAGAAATCACCACCATCCAGCAACTGAAGGAGCTGATTGGCACAGAACAGTTCCTCTGGAATTGCCCCGAGGATCTGCAGAAGTTTCTGCGTGACCGGAAGCCAAAAGGAGCCTTAGCAACTGCAATCCCCGCTGACGATTACAGGCACAACAGAGCCCAGGAGCCCCGCAAACCTGTCAGCTGGAAAATGGGTAAGCCGCCGCTGGCGTCTATTGTCCATGCCCATCCGCCCAAGACCCCTGCCCCTACTCTCTTCTCCCGACAAGGGGGAGGGGTGCCCCAACTGTGTCACCACTGCAACCAACCAGGACACTTCAAGGCCACCTGCCCCCCGCACCAGCGGAGTGCGGCCCAGCGCTCCTCCACTGTGTTGTGAGTGGGTGAGGGGGCAGGGAGGTATCGGGACAATGTACAGCCCGTCACTGTAGGCCAGGCTGTGGCCATGGGACTTAGGGACACTGGTGCTGAGATGACCCTGGTGCCACCAGAGTTAGTGTCCCCACAGGATTTGGTGCCCGGGAAGACCCTCGTGGTCTCCGGGATTGGAGGAACTGAACCAGCATTGCCCGTTGCCAAGGTTTATTTGGACTGGGGTGCTGGACAGGGAGTGCGGGAGGTGGGGGTATCATCGAATATAGGGACAGACTTGGGACGGCTAGTGTCTCACTATGTGGCCACTGAACCCCCAAGGTCTGGTCCCCTAGACGGTAATGTAATGTATGAGACGATGTGTACAATCAATAAGAGTAATGTTTGTAACCTGCCTGCTACAGGGAATGTGGGGGTGGGTGAAGTGGGGTGCCCTTCTTCCCTCGGGGAAGAGGAGGGCGACCTAGTCGGCTGTAATCTCTTGTCCCCAGAGCTCATCCCCAACGCAATAAGCCAGGGACAAGAAAAGGCTGTGGTAGGACCTGCGACTGAGGAAGGGGCCGTTCAAGGAGGGTGTGCTCCCTTCCAGCCAAGTGGCTGCCAGGACAGATGGAGGTCAGGTGACAGATCCGGAGGAACGATCTGAGGACATGGCCACCTTTTCGATACTGGCCATGTCCAGTCAGGGGTTTCAGGGGGCTTTGGAAGCCGATGAAAGCCTCCATGCACTCAAGGAGCAGGCGGCACAACCTCCCTCGGGCTCAGACAAAGAGCGAGTTGTCTGGGACCAAGGATGGCTGTATCGCATGACGGTCTCGCAGGGTTCACCAGAGGAGTGGCCTACCCCTTCCGGGCAGAATTGTTGAGGGTTGCGCATGAGATTCCGATGGCAGGACACTTGGGGGTCACAAAAAAAAGCCAGACTAGCCCAGCACTTCTACTGGCCAAAAATGGGGGTCGATGTGTCTGCCTACTGCCGTTCGTGTGAGGTCTGTCAGAAGGTGGGGAATGCAGGGCCTCGCCCCAAAGCACCACTGGTGCCTCTGCCAATCATAGAGGAGCCTTTCAGGAGGGTGGCTGTGGATTTGATTGGACCCCTGTCCATTCCCAGCAGCTCCGGGAAACGCTTCATACTAACGGTAGTAGATTATGCCACACGGTACCCAGAAGCAGTGGCCTTATCATCTATCCGGGCCGACAAGGTGGCCACAGCCTTGCTGGAGATATTTTCTTGGGTAGGCTTTCCCCAGGAAATGCTCACGGATCAAGGGACCCAGTTCATGTCACAGCTGATGGAGTCTCTCTGTAAGCAGATCCAGGTGCAACATCTGGTGACCAGCACATACCACCCACAGACAAATGGCCTCTGTGAATGGTTCAATGGCACTCTGAAGCAGATGCTTAAGATGTTGGTTGATGCCCATGGGCGTGACTGGGAGCGGTATCTCCCTCACCTCACAGGGAGGTCCCACAGGCCTCAACGGGGTTCTTCCCCTTTGAGCTCCTGTATGGACGATGTGTGCGGACTCCTGGTCCTGGTGAGGGAGGCTTGGGAAGGGGATCTGGCCCCCCCCCAAGGTGTAAGTTGTCGAGTATGTGATGTGCTTCCGGGACAAGATGCAGGCCTTGGCGCAGCTGGTGCAGAACAATATGGTACAGGCCCAGGCCGAGCAGGAGAGGTGGTATGACCAGAACACCTGTGATCGGACCTACCAGGTGGGCCAAAAGGTGTGGGTGCTGGTCCCGGTACCCCAGGATAAGCTTCAGGCTGCCTGGGAAGGCCCCTATCTCATGCACCAGCAGCTCAATGACGTAACGTACCTAGTCACCCTAGACCCTGTCCGTGGACGACGGAAGGCCTTCCACGTGATCATGATGAAGGCCCATCATGAGCGGGAAGCCTGTGCTCTCCCGATCTGCAACCTGCCAGAGGAGGGGGAAGCTGAAACCCTCCTGAATATGCTGGCCCAGGTCAGGGAGGGGGGGACCCTCGAGGATGTCACAACACACCAACGGTCCCAGTTCTGGGCCACCCTGCAGCCCTTCCGAGACTTGTTCAACAGCAAGCCCGGATGAACGAAGCTAGCCCTCCACCATGTGGACACCGGGACTCACCCTCCAATCTGACGGGCGACCTACCGTGTCTCCCTGGAGATCCAGCAGCAAATGCGTCAAGAGATTGACGAGATGTTGCAGCTAGGGGTCATCCAAGCATCCAGCAGTGCTTGGGCAGCCCCGGTGGTCCTTGTCCCCAAGAAGGCCTGGACCCTCCGCCCTGCCAGTTGGGCATGAGCGAGGTCCAGTACCTAGGGCATAGGGTAGGAGGGGGGACCCTGAAACCTGAGCCGGGAAAGGTGGAGGCAATCGCCTCCTGGCCAACCCCTAGGACCAAGACCCAGGTGCAGTCCTTTTTGGGCACCGCCGGATACTATAGGAGGTTCGTCCCCCACTATAGTACCCTGGCCAAGCCCTTGACGAACCTCACCAGGAAGAAGCTGCCCTCCGCAGTCAATTGGACACGTGAATGCGAGACAGCCTTCCAAGCACTGAAAGATGCCCTCTGCAGCTCTCCAGTACTCCAAGCGGCCGACTTTACGCGGCCGTTTATAGTACAAACTGACGCCAGTGACTTTGGCCTTGGCGCCGTGCTAAGCCAGGTCGACCCGACGGAACAGGAACACCCCATCTTGTACTTGAGCCACAAGCTCCTACCCAGGGAAGTGGCATATTCAGTCATGGAGAAGTAGTGTCTCGCAATTGTCTGGTCACTGCAGCGGCTGCAGCCATATTTGTATGGTCGCCACTTCATTGTGGAGACTGATCATAACCCTCTCCCCTGGCTACACATGGTCTCTGGCATCAATGGGAGATTGTTGCGGTGGAGCCTGGCTCTCCAACAATATCAGTTTGACATCCGCCATAGAAAGGGCCGAGACCATGGAAATGCAGATGGCCTGTCCCGCAGGGGGAGGTAGCCAGTGGGTGCATGGTTCAGCACCGACAGGTTCTGGCCCCTAGCACCCTCTAAAGGAGAGAGGTGTGAAGGAACAATCTAGCTTAAGTGCAGAAACCTCACATATCCAAGTCTGGAGTCCCCCTTTATTCCCCCTGTTATAAATGCACAGGTCCTTATCTCTTCAGGAAGAGAAATTCACATTTATGGGTTGAACAGCGCAGATCACAGACCCCCCTGCTGATTGTCACACCTCTAGTCTGAGGAGACTCCGCTGGGTCTGCAGCTTGCTGGAGCCCTGGCTGTGAATTTGTCACATGAAAGAGGGGAGCTGCAGACAGCCGGCACCAACACGAATAGGACCATAGCTGCGCCCCCATGCGTCCCAGCACCAAACCAGAATCAGAGCCGGCTCACAAAACCGCACATGGGGATAGGTTACGGCGGGCTCAGCAATAAAGGAAAACCCAGAAAATGGAGATCTAAGGTTCTGACCCGCTTAGGGACCCCATCGTTTGATACCGCTTCCAAAGCCATACGACCCCCCTGTTCCAAGTTATAACCCCTAAAGGGTTTTAGGGGCTGAAGCAAGCCCTAGAACAGTGGGAGGTGACAACCCGTCCCACAGAGGGGAGGGGGTGGAGGGGTCTCGCTGCATAAATTGGGTAATCCTGAGCCAGGCATTTGTCACTTATCTGGAGGGGATGTGCAGCAGCATACTGGAGGTGTCCATAATCATCGATAAGCTCTTGGCATACCCCTTGTGAGAGCTCTTCATCACTACTACTCTGCAACTGCATACTAAGGTAACTGATTATTGTGTCTCTGTTTAACTCACTCTATCCTGTAACCGTCTCAGAACATCATATTTGTATCATCTGTATCATTTCATATTACATCATAGCTAAATGTTTGTTATCACTGCCTAGTGTGCTTATAGCATTAAAACTTATATTTAACGTGAGCGATCTGTTTGCCTTAAACCAATAATCTGTGTGTCCGCAGGCTTTGGGCCTGGTGTTTCTGATAGGAGAACTCGGACAAAGGGTTTTGGGGAACGCAGTCTGTGTTTACGGACGTCCCTGGTTTATAGGTGGATCACGTGACCCGCGGTTCCCTGACAGCGACTCTAGCAGCGTATTCCAGTAATCTAGTAATGTCTCCCGGTCCATTCTCCCTAGTAAAAAGCAATCCCAAATTCCCTCCTCACCTTGAGCATACCTTCATAAAAGGGTGGAAAGGATATACTCCACGGGCATTCCAATTCTTTGAAAATCAAAAGATGATGGACATTGAAGAAATTAATAAAAAATTCCATATCTAATTGCCACTTTGGAGCTACTTTCAACTAAGACATTTCTTGCACAAATAAATGAAAGAAATAGTCACTAAATCCTTGACAGAGTTTGAGAAAGCCTGTCCTGGATTGGGCCCCAAGAACCACCTGCTCTCTTCTATTACAAGCTAAAGAAGACATAAGGGTCGATTCAAAGAAACATGCAACAGCTTTGATTTTGGTGCCGATCATCCTATTTTTCCCGTACGCTCGTGCGTTCGTATGAACTTGCGAGTGATTCTATAAGCAAATACGTTTCTATCCTAAAATGTACGTCCGTTCGTATGGCAGTTCGGGAATCAGACCTATGTCAGTTTCCATCCTGAATTTTCCGTTTCATTTCTCAGGTTGCAAAATTGGTTTTGCCCTTTTTCCTTTTTTGTCTGGACGTAAATCCTTCTGATCTTGCGGCTGCGCACTACAAACTTACCTCATTAAAGTGCATTCTAAATATTTGGTCTTATTTTTCTTTATTTCATTCATTTTGTAGTAACCAACCATTAATGAATGCATTTGCATAAGTAAATCTTACTTTGTTTAATTTTTAGTTAACTTGCATTTTTTACTTGTGGATTTAATTTTAATATTTTGGCTTCAAATGGTACAACTTAAAATTTTGTGTGTGGTTACCCACACCCTCTACATACAGATTGCTCTCAAATATAAAAAAACACCCAGCAACTTCTGCATGTTATGAGTCTAGAAACAGCCAAGATGGCGGGTCAGGTATTATCGGGCAGCCTGCAAACAGAAAGGGCCTTGTGACTGTGTTGCTCTGCATTCTTTGATTTCTGACCTTTCCGTGCCCCCAGCTCTGCTGTGTCTGTGCAAAATACAGCAGTAACCCACATCCTGCACTTTATCCCGCTCTCCTCTCCTCAGTAAGTGTGATGCATCTGACCAAAGATGTGCTTAAATAATTAAACAAAGCAAAGGTAAACAACTACACCAATAAATGCAATCTAAAAATATTATTCTAGTACATCAATTTAAAAATAAATAACAAAGGACATAAGTTTCTTTAATTAACGCAAATATATTGCAAAATAAAGGTTTACATGCAAAGGACTAATTAAGGTCCACATTAAAATGCTTTTATAAGGCATACATGAATCAGGTATGCATTGCCATACAATTTATGGCCTCGGCCATGCTGATACATGCAGTTCATTGGAGCTCAAGACGCGCAGACTCCTCCACATAGCCAAAAAACCTGTTCAAGAACAGCAATCCGACTGCTAAAAGGTGTCGGCAGTGGCTTTCTTTTAAAACGTATTTAGAGGTTTGAAAACTGTTCTCTGAATCACACCTAAACACATTCGATTATCCTAAGTTTTACGTTTTGATCCTAAGTTTTAGGATTTGATCCTAAGTTTTACGTTTTGATCCTAAAATTTAGGAACGAACTTGCGATGATCGTAAGAGCATATACGCATTCGTACGTAGGCTCGTGCGAGTCGGAAATGGCCAAAAAAACAGGAAAAAATGACTAACACCCACCCAAACTTACGATTCTCGATACAAAATCAATTAACTTTTGCTCTTTGAATCGAGGGGATAGAGTCTCTGTGGAAATTGAAATGGGAAAGGGAATTAGATACAATGCAATAAACCTTTCAATATCAATCACCTGTTGGTACTGCAAAGATCATTGTGTACATTTTTGCATAGAGTTTATCAAGCTTCAGTTATATTTTCTTCCTTCACTTTTATTTTTACCTTTTTTCTATTTTTATTTCTGCATCTGTTTCTTTTTTTATAGTAATTTCTAATCATTTCTATCTTATCTTTTTTTTATTTTTGTTTCTCGTTGTTTCTTCTGTAAGTAGCAACCTGACAGCCTGACAAAATGTTAAAAACTTTTATAATGTATTTGTTCAATTTCAAATTGTAGTTTATAAATAGTCGGAAAAGTTTGCACTGATCTGTAAAGAAGAAAATGTCTACTTTCTGCTTATATTACATTCATTGTATTGTATAGCTACTTTAATAAATAAAAGTTTGGAAACAAAAAATGTATACAGAAATATTAGGCACCTTGGCCTTTTTTTTTTTTATCATTAATTTTTTATTAAATCTTTCGACAAAGGAAGATACAGAGGTAACAGTATCATACTTCTATAACATATAACAAGCAAAGAACAAATTATCCATACCATTCTCCAACGCCTAATAAAACGGCATTGTACTCAGCGATTTAACATCTTCCCATAGAAATTACATAGAATACAGGAAATTAACCATATAGTTACAAGCTCAAATCACATACCTCTGGTCTTAACCATAAGAACACTACTACCAAAAAACTAGAATATTAACACTCAGGGAAGAAGGGAGGGAATGAAAGGAATACATTAAAATAATAAAAAAAAAATAAAAAAAAATGTCATCACAGCAACAGTAAAGACCTATCAAAATCTGCTGGCATATAATTTTGCAACCAAGGAGTCCACACCTCTCGAAATCTCTCCAGGTTCTGGTCACGTAACGCAGATAATTTTTCCATTGCCATAATTTGACCAACCTTGGCCTGAAATTCCCGAAAATTTAAAGTTCCCGTTTTCCAAGATCTAGAAATCACCATTTTAGCCGCGGTAAAAATGTGATATATTAGAGATCTCTGCAATTTAGAGGAACCCTCAACAGGGCTATTAAGGAGAGCATACCAGGGATTTAGAGCAATATGTTTACCCACAATATTACTAACTACCGCAAAAATCTTAACCCAAAAACGCCTTACCACCACACAATCCCACCAAATATGATAAAAAGACCCCTCCACCCGACACCCACGAAAACAGACCCCTTGATCAGATCCAGAAAAATGACCTATCTGTTTAGGGACTAAGTACCATCTCAACTGTACTTTAAGATTTGCTTCTATAGAAGCCGTGGAGGCCGCTATACCGAACGAAGCTTTCCACATCCCCTGCCACTCCTGTAAATCTCTATTCTCCCCAAGATCTCTCTCCCATGTATTCCTATAACCTGAGACCCCACCACTATTGCTTTTAATTAACTGCTCATATATTTCAGAAATAGCTCCCCTGCCCCTAGGATCAGTTTTGCAGCGCCTTTCAAAAAAAGACAATGAGAACTCCCCCCCCCCGGGCAAGAAGAACCCCTCAAAATCGAATGCACAAAATTACTAACCTGCAAAAACCCAAAGAAATCTTTCCCCTGTAACTGAAATTTATCTCTAAGTTGTGAAAAAGTCATCATGACCGAACCCAAAAGACAATCCTCTAGCTTCATAATCCCTGCCCTCCTCCAACTATAGAATCTTACTGGATCCATGACCGCTGGTGGGAACATGGGATTATTCCATAATGGAAGCAAAGGCAGATGAGCAGAAGCCAGAGTCCCGGAAAACTTAAGCGAATCCCAAATCCTCAAGAAATCCAATATAATCGGGTTCTGGATATGCTTCCTCGCTTTAGGAACTACCCACAGTAAACCCTCTATTGGCAATGGAGATGATTCAGACTCTTCCACTTGAACCCAAGACGGAACATCTCCCGTAGCATGATAAGAGAGGACCTGGGCCAACTGAGCCGCCTGATAATATCTTGTAACTTTTGGAACCCCCATCCCGCCCTGAACTTTAGACCCCATCATCACCGATTTCTGGACTCTCGGTCTTTTACCATCCCATATAAAACCCAGAATCTTACTTTGTAACAGCTTCAAAAAATAGGGAGGGATACTAACAGGTAGAGTCCTAGCTAAATACGGTAATAACGTCATTTTGATAGCTGCAATCTTTCTGAGCCAAGAAAGGCCACAATCTTTCCAATCGGTCAGTAACTTGAAAAGCTTCTGGCGGAGAGGAAAGTAATTCGCTCTAAATAAAGTATCGTACCTATTGGTCAATTGGACCCCTAAATATTTAAGCGCCTTAGTTTCCCATTGAAAACTAAAAGATTCTTGCAGCTGACCCCAAATATTCGGGGGTATAGAGATATTCAAAGCCTTAGATTTGCTTGTGTTAACTTGCAAACCCGAAACAGACTCAAACTCCTTAAGAATCCGCATAAGATTGGGAAGCGAAGTAAGAGGATTAGATATAACCAGTAGCACGTCTTCTGCAAATAAACATAATTTATGATGACAATCGCCAATCTGAATTCCACTTATATCTGGGGAACTTCTTATTAAGTGAGCCAGAGGCTCCATTACCAAGGCGAACAGGATGGGGAACAAAGGGCAACCCTGTCTCGTACCTCTCGAGAGGGGGAACCTATTAGACTTAAAACCACTATATTTCACATAAGCTAATGGATTAGCATACACCGCCTTAATCATACCCAAAAATTTGGGACCAAAACCCCATCTTTCCAGCAATAAAAAAAGATACTCCCAGGAAACTGAGTCAAAAGCTTTTCTAATATCAAGTGAGAGGTACATTGATTGCTTACATCCAGAGCTAGCTAGATAAGCAAGTTGTATAGCTCTTCTTATGTTATCCCCAGCCTGTTGCCCTGGAATGAAGCCTACTTGGTCGGTATGAACTAAACAGGGCAGAAACGCAGACATCCTGTCCGCCAAAATTTTAGTAAAAATTTTCATATCTAAATTGATTAAAGAAATTGGCCTGAAATTGGACCAAACCATAGAATCCGAATCCGGTTTAGGAATCATAGAAATTGAGGCCAAAAGGGATTCCTGACCAAAAGAACCACCTGCTCTTACGGCATTAAACAACTTGGCTAATTTTGGAGCTAAAATGGAGCTAAATGACTTGTAATATACCGCCGAGAAGCCATCAGGTCCCGGACTCTTGTTCATTTTCAGATTAGCAATTGCATGCGTAATCTCCTCAGCACTAAAATCCGCTTCAAGCCCCTCAAAAAGCTCCGCCGGTACTCTCGGAAAAGAGCATTTATCAAAGAAGGTTTGCAGATCCTGTTGGCTAGTGGATGAGGAGTCTGCATACAGCTTACTAAGTTGACTAGCAAAAATATCCGTAATCACCTTAGGGTTACTAGTTATGTTCCCCCTATCTCCCTTAAGTCTGATCGGTTTATAACACTGATCCGGAACCTTCAATTTCCTAGCAAGGAGAGAGTCTGGCTTATTAGCCCTACAGTAGAATTTATGTCTCACCCATTTAATAGCATTTTAGGCCTTACCCGCCAATGCCAAATTCAGTTCCTGTGTAATTCTCTGAAGCTTAGATCGTAACAAAGGAGACATATCCATCTTCGCCTTCTCTGCCACCTCCAGGTACTCCCTTTCAAGAGCCTCAATTCGCCTATTTCTCTCTCGTTTTTTGTTAGAGGCTATTTTAATTAATTGCCCTCTAATAGTGGGCTTATGAGCTTCCCAACAAGTAATTGCTGACATGTCGGGAGCCTCATTTAGCTCGAAAAATTTGGTAATTGCCTTGGAAACAGTTTCAACAATCCCTGGGTCCGACAGAAGAGTGCCATTAAGAGACCAGGAAAAACCCTCTTGTCTGCAAAGTAATGACCCCATTTTGATAATCACTCCATCATGGTCGGACCAGGGTATCGGCAATATTTTGGCAGATTTCATGATAGGAAGGTATCTCTGGGCCAGAAAAATATGATCAATCCTAGAAAATACTGTATGGGGATGCGAAAAATGGGTAAAATTTTGTACACCTGGATTAGCCTCTCTCCAACAATCAACCAGATGATGTTTGTCCAACAACCCCCGAAAGGCTCTGGACACAGCAGCAGACTGGGGAGAAACTGTAGTACCTTTTGGCGATTGCTTATCCAAGAAGGGGTTTAAAGTAAGATTCGAATCCCCACAAATTATTAATTGCCCTGCAGCCACCTCACACACCTCCTTAAAGAAGGTACCCAAAAATTCCAATTGATCAACATTGGGAGCATAGTAGGTAGCAATGGTAATCTCTACATCCTGTATGTTACCAACCAAAATTAAAAACCTCCCATCCGGATCCACTATTTCCCTTTTACAAAAAAACTGTGTACCCCTTCTAAACCCAATTAATACCCCCTTCTGTTTAGTATCAGCACATGCAGTAAATACCTGAGGATATGCCGCATCAAAAAATCTAGGTCTGGAAGATTTCGAAAAGTGTGTCTCCTGCAAGCAGATCACGTTGGAGCGGATAGTTCTAAACTTTCTAAAAGCAGTGCTATGCTTGTACGGAGAGTTGAAGCCCTGTACATTCAAAGATAGAACAGACGTCATCTTCACAACAAAATCAAAATTTAAATACAAATACAATAAAATGATAATAATAAAAATAAAATAAAATAAAAATAAAATTAAAATTAAAAAAAAGGGGGAAGAAGGGAAGGGAAAAATAGGGGGACCCCTACTAGGGTTCTAGATACGACAAAAGCGGACAAATGACCCTACTTATAAATTGCAGAGTCAAGAGCGCCACTATAACTAACACAAACTAACATAAAAGTAAATCGTTTGGAAACTTTAAAAAAAAGCAATCCAAGCGAAATAATAGGAGTACGACATGCTTCTGCCGACAGCCCGGGGGGGAGCCCAAACCGATACAGACAATCACGCTTCATAATATAAACAGAAAGAACAACCAAACATTTTTGTTTTAGAGCTACTACAAATAACTATTGTTCTATAAAATAAACCAGGCAACCTAAAATAACCAGGAGCACATTAATAAGAAATGCTATTCAGTATTTACACTGAATACACCAACCTATCCCAAGAAAACATAATGACTTGTGCTTAAGCCACAGAGGCTAACATATAAAACAGAGAGACCAACAAATAATTAGGAGCCAATCATCCGTCCTTGAAAGGCAAGGAAGAGCTGCAGCCCAGTAAACGATTGCCGTGACGTTGCCTTTTTCCCGCACGCTGAGCCTTTGGCGAATCATCCAGATCTCTAGGCGACTTAGATGGCGCAGATCTCAACAAACCAGCAGAAATCAAACGAGATTGCAACTCCTCCAAAGAAGACACTGAGTAGGAGACCTCCTTAAAGACAAAGGATATGCGAAAGGGGAAACCCCACTTATATTTAATTTTGCGTTCCTGCAAAATGGCTAAAAGTGGTCTCAGCTCTTTTCTCTTAGCAATAGTCATGGCGGAAAGGTCGGAATAAATCTGATAGTCATAGCCTTGAAACGAAAGTGTAGATGCTTGTCGTGAAGCTTTTTGTACCATCTCCTTGGTCTTGATAAAATGGAACTTGACAATTATATCTCTAGGAGGATCTGTAGGTTGCCTGCGGGGACCAAGTGCCCTGTGCACACGATCAAATTCAAGTCTATCCACAGGGATCCCAGGAATTAGCTCCTGGCATAAAGCCGTAACAGCAGCTGACACATCTTCAATGTGTTCAGGAAGGCCTCTGATTCTGAGGTTAGACCTTCTATCCCTATTTTCAATATCATCCAATCTCGCAGATAACACAGAGTTAGCCATCTTAAGTTGATGCACATCAGAATCTAGAGCTTCTTGCGCAGACACCACCTCACTTAACCTAGTGTCTAGAGACTGTAAGCCCAAAGTCACTTTATCAAGTTCCTTGGATAAATGTTCCTTTAAGACAGCAGTATTTGACACAAGAGCCTTCTGCAGCATACCTTCAAACTGCGCAAGGATAGCAGCACTAACCACCGGCTGTACCTCCAGAGGCTGAGGACTGCTTCTCTCTCGCCTGCTTGCCCTGAATGACGCCTCGCTGCTCTCGATCTCCTCCAAGTCTGCCATCGTCAGCTCCTCCGCCATTTTGACTTCCTGAGATCCGCGCAGAGGGGGCCGATACCCGCCTCCACAACCTTCACCCCCGCGCGCCGACACTTCCACTGACACCGCGGGACTCACGCGATCCCCGCCGCACGGATCAGCGCCACTGCCCGCAACACACTAACTTCTGCTCCCCCGATATTAGGCTGCCGGGCGCGGAGCACTCCGCAGCCATTCACGATCCGCGCGCATGCGCACTCCCCGGCACCTTGGTCTTATACATATGCCATGCCCACCTCCAGACTGGACCATGCAAGTTCTCCAAGGTTCTCCAAAGTTCTCCAAAGTTTTAGAACTCAACATAGAAAAACAAAAATAAATGGTGGGGCTTTGGTTTGGGCTTAATCTAATTTCAACCTGCCAGTCCTAGCATAGCTGAATTGACCAGACACCCCACATTTAAATGAACAGTGTCCTTTTGAGCCAGTTGTCCCACTGTTCCCCCAAAACTATGATGACACATAAATGTCCCACTTTGCTAGGACATCTGGTTATTTACAACTGGTGCCCTGCTCCATGTCATTAGCTGGAAAGCGGTAGAGAAATATATCTATGCATGTATTGCATGATTGTATGAGTGTCATCAACATCCTTTTGGGACCAGAGATATCAAAGTAGTGCTTTGTGCATTTTGTATTACTGGGGTTGGAGCAACACCTACTTACACACAGAGGGGTAGCATAGAATACTGCAGATATTTGTTACTCAAATGCCAGTGAATAAGCCACATTCGCAAACCACAACCCCACCACATCCAAGTGTGACCAGTCCCCCCCAAAATGGTCAGTTTAAGCATAGCCAATGCTGTACTGTTTATATCTAGTAGTACAGCTATTAGTGAACATAAGATATGCCTTACACAGTTCCCTATTTTTATCCCAAATGTAATTGCTTATAAAAAAAGTCAACTTATATATCTATTGTGTGTGCATACAGCTATATAAACATATTAAATATAACATGAAACTCTAACTGAATGATCTGTTTTCACAGGCTGTTGGTAGCATCCTTGTGATGTGTGGTGGTCCCATATTAGGTTTATTCACTTTGGGTATTGTGTTTCCTTGGACAAATTGGAAGGTAAGTTTGGGATAAAGGGCAGCACGTGCCTGTGAGCTGCTGGGGGGCACAGCTGGTTGGGTCAGAAGGAAGGGGTGCCATTACAGCCTCTGTTCTGCCCACTTTAAAGTGGACCAAATTGTCTAATTTCCTATTCCTGGGGCATCCCACTGTATTAAACCCCCTGGGATTGTTGGCATACCTATCTTGTGAGCGATCCCGTAGTGCATGCGTAGGCTTTTATCCAATATAATTTGCATACTAATTTAGGGCACAAAGCTATTTTGTCTACAGAGCCTGGCATAGACAGAGGGGAGCAGCTAGCATCCCACCAGCATAATAGCCAGGAAATCCAGGGGCGTTGTTCATTGGGACATCCAGCTGCTTCTGGAGTCTTTTAGACTTCAGGGCCAGCAAATACAGGTTTTGGACCACATTAAGGCCAACATTCAAAAATGACTGCTGAACCATTCCCGCTAGCATCATGCCTGATACCCAAGGAACTCCCCCCCACTTCTGCATTGCATCCCCAACATCTGCCTGTTCACGCCCCCACATGGGTGGTCAAATGGGACAGCAAACTGGCACCCAGCAGCCATTGGCTAAGGAATGCTTATGCAAGTGCGTATCTCTGCCTGACACAGGCTTGATGCTAGGTTTTGCACAAGGGGCTTCCAACGAACCCCTGTGGCTGTGCTCAACCATGTGGGGCAGTAGGCTGGTAGTGAGGAAGCACAGAAGTGTGTTTGGGGGGCGCCATCCTGCAGTCTTGCACAGGATGCTTTCCATCCTCTTACATACTCTTTCACACGGTCAGTACTTTACAGATCACAGTAAATATGAATATACAGGTTTTACAATGTCATTGGACAATCAGTCTGATTATTTTATATTTGCTTTTTTTACCATTTCTAGGGGGCTCTAGGAGGCATGACAGCTGGGCTAACTGTGTCATTCTGGGTTTCAATTGGAGCATTCCTATATCCTCCTCTACCATCTAAGACACATCCCCTTTCTCTACAGACAGATGAATGCACATTATTACATTATACAGTTGATGACACAGTGTCAACAACTCTAGCTACCACATTGGCTCCTACTATACCAACCAGGTGGGTTTACTTTGTTGACTTTTTCTTTGTTTTCAGCTTAAAAAATGGCTTGTCACTTAGGAAACAAGATTCATAAGCAATCGGTGTACTATATGTGGTACAATATGAGGACACATTTCTGGATATGGTATGACCATGAAATGCCATGGTGGCAAAATCTACTATGCAAATTTCTGGTTAAAAAAAAGACATGTAATTTGTCTGTAGTTAATGGCAGAAATCACCATTAGCCAAATAATGTATTTGAAAGTGAAAAGAGAAAGACAAAACCCTCTTTTTCTATATTTTACTATATTAAACATCACAGTTGATGTTGAGGCTCCTTTAACAGACTTCTTTCACAGTAATTTTAGAGTAGAAGAATTATCATTGCCATCATCATCAGAACTGTATCCACAAAGAGCCTGCCAAGCCTATGATGATTGAAGTGGAACAAAACCCTTCGTGGCTACTGACCTTTCCCCAGGACATAACAAATTGGTATGCCCCACTACGTGATACCCCCTCAGGGTGCCACAAAACGCATCTGCTTCCTGGCTCCCTCATAATTGTACACATCGGGAGGCAGCATCCCCAGTATCTTTGGGCTGTGTGTGTGCTCTCCAACCACATCCATTCAGATAGGCTGGGGACGGGGGTGCAGCCACTGCTGGGGATGCAGCCACCTGTGCTCCCAGTTGCCACAAACAGCCATTTGCTGAACATTACATATGCATGTCAAGCAGCTCTGATTAGCCGAGTGCCTGTGCATGCACCGTAGGATTGGAAAAAGATATGTTTTACTGGGCAACCTGAGGGGAGAACCTGAGACCTCAGGTCTCAGGTGAGTTTTACTGGGCAACACAAAGTCGCATCCCAAATTTTTATGCCTTGGGAGCAAGGAGAAAAACATGGGATAATCAAAATAAAGCAAAAAATAGGTTATTTGGGATTGTCCTTTTTTAATTTTTTTAAGGAAAGCTCTAGCTTCATACACAGATGAATAAAATAAATGGGACATCCCTCCACTCTAAAATCACATTATTCTGTTAAAGGAACCCTCTAGATTTAAAATGTGTTAAAGAGAGATTATTTTTTTGTATTTAAAAATACATTAGTTAGAAACCTGATGTTCTTGTTTCACTTATAACAATGTGACACAGATTTTCATCAATTTGGCGCATGTGGCTAATTTAACTTGAACCTGAATTTTCCCTTCATAGACATCAATGAGATGTAGGTTATGCAGAACCAGAATATTGCAAACTGTTTGGTAGAACTGAACAGAAAAGAACAGAGGCAGATTCACCTAATCACTACTCCTTAGTGTCAGCAGTACATTTACTGAGCAGTATTCAGAGCAGGGATTGACTAAATTGTGACTACAGGAAACAGCTTTGAAAGCTCTATTTATATGGATGATTATCACAAACCTTATTAGAGATCAGGCCATTGTAAAGACCAGCAGTGTGCAGCTTCCCCAGATGTCAAGTATCAGGGAAACACAACAGGAGAGAAGGCTGTAGTGTCAAGTATAGATGTGCTGGAGGATCTGGTGAATAGAAAGACACTCAGGACCTGAAAGACAGGAAGGGGTTAGCAAAGTCTGTACCTTTCATGATCCAGCAATTAGCAGCTGGTGAAGTGCTACACCATGCACTGGTTCCAATGCCAGGGGGTCAGAGACAAAGCGGGTAGTCATCCAAGCCAAAGAGGGAAGAGCCAAGGTTGAACCAGATTATCACAAGACACAGGAGTAGGTGGCAGGCATTACTTCATTGAAAATCTGCAGGCATGTTCTCTACCCCTTGGGCCTCCTTTTAAAGGCTCTTTGCTCCAGGAATTATTCCCCATGCATTCGCAGAGACATACAAGTGTACACATAAGTGCACAGCGAATGGCAGTACACTCCTTCATACAAGCATACCAAGGCAAGGGGGTTTACTGGTGCCAGACTGTGCATGTGCAACCCGACGTTGGAGCTGGAACACCCAAAAATGCAAATGTGCATGCATGTGGCACATGTTCGTGTAAGTTGCCAGATTAGCATGACAGTGATAAAAACACGCAGTTCCTAAAAATGAAGACGCCACAATAAGGAGAACAGGCCCCTTACTGGATGTGCAGTATGTAAATATCATCCGAATAGAGAAACCTCTAGGTTCAAAGAACAGCCATTGAACTCCATGCCAGCACCGGGTAGGTGAGTCCCTTTTTCCTTTAAAAAGCCAAATTGGGTTTAGCATGGGGAGGGGGGGGGGCTGGGGGGCGAATGCTATCCAGGTTTCTCTTGCGTCATACTGAAAACATTGCCTCTTCAATGATAGGTCATTTTATCCTAAGGATGGACATTTGAGTTGTGGGAACCAGTGGGGACATAAACCTGTCAGGTCAAACATGTTCTTCTAACGGTCCTAACAAAGAAATGGATTTTATTAGTTTAGTTGCATCGTGAGTTGGGTGCCACCAAGGTGACTGCCCTGTGATGGCCCATGGACATAGTTCAAGAAAGCTCTTTGGAGCAGAGCAAATGAGTCCATGGCCATGGGAGCCTTTCAAACATGTAAGTGCCTCTGACATTCCTAGGCTGTGGCATGTCTAAAATTGGCAAAAAAAAGAAAAACAAGGTTCTTGTTTATAACTGAGCTCAATGGGTGCAGTTTGAGTTTTATGAGCTTTTTTGTAATGATGGGGTGCTCGGGACTCCTGAGTTCAGGGTCCTATTTAAAATAGCTGTTCACCTGTTATAGGAACAGTATCATTCTGATCAACAGACCACAAAGAACCTACTAAGGAAGACTGGCGGCTAACAGGTGCATTAATGAGAGATCACCTAGTCAAAAAAGAAAAAGAGAATACAGCCATTATTAAATATTAATAGGAAAAATATGGAGTGAATCTTACTTATTCTCAGTGACCCCATTTGATATTTATTTAATAATCTCTTTGAGAATCAGAGATACATTTCCAACAGATTTGAATTCCATACAGATTTAAGCTCCAGGCCAGTGTTCTGTGTGCAATATAGGCAATACTTGACTTGCGTGGTAAACTGACATGCACGTCCTGTATGAATTACAACAGCTCATGACAGCTAGCGTTAACACATTGGAGCTATTACCTAATTCCCCAAATGATTTCCAGTGGTAAGTCAAATGGTTTATACATTTGCAATTATTGCTAATAATTGAGTGACCACTGATTCAGCTAAAGATTCAGGTTCATCCACCAAAAAGAGGTGTTGGCATGTTTTTACCTCTAAAGAATCTGCTTTCATTACTGGGTAAATCCACTTTCAGTGAGGTTTTTAAAAGTTTCCATTATCATGTGTCAATATGGTGTGCTCGGATTATCTGCAATAAAAGAAAACAGTTTTCCCTAGCAACAAGGTGTTTACCTTAGCAATGTAGACCACAGTGGGATTCTGATGCACATTTCAGAAACTTCCTGACTTGTTGAATATGGCAGATATGAATATATATGAATATAGGCAGATATGGTTTAACCTCATCTGCATTAATTCAACCTCTTCAGATAAATAGGAATCAGATAAATCAGGAAAATAACAGTTTTGTGTTTCAGTAGTTAAAGGATTACTGGCAGCAACCTGGGAAAGTCATTATCGACGATAAGTTTAGCCAAAGTTGCTAATGAGCTCATCTGTTACAGTGGGAGTTGTGACCAGAAAGAGCTATAATAATAATGCTAAAATATAATAATAATAAGAGCTTTACTAAAGACCACAAAAACCATTACTACCTTACGAAAATAATATAACAAACATGGAAACTGCATGCTGATATGTAAATCACATGTCTGGGGGCACAATCCTAACACAAATGTTGCATCCCAGAAGAAGAAAACAATAAGGCAGAATACCAAAAACCTGGCAAAAGGGGAGTTTTTTGCTTTAAAAATTCCAGCATTGGTTTGGTTTCCTTGGATCAGGTAATAAAGATTCTTATTTAGAGCAGTCACCTCTCATACTCTGATCCTGTGGATGTTGATGTCTTCCCCACTCATAAATTGCACTATATGCTGGTGGTCTAGAATAGACAGAGCTATATGATGCTCCACTGATGAAGCATTAAGTTGCGAAACGCATCTACACTTGCTACAACTGAGAATTAAGCTTGCTACAACTGAAAACATCGGTCACAGACAGGTTGAACCGCTTCAGAGTGTAAAGAATAAAGGCGTATTAATAAAAAAAACATAAAATATATGTTTATTGCACAACTAGAAGGTGTATATACAATGTATGAATAATAATGTATTAGTCAAGTAAGGCAAGGCACCAATACAAGAACCCCCCATTTTTGTCTCTTACCCGGACCCTGGGTACCTATAGCACCAGGGGAAGATCAAAAGGGACAAACCCCCCTAAAAAAAATTGATGAAAAATAATTAACAGTGGTTAATAAAATCCAGGAATGGATTATAAGAAATATCTGTGACAGAGACGTACCCATTTTTGATAGCAAATTGTTTCCTTACAGGCCTTTGTTGGCAGACAGCTGGTACAGTTTGTCATATCTCTACTATGGTGCTGTTGGCTGCCTCAGTTGCATCATTGCTGGACTTCTGATCAGTTTTATTGCAGGTATGAAAGCTTTACAAGGCTCTTTATACGCTTGGAGTCTATAAAGGTGGTGTGTGTCATGTGTGATAGAATTTCTATAGCAGGGTGAGACAAGGTAATCAGAGGATTACAGTAAAGCTCTGGACACAGGGAACATAACATTTATAAAATACAGTGAACAGTGCTTCATTTTTTATTTTGAACTATGCATCTCTTAGTTTTCATCATTCTCCTCATTGGAATACTGCCTTCATTTTTTGTCACTCAAGAGCAGGGTTGGGCTTTGGATTCAGGTCAAATTTGGTTTAGCCAAAATAGAATTCTGACAGGATTTATGGCACATTGGACCTGCTCTGTTCTTTTGTGATTTGTCCGTAGATAGTGACAGAGGTCATATTTAGCCATTGCCTTTGCAAGTGATAGAAGACGCTCTTTTACATTATAGTAATTAATAGCATAACTAAATGTGACAGGGCCCTGGTGCAAACATTAAATAGGGCCCTTTCACGGCTCACACAGCCAACTTTTTTCTGTCATTTAACTCAATTGGATGCAGCTATACAACTAATGACTGAAAAAGCAGAAACAAATGGTGCTTCTTTTCTATAAATAATGCAAAGGGAATAAGTAAGGTGGAGGAGCAACCATGATTGCGCCTCCCTGACCTTCTGGGCCTGGTGTACCCCCTCAAGTTACGCCCATGTAAGTAACAGTCCCCTTTACCAGAATAACATATTTTAACTGTGAACAAATAATCACTCTGTAAATCATCTGTACATCAAATGTAATTTTAGACTGAAAGTAATGACCTTATTATTGTATAATTACATTGTAATATGCCAACTGTATATAAAGCCAATTATACAAATATATCAGTAAGTGTTACATTTTATTATTAAGCACTAAAATTGTATCATTGAAGGAGGAACAAAACCCAGGATTTTTACTATCCCAGGTTTTGTTTCTCCCCAGCGAGGAATCCTGGTTTGGAACACCCCACTGTGTGACATCCACAAGATTACCTTAAAGGCGTGTGACCTCATAGCGGCATATCAAAAACGAATAGAAAACGAATAGATTGTGAGCCACTGGGGCTCCACTGCATTTCCTTGCCAGCCGTTCAGAGTATATAGGGCAATCCGAGGGGTTTAACACAGTGGGGCATTCCACATCAGGATACCATCTAAATATCATATCCATTTCTAACTAAAGTTTATAATTCCCACTGTTTACTCATGTAAAGAACACCCATTTACATATTAAGGGGCTTGATTGACATTCAAGTCTACTACTAATGGAAGGGAGTGTCAGCCTAACACAAGACTCCAATTGGTGGTCAGGATGGGGGGGGGGGGGGCTCTGAAGGAAGAAAAGTGAAGAAGGAATTTCCACTTCCTTTCAGCGAATGAGACAAATAGAAAGCATGGGGCTGACATTGTATCAGGTAAGATGGATTTTTATGTTCGACTGGTCAATCCAAAACTCAGTAGTTCGGTTTATATAACATCATCCTATCCAGAGTTTATAGTATTTGGTATTACACATGCGAGTTTCGCCAGACACTTCCTCAGGGAAGCTCTACATATACAGTTGCTAAGGGATGCTATATCATGTTCCTGTTGTTGTTGCCCTTTGGGGGTTCTAATAGGTTCAGTATGTTATTTCTGCAGTGTGGAATAGCCCCCATTGGATGATGTACTGGCTTTTTGAAGGTAGTACTGGTCCATTTGGCAGGGAACTACTGTAGAAAGGGATGTCTTATATCTGGGTAGGTCTAGAAACACTGGTAGAAATCTATATTAGACTTTGGACTTTGTGTTGCCCTGGTAATATTTAAAGAAATGGTTCACAATGTTTAAGAATAAAAGGGACAGGTAAAGGCAAATACCTCCACCCCATGGCTACCTTTTTTTTTTTTAGAAATTCCAAGTTCAAGGATATGTTTGTGGTAAGTCACAATAATATATATATATATATATATATATATATATTGTAGACATGTCACTGGAGAAGTGGTCGAGGGGGTGTACATTTCACCTAGGTTACTACGCTGGGTGAGATGGTAAGTCCAGGATTGATTTGTTTCCCAGCAGTGGTATGCTGCTGAGGTGTTGTTCAATTTTGCCGGGCCTGGATTTATATGGAATGGCAGGTAGGTTTGGTAGAGGGACCTGTCATTCCACACCCCTCCGATCCTGTTTGGGTTTTGAATCAGGTGAGCTCTGATCCTAATTAGCCTGGGAGGTAAAAGCTCTGCAGAGCTGCAGGCTATTGCTCTCAGCCTGAAATGAACAGCCTGTGTGTGTGTGTGAAGGAAGCTGCGAACGCAGCCACTGCTGGAGCTAAAAACTCACCCTGCGTTGTCCAGGCGAACGCTGTATTTTGAAAGTGTCAGCTAGGTGAGAAGAACCTGCTAGTAAGCGCCCAGACGGGCTAGGTCTTTATTTTGTTTTGTACACTAAAGAAGCACGCTGCTGCTGTATGTTTTGTTTACTGGACTGTTTATGCCATGAATAAACGCCAAGACCTGCTTTTATAACACCTAAGTCTGTCGTGAACTGTGTCCAAACACACCATCCCCCGGGAAGATCCCTACAATTGGTGCTGCGGAGCGGGCAAAACGGTTGCTAGGGGCAACGGTGTGGACAGACTTGGCTACAGCTGCCTATGTCTTGGGTGAAAGCTGCAACTACACTCCAAGAACAGTCGGGCAACATGGAGGAGATGCTGAAGCAGTTTATGCAAGTAAGTTTGCAACAACAACAGGCTCAGATAGAGGCTAATAGACGCCATGAACAGACCATGGCTGCCCAACAACAACTTATTGAACACCTGATTGCAAAACAAGAGGCGCCTGTGGTTGCTAACCCCCACACAGTGGTGCGAGCCGCTCCAGAGACTTTTGATGTGAAAAGAGCTGTGCAGCGAGCGCTGCAAAAGATGACTGCTGAGGATGATGTTGAGGCCTTCCTAACTGGGTTTGAGCGTGCGGCTGAGCGAGAGAAGTTACCCGTCGCTGAGTGGGCAGAGGTAATTGCGCCCTATTTAACAGGGGAACCTCAAAAGGCCTACTATGACCTCAGTGAGCAAGAGGTTAAGGACTATACTCGGCTAAAAGCGGAGATACTTGCCCGGCTAGGCGTTACTACTGCGGTCCGTGCCAGGAGGGTACGCAACTGGAGCTACAGTTTGGACAAATCGGCGAGGTCCCAGATGTATGACCTGATCCATTTGGCGAGGAAGTGGTTGGAGCCAGACACTTCTACTCCTGCACAGATCCTAGAGAGGGTTGTGATGGACCGCTACCTCCGAGCACTTCCTGCTGACCTGCAACGCTGGGTGGGACAAGGTGACCCTAAGAATGCAAACGAACTTGTCAACCTTGTGGAGAGATTCCAGGCGACTGAGGACTACCTCCGTGATGTTTCTGCAGCCTCCTCACCTCCCCGGAGTGCCAGATCTGTGCCATCAGCTGGTAAGAGACTTCCATCTATTGGGGGAGTATGGAGGGGTGCTGAGGGAGGAAAAAGGGCTCAAGTGGTGTCTCAGGGGCAAAAGACTGGAGATGGTCCCGGGTGGCTAAGTAGCCCTAAAAAGGACTCCTGGCCAAGGAGAACAGGCTCTATCCAGTGCTGGAGATGCCATGAGACGGGACACGTGTCTGCCCGTTGCCCTCTTACCACTGAGCCCATGGACTGTGAGGTTAGTCGGCGTCAGTCGCTATTTGCGGAACCATCTTGTGTTGCAGTTCCTGGACTAGAGACTGAACCGCAAATCTGCAACATTACAATTAATGACTTTCCTGTTAAGGCGTTGCTGGACTCAGGAAGCCTCGTAACCTTGGTGCATGCCAGCCTGGTGGCTGGGGACTTTGAGTGTAAAAAGCATATGAGTGTTGTTTGTATACATGGGGATACAAAAGTGTACCCTATAGTGCTGGCTGAAGTCGGGACTAAACAAGGCACCGTACAATATGAAGTGGGTGTGGTTAAAAATCTCATGCACAACGTAATACTGGGGCGCGATTTTCCATTATTCTGGGCTCTCTGGGGAAAAAGAAAATCCCCCGAAAGGAGTGAGGATACTCCTAAGGTTGTTGCATTGCCCCCTGTAAATGATAAAAGTGTGCAGGATGAAAATAATTGTTTTCCTTTGCAGGTCCTGGCTGGAGAGGAGGAGGCTCCTCCCACTGAGCAAAATATACCCGACTTAGAGGTGTCTAGGGATAATTTTGGGACTGCACAGTTACAGGACCCCACTCTCAAAAATGCGAGAGAGCAGGTTGCTGTCATGAATGGGGTACCTCAGGAACCAGATGCTGAGAAAAGATTTCCACATTTTTCTGTGACTAATGATCTTTTCTATAGAGTCACTAAGGTTAAGGATGAGATTGTGGAACAGCTTCTGGTGCCTAAGCCGTACCGGCGTCAGGTGCTGGACATGGCACATAACCATGTTCTTGGGGGACACTTGGGGACTGACAAAACGCAGGAGAGGGTTCTCCAGAGGTTCTACTGGCCGGCGATATATAATGATATTAAAAAGCACTGCGAGTCGTGCCCCACATGTCAGCTTAGTGCCCCAGTGTCACATTTTCGCAGTCCTTTGATTTCGCTCCCTATTATAGAGGTGCCTTTTGAGCGTATAGCCATGGATTTAGTGGGTCCCATTGTAAAATCCGCTAGGGGACACCAGTATATTCTGGTGGTCATGGATTATGCGACCCGCTATCCTGAAGCTGTGCCCTTAAGAAACACCGCATCTAAAACAATTGCACGTGAGTTGTTTTATATGTTCTCTAGGACTGGAATCCCCAAAGAAATCCTGACTGACCAAGGTACACCCTTTATGTCAAAGGTGATGAAGGAGTTATGCAAACTATTTAAAATCTCACCCATCCGTACCTCTGTATACCACCCCCAGACGGACGGATTGGTGGAGAGATTTAACAAAACTTTGAAACATATGTTGAAAAAAGTGGTGGAAAAAGATGGCCGTGACTGGGATCATTTGTTACCCTACCTCATGTTTGCTATTAGGGAAGTGCCCCAAGCGTCCACAGGGTTCTCACCATTCGAGTTGGTCTATGGCCGTCACCCTAGGGGTCTACTGGACATTGCAAAAGAGACATGGGAGAGCGAGTCCACCCCATACAAGAGCGTTATTGAACATGTAGCACAAATGCAGGACCGTATAGCCGCTGTAATGCCCCTAGTAAGGGAACACCTCCAGAGGGCGCAAGAGGCCCAAAGTAGAATCTACAACCAGTCTGCAAGAATCAGGACATTTAACCCAGGCGATAGGGTCCTTATACTAGTTCCCACTGTTGAGAGTAAATTCCTGGCGAAGTGGCAAGGTCCCTATGAGATTGTGGAAAAGGTCAGTGAGGTGAACTACAAGGTGCACCAACCAGGTAGAAGGAAGCCTTTCCAAGTTTACCACGTAAACTTGATTAAGCCCTGGAAAGACAGGGAATCCTTGGGGGCGACAAATACTGTTAATAATTTGTCACAACCAATCCCTCCAGTCAAGGTTGGTGATACCCTATCAGTGTCACAGAAACAGGAGGTTCAGGAATTTTTACAGAAAAACAAAGACAAGTTTTCTGACCTTCCAGGGCGTACACACCTCATCTGTCATCACATTGAAACTGAGCCTAGAAGCAGAGTAAACCTCAAGCCCTATAGGATCCCAGAAGCCCGTAGGGAAGCCGTATCTGCCGAGGTAAAACGTATGCTTGATCTGGGAGTAATTGAGGTGTCACAGAGTGAATGGTCCAGCCCGATTGTATTAATCCCAAAGCCTAATGGAACTTGGAGGTTCTGTAACGATTTCAGAAAGTTGAATGAGATCTCAAAATTTGATGCCTATCCTATGCCCAGGGTAGATGAGTTGATTGAGAAGTTGGGTAATGCCAGGTACATAACCACCCTCGATCTCACAAAGGGCTACTGGCAGATTCCACTTACTAATGAGGCTAAAGAGAAAACTGCATTCTCCACCCCTGATGGGCTATTCCAGTATGTAGTGATGCCGTTCGGGTTACATGGAGCACCTGCGACTTTCCAGAGGTTGATGGACTTGATTTTGCGACCACATCGTGATTACTCAGCTGCCTACCTCGATGATGTGGTCATTTTTAGCCCTGATTGGGAAAGTCACCTCTGTAAGGTACAGGCCGTATTGGATACCATAAGTGATGCAGGATTGACCATAAATGCTGAGAAGTGTGCAGTAGCCCTAGAAGAGGCCAAGTATCTGGGCTACATTATTGGAAGAGGGTTGATTAAGCCACAGCTAAATAAAGTGGAGGCAATACAGAATTGGCCAAAACCCCTGACAAAGAAACAGGTCAGAGCTTTCCTTGGTATTACGGGCTATTACCGTAGATTTGTGCCGAACTTTGCCTCAGTTGCTGCTCCCCTAACTGACTTGACCAAGGGCAGAAAGAGAGCCATGATCACGTGGACTCCAGAGGCCGAGAAGGCTTTCCAAAGCCTTAAATCTGCCTTGTGCCAACAACCTGTGTTAGTTACCCCCGATTTCAGGCGAGAATTTCTGGTCCAGACAGATGCTTCTAACACAGGCTTAGGTGCAGTACTCTCACAAGTAGTAAATGGTGAGGAGCATCCGGTGATGTACTTGAGTAGAAAGCTAACCCCGGCCGAAAAAAATTATGCCATTGTGGAGCGAGAGTGTTTGGCAGTGAAGTGAGCCCTCGAATCCCTAAAATATTACTTACTAGGCAGGAAATTCAAGTTAGTGACAGACCATGCCCCCCTAACATGGATGAAGTTAAACAAGGAGAGAAACGCAAGAGTGACTAGATGGTTTCTGTCCCTACAAAACTTTAATTTCACTGTGGAACACAGGCCAGGGAAATTACAAGCAAATGCTGACGCATTGTCGAGGGTACATTGTCTGTGGGGACAAAATGCTCAGCCCTCCGGTCTGAAAAAGAGGGGGGGGATATGTAGACATGTCACTGGAGAAGTGGTCGAGGGGGTGTACATTTCACCTAGGTTACTACGCTGGGTGAGATGGTAAGTCCAGGATTGATTTGTTTCCCAGCAGTGGTATGCTGCTGAGGTGTTGTTCAATTTTGCCGGGCCTGGATTTATATGGAATGGCAGGTAGGTTTGGTAGAGGGACCTGTCATTCCACACCCCTCCGATCCTGTTTGGGTTTTGAATCAGGTGAGCTCTGATCCTAATTAGCCTGGGAGGTAAAAGCTCTGCAGAGCTGCAGGCTATTGCTCTCAGCCTGAAATGAACAGCCTGTGTGTGTGTGTGAAGGAAGCTGCGAACGCAGCCACTGCTGGAGCTAAAAACTCACCCTGCGTTGTCCAGGCGAACGCTGTATTTTGAAAGTGTCAGCTAGGTGAGAAGAACCTGCTAGTAAGCGCCCAGACGGGCTAGGTCTTTATTTTGTTTTGTACACTAAAGAAGCACGCTGCTGCTGTATGTTTTGTTTACTGGACTGTTTATGCCATGAATAAACGCCAAGACCTGCTTTTATAACACCTAAGTCTGTCGTGAACTGTGTCCAAACACACCATCCCCCGGGAAGATCCCTACAATATATATATATATATATATATATATTATATAATAATATATTGCGTTTATTATTTAATTATTATTTAATATAATATAACTTGTTTTCTGTACAGGTCACCACCAGCATAGGAAGACTGTCAACCCACATTTAATAAGGCCAATCTGTTACCTGGTCTGCTTCAGGTCTGAGAAATATAGGACAAATTGTTGGTGTGGAGTACAACATAATGCAGATAAGGTGATTATTGGAGTTGAGTATGAATGTTAAAGCCAAATCAACCTTGATAATTAATATATTCAGGATTGTGAACATTACACATAATTACCATTGGTTGGAGAACTGGAACCACTGTAGCATAGCTAGCCGGGATGCTGGTGAAGCCAGTGGGGATATGGAAACTCAGTAGATGTGCCTAGGCCATAATGGGAAGTGACCAGGGACCCCGATGATGGTAGCAGGAGATGCAGCAGAAAGTACAACCTGGAACAACTCAGAACTTCAGACATGGTTATGTTTGTCAAGAGCTGGATGTAATCAGACAAAACATGGGTTGGTAAAAAGGCTTGGCACTGGTAAGAACAGCACCGGTTTTGCATCAGAAGGGTGAAGAAACAGCACAAGCGGTAAAGTCAGTGGTGTTCTAGTACCTGGCCATAGCTTTTAAATGCCTCTAATCAGCTGCCATGCTGAGTCAACTATGTTTGTTTTTGTTATGTTGTTTTTCTCTGGTTTATTGTTTTTTTTCACCTTCTTTACTTTGAGAATACATTTCTGTTTAACAAGATGGCTACCTATCTGCATATATGAGTTTTGTTCTTCTGGACACATTTTTAAATGCATGTTTTTTTTATCTTTTTACAGAATGATAATGACTTAACCAAAGATATTAAAATTGCAGAGCAAGAAACTTCTGATGAAAATGAAACCTATTTATAAATGAGCAAGCAAAGGAAGTATACAAATATCAATGTATAAAAAGAATGCTGCAGGCAGTGATCTCAAAATCTACTTTGATAAGCCCACAGATAAAGTTACATGGACTGCAATGGCTATAGGAAACCAATTGTGATGGATAGGCTAGAGAAAAACCTCTTCCTTGAATTTTTATATTTTGTTTATACCGTATTTTTCGCCCTATAAGACGCACTTATTTTTCCCCAAAAGTGGGGGAAAAATGTCAGTGCGCCTTATCGGGCGAATGTAAAAAAAAAAAACAAAAATTAAAAAAAAAAATAAAAAAAAAAAAAACTCACCCGTCCCCGGCGCTCCCGCGTTGTCTGGCACACTGCGAGAGGCCAGAGGAGCGGCGGGGGCTCTGTCCCCGTAGGTCCGTAGGTCCCGGCAGTGGGTGGGCGTGGCCTGCACCGGCGCAGGCCACGCCCACCCGCTGCCCGGACCTTCGTGATCGCATGTGGGGGAGCAGATGGAGGGGCGGCAGGGGCTCTGTCTCTGGCCCCGCCGCTGTCATCGCTGCCTGAAAAGACAGCGATCGCAGCGGCGGGGCCGGGACAGAGCCAGC
The DNA here is from genome assembly GCA_027917425.1 of Gastrophryne carolinensis. NCBI lineage: Eukaryota > Metazoa > Chordata > Amphibia > Anura > Microhylidae > Gastrophryne > Gastrophryne carolinensis. The sequence continues at coordinate 105,312,382 of CM051241.1, forward strand.
TCGTGAATGGGGTGGGCGTGGCCTGCGTCGACGCTGCGGCGCAGGCCACGCCCACCCCATTCACGGAGCCGGCCGCTCAGCGCAGTGGTGTCAGCGGACAGGTGAGTTTAACTTTTTTTTTTTTTTTACTATGGCGCCTGCCTATACTAATGGGGTGAGGGGGGTGGGAATGGGGGGATGGGGATGCCACACAGCCTATGGGAATGGGGGGAGGGGGATGCCACACAGCCTTTGGGAATGGGGGGAGGGGTATGCCACACAGCCTATGGGGAGGGGTATGCCACACAGCCTTTGGGAATGGGGGGAGGGGTATGCCACACAGCCTATGGGAATGGGGGGATGGGGATGCCACACAGGCTATGGGAATGGGGGGATGGGGATGCCACACAGCCTATGGGAATGGGGGGAGGGGGATGCCACACAGCCTATGGGAATGGGGGGAGGGGGATGCCACACAGGCTATGGGAATGGGGGGATGGGGATGCCACACAGGCTATGGGAATGGGGGGATGGGGATGCCACACAGCCTTTGGGAATGGGGGAGGGGTATGCCACACAGCCTATGGGAATGGGGGGAGGGGGATGCCACACAGCCTTTGGGAATGGGGGGAGGGGTATGCCACACAGCCTATGGGAATGGGGGGAGGGGTATGCCACACAGTCTATGGGAATGGGGGGAGGGGGATGTCACACGGCCTATGGGAATGGGGGATGCCACACAGCCTATGGGAATGGGGGGAGGGGGATGCCACACAGCCTATGGGAATGGGGAGAGGGGGATGCCACACAGCCCATGCTAATGGGGAGAGGGGGATGCCACACAGCCCATGCTAATGGGGGGAGGGGGATGCCACACAGCCCATGCTAATGGGGAGAGGGGGATGCCACACTGCCTATGGGAATGGGGAGAGAGGGATGCCACACAGCCTATACTAATGGGGGGAGGGGGAAAGCCACACAGCCAATGGGAATGGGGGGAGAGGTGGATGCCACACAGCCTATGGGAATGTGGGGAGAGGGATGCCACACAGCCTATACTAATGGAGGGAGAGGGGGATGCCACACAGCCAATGGGTATATGGGGAATGGGAGGGGGGGATGCCACACTGGATATATGGGGAATGGGATGGGGGCATGCTACACTGTCTATGGAATGGGGGCATCCCACACGGCCTATGGGAATGGGATAGGGGAATGCCACACTGTCTGTAATGGTGCGTTTTTGATTGAATTTTTTTTTTCTTATTTTCTTCCCCCAAATCCTAGGTGCGTCTTATGGGCAGGTGCGTCTTATAGGGCGAAAAATACGGTATATTAGCAGCCCTGTTGAGAATGACGTGACTTTCCTAAATAGTATTCATCTTACTGTCATATTTTCTGTAAAATACACCAAAATAATATGTTATCAAGATAATTTATTAAATGCATGTGGAATTTTAAACTTTTTAAAATTTTTGCTCAGAATTGAATGATCTGTAGATATAAACAAATTTGTGCAGGCGACAAGTCAACAGACATGCAACACTTTATTTACTGTGTTGTGCATTTGTATATCGCCCCTTCCCCTAACTTCCCCTATTTTTTTTTTCGTTTCATAAGATGCACTTCCCCCAAGAAGTGTGGGGGGGGGGGGTCTGCATTTTATGAAGCCAATGTAAAAGAAACGTCCACTCACATTTCCAGCACTCCCGCTCTGAAAGGAAAGGAGTTTATTTTGTTGTAACCTCCCCTCCTGCCACACTGCCTGTTATAAAGGGATTGAAGAGATTCCTCACACTGCCTGTTAGTGAGCTATTGGGGGATTCTGACTGCCTGTTATAGGGGATTGGGGGGATTCTGACACACTGCCTATTATAGGGGAAAGGGAAGAGGGATACTGCACACTGCTTTCTAGAGAGGATTTGGGGGGATTCTGCCACACTGTCTCTTATTTGGGATTGGGGGGATTCTGTGTGCTACCTGTTAGAGAGGTATTGGGGGAGATTTTTCTACACTGCCTGTTATAGGGGATTGGGGGGGGGGGGATACTGCACACCACCTCTTTCTTAAGAGAAAAATGCTGGGATTCTCCCACACTGCCTTTTATAGAGGATTTGGGGAATTTTGCTGTGCTGCCTGTTATAGGGGGATTGGGGGGTTGCCATACTGCTTGTTATAAGGGGATTGGAGGGTTCTGTTATGGGGGTATTGTGGGGTATTCTGCACACTGCCTGTTATGCGGGGATTGGGGGATTCCAGAAATGGCTTGTTATAGGGAGATTCTGCCACACTGTCTGTTATATGAAGATAAGGGATGATTCAGCACCCTGCTTGTTATATGGTATTAGGGAGATTCTGCCACACTGCCTGTTATAGGGGATTAGGGGGGACTGGACCTTGTTTGTTAGAGGGGGATTGGGAGTATTCTGTACTCTGCTTATATAGGGGGGTTAAGGGGATTCTGCATGCTGTCTGTTATGAGGTGATAGGGGTGAGGGGGAATTTGCTTGTGGTTATGGGGTATTTGGGGAGGGTTTTGTCACTTCCTGTTATTAAGTTCTTGTGGGGGGGGGGGGTGGAGGGATTTTAGTTCTGGGCCATTTGGTTCTAATTTTTTTTCTTATTGTTCTCCTCTAAACCCCAATCACTTGCTTTTATTTATTTTAAGCTGGTAATTGGTGTCTTACAAAAAAAAAACCTCTTGGACCATTAAACTGGACCAACAGGTAAAGGTGATCACTGACCCACAGCAGGGGAGCATCTCAATTCAGAATGGCTGGCTGTACATAACCTAGGAGCACATCTGATACTGATACTAGACTGGTCTACTATTTTGCTGCCCCACATAATAGTTGACAACCACTGAGGTTCGACAGACACAAAGCATTGTGCAATGCCACTTCCTGGACCTGAGAACTGTGCATCAAGAATACATGGAAGTGGGTAATTAGGCCTGCCCGGTATCGGGCTTACTGCTAGGAGGCAAGCAGACCAAAACAGTCATCTTTCAGCTGTAAACATGTATTTAAGTGTTGTGATGTTGTCATGTGGTGCTTTGGAGCCACCCAGAGGAAAATGTCATAACTTCTCATATATAGATTTATTCTGTACATACTAGACTTGACTTAGTGAAGGCTGCTAAAAATATGGTAACATTGTTGGAAAAAGGAGACCTATAGAGCAGGGGTTCCCAAACTTTTTTTCATCAATTACCACTTTCCATTTTTTAAATATCTCAGGTACCAACTGGGTGGTCTGAATAGGTTGTTAGCACATAGAAACACAAAAAAACTATAAAAATGCACATACTGTACATAAGCCTCGATTCAGAGACACATTCGTCCGGACTTCCGTAGCTGTCTGTGAAAGTTTTGGTGAGTGTTTGTCATTTTTTTGCTTTTTTTCGTTCATTTTTCATTCGTACGAACGTTCGGGAATGCGCTTTCGATGAACGGAAGCAAATCGGAACATTTCCGTTAGTTCAGATCATTTTCCAAACAAAATCGGAAATTTTCCGTTTGTTCAGATAACTTCCGTTGTTGGGATGGGTTTCCGTCTGATTCAGAGAGCTGATTTCCGACGGACCACCACCCTATAAATCCGTTTCATTTCCGATCCACTTACGGGACCTTTGAGGGCTCGGATTGCTATTGTTGAACATGTTTTGCGGCTATGTGGAGGAGTCTGCGCGCCTTTAGCACCAAGGCATTGCATGTATCAGCATGGCCGAGGCCATAAATTGTATAGCAATGCATACCTGAATCAATACATTTCATGTATGCCTTATAGATGCATTTTAATGCTGACCTAAATTAGTCCTTAGCATGTAAACATTTATTTTCCCACACATCCATATAATTGCTATATTTTTTTAGACTTATGTCCTTTGTGAATTATATTTGGATTGTTGAACTTGAATCTTAATTTGTTGTAGGAGTTATTGTTTTAGTTGGTTACCTTTGCTTTGTGTAATTATTTTTTATTTGGTTGCAGGAACCGCAAGATGTGCCACTCACCCTTGCTCCTGATGCCCGTTCTTTGCCTGCAGAATGCGGGCCAAGGGTTCTCTAATCGGGCACTATGCAAAACCCGGCCCGTGGCGAGGGCCCTCTGGCTTTTGAAGTCCAGATTTAGGTGTTTGGACCATACGGGGGGGGGGGGGGGGCACTGCAGTCTGTTACGTTTTTTAACAGAGACCACACGTGCCAGAGTGGCACAACTGAGTGTCAGGGTTCTTCAGTTGGTGGGCGAGATGCAGGAGCTGCGCAACTCGTTGGGGACCACAGATGAAGAATAATGTTCAGTGGCCTGCCATTGCTATGTATTTTGTTATTTATAGTTGTAAAAATGTGAAATTTTCAAAATTTTTAAAAATGTTATATTTTATGATGGAATCCAAAAAAAAAATGTTACAGTGTCATTTCATTTACAAAATACATTAACACAAAACTAATGGGCCCAGAAATATTTAAAGATGAATATTATTCACATGACCGAGAAGTTATTTGGGTGAGCTTTAAGGATCCAAAAGGGAAGATGGAGGATAGTCCAAATGATTTAACTAAACATTGTAGTAGAAGTGAGGGTGGCAAATATGTAGGCGAGCACTTTAATGAGTTGAGTTTGTAGTGCGCAGGCGCTAGATCGTAAGGATTTCCGTCTGGATGAATATTTATTGAAAAAGGGAAACAGAATCTATCGGGAAACGTAAAGGATTCGTGGGAGGATACGATGGGAAAAGGGCAAAAACGAAAGCCTACGTTGTAACATATGAAAATGAAACTGAAAAGTCATGATGGAAAATGACATCCTCGTATTCGTAATCTGCCGTACGAACGGACGGAAACTTTACAGAAGGTTTTCAATGCATGCATAGAATCGCTCACACACTCATACGAGAATGGAAACATTTCACAAAAAAAACAGATCGGCACTAAAACGGAGGTTTTTTTTTGTCTCTCTGAATCGAGCCTATAGTTCTCATCACATTTTGGAGCAGTTTTGTGCTATTCAAATCTGGGTGGGGTAAGGTTTAGCTGGCAACTGTATTAGGTTGGATTACAGTCTTTAACCTGGCTGAGTACCACCTAATTGGTTGATTGGGAACCCCTATACCCCTATACATTACTGTCATTCTGTATTGTTTTTTTCGACTTTCACATTTTTTTTTGTACTAAATTACGTTACCTTAAAATATTGAGATATCCAATGATACAGCGAAATAGTCTAGATAAACCTTTCCTAGGCCTGTCCTCAAATACCATCAACATGTCATGTTTCGTGGCTCTCCACACAGATACACATATAAATTAATTGTTCCTGTCATCATTTAGAGCTGACTGTCTAAACAGTCACAAATAACAGCCAGCCAAACAGCTCCCTATTCAGATCAGATGCTGTACATCTGAGTGTGTCAGGCTATTCAGTTTTTTATAAACCCAAATTCAAACACATTATAGTCTATGGGGAAAAAATTAGCCAAGTTATTTGACTGATTTATCAACTTTTTTGTCCCCCCTCCCGCCCCTAGGCAAGTTACCAGCCCATTAACCATTCGGCAAAGGTCAGTTGCCCTCAGAGAAACACTTGGCTCATGCTGATGGGAACTGGCCTTTTCAGCCTCCTCTGGTGCCAACGATAGGGTGTGAAAAATAAGTGTGGGGTATCATCAAGCCTCCTGGCCCTTACCCTTTACACTGGTATAGGTATTTAGGGTGTTACTTCAGTAACAGAAAAAATAACCTGATGAGTGAACTCCCCAAAGTTCAGGTCCGGCAAGCTCGGCCAAACTTTGAATAAATGTTCGGGTTCCGAACCCGATCCCCATTGAAATCAAGCAATCCTCTTCCTGTCAGTGGTGGTGGCAGTGACAATTGATTTTCGGCTCCCATGACTGAGGACACTTCTAGGGCCGCTGCCACTTTGGATTGCGGGCTGAGGTGAGTACACCCTTAGGTGAAACTTGTTGCTGGACTGCTCAGAAGCCCAACAATCAACTTTCTGTGTTCGTGCCGGAAGCAGAACTCGAAAACGGGCTGAAGCTTGTGGGGATATGGCCCTGGGCCATGTAGTGGGACCATGTTGATATCTCTCTGCTAGTCAGCTTGTTGGTCCTTCAGAAGTAGAGGAGGAGGGCCAGATGCAATTCAAATGGCTCAGAGAGATATTCCGCCTAATTGGTGGCCAACTGCTCATGCTGGTGAGGAGGATAAGCAATCCCCCTGTTGGACCATAAGAGCAAGGAGAAAGCTGCTGGCCAGCTAGAGAGAGGCACACATAGTGCTATGTGTCAGCATATGGGGGAAAAAACAACTCCCTCACTAGAAAAGGATGTGTTGGGCTTGCGCACAGCACCACCGCTGAGCCGGCATGTATGTTATAAGCCAGACGATGTCTGTGAGTGAGCGCACCCAACGCCGCCTCTAGAAATGCCCTCATAATCTTTGCGCAATGCAAATGCAGGTGAACATATGCTCTTGTCTAGGGATCACAACCAGCAGCCAATGACACCCTAGGATGGCCCCACCATTGGCTGACTGGTGGGCGCAGAGGGAGAGAGTAACTCCCAGAGGCCAGATGGCCAGGTACGATTAGACTGGAACACAGGATAAAAGCGTATACAAAAGTACAAATGTGTATGTGGCCACTGTCAGCAGAGCTAAACATTAAATACTAATAATACAATTCTGTGATTACTCACCTGTAAAATTGGTATTATACATATACAGCACGTCCTGTTCCAGAATATTTCTTACCCATGGGTTATACATCCACAAGATGGCGCTGGACTGCAGAAAAACAGCTTGTGGCCTCTCCCAGCTCTATATAAGTCAGGGACCTCCCACAAAATCCCCAGTATTGACAAGCAGTTAACAAAAGGCCGGGAGAACCAAACCAGAATTCAACAATGAACATATGAACAATCACCATACAGAGGTAACTAAGAATAATGATAACAAGGGTGGGGTGGAACAGGACGTGCTGTATACATATAATACCAATTCTACAGGTGAGTAATCACAGAATTGTAATATTCTAAGTATACAGCACGTCCTGTTCCAGAATACTCCTTACCCATGGGACATTCAATAGCAGTGTCCGTAAGATAGGGTGGGATCCCCAAAAAGTAACAGTGGGCAGTTTAAACCACTGCCGCCTGCAGAACTTTGTGACCAAAAGCAGAAGGAGAAATCTGTGTCACGATTACACACTAAATAAAGAAACACTTGGTAAAACAACAATGGAAAAGGACCTAGGGGTTTTAGTTGACAACAAGGTCAACTGTAGTAATCAATGCCAGGCAGCTGCTGCCAAAGCAAATAGGATCATGGGGTGCATCAGGAGGGGCATAGGTGCTCATGACCAGAGCATAATTTTACCCCTGTACAAGTCACTGGTCAGACCCCATATGGAATACTGTGTACGGTTCTGAGCACCTGTGCTTAAGAAGGACATATCAGAACTGGAGCGCGTTCAAAGAAGGGCAACAAAGTTAATAAAAGGAGTGCGGGGACTAGAGTACCCTGAAAGATTGTCCAAGTTAGGTTTATTTAGTCTAGAAATAAGATGATTGAGGGGTGATCTAATAACTATGTATAAATATATTAGGGGTCAATACAAAGATCTGTCCCACAATCTATTTATACCCCGGAGTGTAACCATAACCCGAGGGCATCCACTAAGGTTAGAGGAAAGGTGCTTTCTCCACCGACATAGGAGGGGATTCTTCTCTGTAAGAGCATTGAGACTATGGAACTCGCTGCCAGAGGAGGTAGTAATGATGGATACAGTAAAAACGTTCAAAAGAGGCCTTGATGCCTTCCTGGCATGTAATAACATTTCCAGCTATGGCTACTAGACCACTGGAAGGAGTTAAACAGGCTGAACTGGATGGACTAAAGTCTTTATTCAGCCTTACATACTATGTTACTATGTAGCATCAGCTGAGGCCTTAACATCAACCTTGTAAAACTTAGAAAAGGTATGAACAGAAGACCAAGTAGCGGCCTTGCAAACTTGTTCAACAGAAGCTTGGTGCTGAAAGGCCCAAGAGGCACCAATAGCACGAGTAGAATGAGCAGTAAGGCGGAAGGGAGGCTCCTTCCCCTTAGCAGAATAGGCCTGAATCACAGCCTGGCGAATCCACTTGCTGATAGTGGACTTAGCTGGAGCCAGACCTTTCCTAGGCCCAGATGGAAGCACAAATAGAGGATCAGTCTTCCTGAAAGATTCAGTAGCCACCAAATAGAACTTCAGAGTCCTGACCACATCCAGATAGTGTAAAACCTGTTCCTTAGGGTTACTAGGATTAGGGCATGGAGAAGGCAAAACAATGTCCTGATTGAGATGAAAGGCAGAGACAACCTTTGGCAGAAAATCTGGCTGAAAACGAAACACCACCTTGTCCTGGTGTCTCTCAAAGTAAGGGGGTTTGATGGAAAGCGCCGCCAACTCAGAAACACGCCTAACAGAAGTGACAGCCACCAAAAATACTACTTTTAGAGTCAAAATGGACAAAGGGGCCTCACGCAGAGGCTCAAAGGGAGACCCCGGCAAGGCAGATAAGACCTAGTTCAAGTCCCATACTGGTAACATAGGCTTACATGGGGGACGCACGTGAGAAACCCCTTGGAAGAAAGTCTTGACCATACGATGGTGAGCAAAGGATCTTTGGAAGAAAATGGCCAAAGCCGAAACATGACCCTTGAGGGTAGTAAGCTGAAGACCCAAATCCAAACCATGTTGCAGGAATTCCAGAATCCTAGGGACAGAAAACACCCTACATGGAAGCGACTTAGACTAGACTCACACCAGTCAATGTAAGCATGCCAGACCCTAGTAGATGGATGATGAGGACTTCTTCCTAGCCTGAATCATGGTATTAACAACAGAGGCAGGCAGCCCCTTCTCCATCAAGATGGAGGTTTCAGCAGCCAGGCCGTCAAAGCCAGCGTTTGTAAATTGGGATGGCGTAGCTGCCCCTGAGTGAGCAGGTCTGGATCCTTGGGCAGAATATACTGATCTACTGCCAACTGCACGACATCTGCGAACCACACCCTTCTTGGCCAACGTTGATAGGGGTGTGGGCCTCCTGAGGGCCCCACTGACCCTGGAATTTCAGGGATTTCCAGAAGCCCCCCCAACCTGTCAGACTGGCATCTGTGGTGACTGTCTCCCAGCACGGGGCCAGAAAGGATCTGACCACCAACAGGTTTCTTGAGTCCAGCCACCACGAGAGAGACCGTCTGGCCAGAGGAGACAGAACCAACACCTGATCCAGGGACTGAGGGTCCCTATCCCAAACTGATAAGAGGTGAAGTTGAAGAGGTCTCATGTGAAACTGAGCGTATGGAACCGCCTTGAAGCAAGACACCATCAGGCCCACCAGCTGCATCCCCTGCCGGATGGAGGGATGAGGGCAAGACATAAGGAACCTGGCTTGGGCCTGAAGACTCTCCACTTTCTGCTGAGGCAGAAAAATCTTGACCTGAGATGTATCCAGAGTAAAATGAGATACTGTTTTTTTCAGCAGAGTCTGGGCTTCAACATAAAAACCCTTAAAATCCCCCCCAAAAAATGACATAGGGTCCCCCTTACCCAGCATTACCGACCCGGACCAGCTATGGGGGGCTTGTAGAACAGGGCGCAGGGGCCAGCGTTGGGGGCCCCTGGCCCTGCAGGCTACTAGCCCACATAGCCACGTGGCCTGGGCCCTTCTGCCCCCCCGGCCGTTGGGGAGGCAGGTAATGGGGGCTGGGGGTTTTGGCCAGTCACCCGCTTGCCGCAGGTGACTTGCCATACCCAGAGCCTTGTGAACTGGTATAAGGGGTCTCATGGACCCCTTACCAGTTCACAAAGGGCTAAGTAAAAAAAAAGACACAGACACAAAATTCTTTGTTATTCTTTTTTCACTTATACTTACCTCTGATCCAGTGTCCCGCGCCGCTGCAGATGACAGCTGTCGGTAGTGATCGGAGCAGGGAGGGTGGCAGGCAGGGAGATCAGAGCCTCCCTGCCTGCCACCCTCCCTGCACCGATCGCTACCGACAACTGACAGAACGGAACCCGGGTGCCGGTAACCCGAGGAGCGGGATGACGTCATCAAGTGGGCGGGGCTAGGGGCGGGGTTAGGGTCAGCGCCGGCCGAAGAGGATGGTGAGGGCCTATTTCTGGGCCCTCACCCGAAGCGTGGAAAGCCCGGGGTGGGGGGATCGGAGCCCCCCCTGGTGAAGAGAAGACCCGGGGAGAGCCATCGCGCTGCGAGGTGAGTAAATTACATTTACTTTTTTTTTTTTCAGATGTTGGCGCCGGCGGGGGGGCGGGCCTATTACGGGCCCCCTCCTGAAGATCAGAGGCCCGGGGATGAAAATCTAACACTTGATTCTTGTACAGAATCGCTGGCACTTTCAAATGAGGGGTCAGGTAAGTCTGTATTTTTTACTTTTTTTTATGGGGCTCTAAAGTCAGTCAGCTACGTGACTCTCACGTAGCTGGCACTTAACGGTTGGAGAGGCAGCTACGTGAGAGTCACGTAGCTGGCACTAGAAGGGTTGAATCTAGGATAGGTCTGATGGACCCGACCTTTTTGGGAACGGTAAAAAGATTGGAATAGTAGCCTCTGCCCCTTTCCCTCAAAGGCACCTGGCAGATAACCCCCAACTCCAGAAGGTTTTGGACAGCAAGGCACAGACCCTGAGCTGACAGGGGGTTCTAAACCATCTGGGATGTGATAAATCTTGGGGGCGGCCAGGCTGCAAACTCTATCTTGTAACCGTAGGACACTACATCCTGAATCCACCAGTCTGAGACATGAAGCCTCCAGACGTGAGCAAAAAGCCGAAGCCGTCCCCCCACCCGGATTGGAAGAGGATTTTGGCTTGGGACCCCAGGAGAGGCCAGGACGGCCACGTCCTCTGCCCCTTCCCCAGTGATCTCCACGGGCCCCAGTAAAGGAGCCTCCTCGACCAGGTCTGGAACCACGGAAGGATGGGAGAAGGGCACTCATCCCCCGAAAGGAACGAGACAGCCTCCTACGTTGAGGTAACCTACCGCCCCTGGCAAACAAATCCAAGCGTTCACCAAAAAGATGCAGGCCCTTGAAAGGGAAACCAGTGAGAGCCTTCTTAGCAGCATTATCAGCTACCCATTGACGTAGCCAGACAGAGCGGTGTATAGCCACCAACAGAGCAGAAGCTCTACCACACATTCTAATGGCATCATCCATAGCAGACAGGACATATGCAACAAATTCATAGCACAGCAGGAGAGATCTATACTCCTCTCCTCCCGCGTCATCAGAGGCCCCTTCTAAGAGGCTCTTAAGCAGATCCTTAATAGCAATAGCTGTAATGGCAGAGGCACAAACTGGGCGTAGCGCGGTCGCCACACAGGCAAAGGCATGGCAAGCCAGTTGGTCCATACGCCGGTCCTCACCATCCCTCAGGGAAGTAGTGTCAGGGGAATGCATGACAGATGTATTGGACAGCCCCAGAACGGGCGCGTCCACCTCAGGAGGTCATGACCAACGCTTAATCACATCAGCAGGAAAGGGATACCTTTTGTCCCAACTTTTGGGCACCCCTGGCAGCTTGCTAGGCTGCTCCCATTCTTTGAGCACCAGATTATTAAAGTGGGACTGCTCAGGGAATTCCAAACGTGGTTTAACCATATGGAAGAGCTCACCCAGCTGCTGCGGAGCCACGGCAGGAGGTGAGATACAGAGCACTTCAAAAATATGAGCCAAGAGCCTGTCAGTGTCATCTGAGGATCATAGATCTTCCCCACAGGGAGACCCTGTACCACCATAAACCCTGGGTTGCTCCTCAGATGATTCTGAATCAGAGAACAATTCCCCTTCCTCCAGGGGGGAATAACCAGTAGTGTCAAAAACTTCCTCAGTTTCCACAGGAAAGAGGGAGATGGTGGGAGACAAATGCCACTTCTTAGCAGAAGCCTTACGCGATGCAGACCCTGCAATATGTTTCTCAATGCTGGCTATCCGTTCAGCCAAATCAGGCTGAGACTCCCCGCTGGTATGCTCCTCATAGGGGGTCAGATGCAGGCGTGGGGGGGTAGGCGAATCCCCAGGGGGCGCAGGCCCAGCAACAGGTAACCTAGACTGCAGTGCAAGTACCTGCTGGGCGCAGGGTACACATACCCTGACATCATAACCGATTGAGGACAACCTACACGCAAAACATAGCAGGGCTTGTCCCGAAGGAACCCCAGGCTCATTATCCCCAGAAGCCTCCATATGGTGATTTGAACAGGCACAGTAGGCCAGTAAGGGTTAATGCTAAAGAGCTACCAGGGATGCCCCAATAGATTGCTAGGGAAATGGGAGATAATAAGGGGAGAGGGCCGGGAGAAACCACAGGACCGAAGCTTTATCCCGCCTGAAAGACACAATATATTCCCATAAGAATACAGCATAAGAACAAATAGAGAAAAATTCACCCCACCGGGGGTTACTCACAGACCGCAAGGAGCCAGCAGCACAGGAGGAAGACAAAATGGTGTCCGCAACCTCGAGGGGCGGGCCGTGGAGATATGAGGTAAATTGCATCATCCACAGAGCCCCCCCCCCGAAGAGCGCAAAGCGCGCCCACGTGATCTGGCCAGCCAGTAGCGCCCGGCAGCTCTGAGGTGAATGGGGCTGCCAGCCGCGGAGCGAAGTACAAATGAGCGACAACGTGTTTTAATAAAGTGACAGGCACACATATGTCTAAAGTCACAAAACACCAGACAACCCCCCCCCCCCCCCCGAGATCTCCTGAAGGAAGAGTGAGGGAGGATAACAACGGAATACCCCGGGGAAATGGCTCCCGGGGCCAATATGAAGAGAGTAGGTGGAAGGAGAATGGGAACAGGGTTTACCGCACAGGATATCCTGGCCAAACCCATGAGGCAGTGGTGGCATCCCAAAAAGGCTCACCATCAGCCTAAACCGCCTACCCTGTTAGAGCAGGGACTACGGTAGGAGCCTAGCTCCTCAGCACAAAATGCTTCTATCCCCTACCTTCACCCGAACCTTGTCAGCCGAGGCTGGGAAGCAGTCAATGGGACGGAATGGATGGGAATAGTCCTGCAGGGCGGCAGGCAATAAGCCCCGCTCACCTGCGCCACAAGAGAGCTGTCTTCTATCTTCTCAGCGCAGACTGCAGAAATAAACTGGGGATTTTGTGGGAGGTCCCTGACTTATATAGGGCCGGGAGAGGCCACAAGCTGTTTTTCTGCAGTCCAGCGCCATCTTGTGGATGTATGACCCATGGGTAAGGAATATTCTGGAACAGGGGTTCTGTATACTTAGAATATATATATATATATATATATATATATATATATATATATATATATATATATTTAAAGATAAGATAAAGATAATAGAAATACATCAGACTAATATCTAAGCCACAAAGTTTATATACAAAATGCATGAATTGACAGATGAGCATGGCATATATTATAACAATGATGTCTTTAAAAGAGAACCTAGATTAGGCTAAAGGCTGCAGGGCATCCCAAATACGGGGAAGATTGAAGACTGTAGGATAACCATCAGCTGATAAGCAGACAGGGCAGATATAACCCGGTAGACGGGTCTGATCCATATTGTGCACCTACCCACCACCTGTGCACCACCCGCTAATCATAGAAAGATGTGCTTGGATGCAACAATTGGGCATATTTTTAGATTTTAAACATGCACATTTCAGCATATAAACCATTTCTTTGGTTTGTCAATTATTAATATGTCGTATGGGGAATGAGATACTGCCTTTAGTGGTCATCATCCTTTATGTGGTTTGCATATGGGTGCACTATGAGCAGTGTCTGCTTGGGTAACTTCCCCTCAACTCACTCTATTTATCCAGGTTATGGGGGCACCAGATGGCTATGACACAAGGAGTTCTTGATGTTTCGAGTGCTCCTGGCTGTCCTCTGTGGGGAAGTCTCCAAACATTCACCAAATGTTGGATCACTAAGGAGTATTTGCTAGTACTTTTTGAGAATTGATCTCATCGATCCTCATTGTTCATTAAAATTTAAGATGAATCCCACCTCTGAGGAGTTTTTGATGTTTTGTTTGGATAGAGTACAGCTGCACGATTTTGTCCCTTTACCTTCTCATATGCCCGAGAGATGCCCGGGTAACTCCTGGGGGCAGGGGGTGGAGTGGTTAGGTGAGTGGTAGAGGACAGCGGCAGGGGGAAGAGGACAGCGGCAGGGGGTGGAGGAGTTAGGTGAGTGGTAAAGAATATCAGGAGGGGTTGGAGGGGTTAGTGAGTCGTAGAGTACAGCAGCAGGGGGTGAAGTGGTTAGGTGAGTGGTAGAGGACAGCGGCAGAGGGTAGAGGACAGCAGCAGGAGGTGGAGTGGCTAGATGAGTGGTAGAGGACAGCGGCAAGGGGTGGGGGGTTAGATGAGTGGTAGAGGATATCAGCAGGGGTTGGAGGTTGGAGGGGTTAGTGAGTCGTAGAGGACAGCGGCAGTGGCCAGGGGTTTTACACAGCAGGGCATCCTAAATCAGATAGCCTTAGTCAAAATCACAGGATTCGGTCCATTAGAATGCATCCTAGGAGGCATCTTGATTACTGATGTTGAAATGCAACATCAAACAGAGGGTTTTCCTCTGCAGCGGTGTCCATGCTCTGTGCTGGTCTGCCAGGGGGGCACACATAGTGGAGGCATAGGAATGCGGCTACTCGTGGCCACATTTAAACAGCACAGCATCATGGAACTAGATGAGTATGTCGCCCATTGGGCCTTAATGACAAAGTCTATCTCAGACCAGTTTTCTAATTATCATCCCTTAATCGAACATAGTAAGTGATAGCAATAGTGTATGTGGATAGGTAGCCTACCCTTGCAATAGAGACTTCGTAGTAGCCTGTATCCCCCTTTTTTGACCCTAGTGGGATCAGATGGTGTATTTGTAAATACATGTTCATGGTCTCTTCTTTTTTTTGGTTTTATTTTTACAAGTAGTTTTTTTTAAGTGGATTGTAATATCCAGAGTTTGAACTGGAAGTGATACATTGGGCCTGATTTATCAAGCAATTCTGTCAGACGATGCCATTTCGGTGCAAATTAGAGTAGTGCAAAGCGATTTATACATTTCTCTCTTTTCCACCCTGAGGATTTCCTTTTTGCATTTTCTTTCCTTTCCCTTTTTTTGTTACAAATAAGTTCAAACACTTTTCTGCCCTTCTGGGGGGGGGGGGGGGGAGTCCAGAGGATTTTCCCTGCCCACAGATACCACCTTTGCACATTCTTTTTAAAAATAATAATAAATAACACAAACAAAACAAAACAAAAATAGATTACAGCTCTTCTGCTGCTTAAATATATACGATGACAATAGTAAGCAGGACAGTGGAGAGTGTACATCACACCACACCACTTTTTCAAAAAGAGAGTTATTTAATGATTTTAAAAAGTTAGATTGCAAAGCTCTTCTGCTTTTTACTGCTGCGTCATTAAATAAGCACCCTATGTAGATTGATTCTTCTCCCTAAGCTGTACTTTTATGTGCAATCTGCTTAGATTGTAAGCCCGAGCCCTATCCACTGCTTATCTAAGAATTCCTAAAAAAATTCTGTCGATTGCTGTGGGTTAGCAAGTGACAGCACTAGCAGATACAGCAGATAGTGCAGGCTGCTCAGTCACAGTGACTACATGTGTGTAAAAGGCAAGAGTGACCCATAATATGGCCGCTGAGAATTGTCGTCTATGCAATATATAGTGGGGAAGTGGGCAAACATGATCCGATCCCAGCATCCAATCAGATGCTTTCCCAAATGCAAGATGATTGAAGTTAGTAGCCTGTTGGCTTGATGTGGCAGCTGCTGATTTGAGAGTCAAAAACTTCCCAAATCTGTGTTGACACAAATCCGGAGCCCATCACTAGTTACTGTTACTGTATGTTTATGACCTATACAGTATAGAAAAAATTTTTTTGGGATGGAATTTAGACTTACCTTCCAGGTGTCCCTTATTTGGAGGGACTGTCCCCCTGTTCCTCATTGTTTTCATTTGTCCCTCTTTGAGGCGTAACATGCAGATTTGCATCAATAAACAATTCATTTGCCTATTCAAAGTGTTCCTTTGTTGTAACTGTTACATCCTATCTGTTATCCTTTAGTCAATGAGGGGACGTGGCTTAATTTAACAATTGTTCCTTTTTCCCACCCTGAAAAGTTGGAAGATGTGTTCAGATTTTGGCAACAAGCACAGCACGTTTTCTAACAAAGGCAACATTTGGCTCTACATAAGCCCTTGTGCGTAAAACAGGTTTCAAGTCTTTATTTTCGGTAATCAAAAGACAATATCAGTAAATCTCAGTAACATAGATTAAAAACACTCCAACTACAAGGCTGTTGTTAAGCAATAAAACAAGCCATTGAGAACTTGCAATATCATCATTTCTAAAGTTTAGATCAAAGAGCAATGTGCAATTTACAGTTCCTTGTAAAAAAAATTAGCATGTTCCATGAAATTCAACTGGAATTTTTAGCGGCTTAATAAAAAGAAAAAAAGAGCTTTAACGGGATAAACAGCCACTGTGCTCTGTGGCTAAGGTCTTTGAAATATGTTTAGCTGTTGTATAGTCACCCAAAAGCTGGCATACAAGTGAACTGTATTACATCTGAGCCATTTGTGCTCCAGAGGGGGACTAGGCAAGGATGTCCTCTGTCACCATATCTATTTGCATTGTCTATAGAGGTGCTGGCGTGCAAGTTAAGGCAAAATACTAGGAATCTCGGGATAGGGGCAGAGGAAGAGAAAATAGGCCTCTAAGCTGATGATATGATATGTTTCCTTCAGGATCCTGTTGAGTCCTTGTCAGATGCTATGACCTGTATAGATAAGTTTGGCCCACTATCAGGACTGCACATTAACTGGAAAATTGGTAGTATTCCCCCTGAATGATAAACAGAGAGAAGGGGAAATTATGGTAGGTCAATTGCAGGTGGTCACAAGGTTTAAATACCTGGTCGAGATACTGAAATCCCTTGCAGATTTCTATGAGCCCCTGCTGATTTATAGTAAACAGAGACTGAGGGTGTGGAGTAGACTGCCACTGGGGGTGCTGGGACACATCAATTGAATTAAAGTCATTATTTTGCATAAGTTCCTGTATGCCCTCAGGCATGTTATGGCTCTGTTATAGCTTTCTCCAAAGATATACATATCCAGTTTGTTGTATTTGTGTGGGGGTCAGGCAGAGCCAGAGTCAGAATGAGGATGTTGGAACAATGGCAGGCAATTGCAGGCCTGGCCTTGCCAGATTTATATCTATGCTATTTAGCAGCACAAATGCAATACCTTAAAAGTTGGATAACCACACGGTGGGAGAACCTATCCACAGCTGAACGCATGCTGACACGTTATGTCGGGGGGGGGAGGGATTTGCTGGCGCCCTTGCTGCAGTGAATGGGGGAGGCCACCACAATACACAAGCTCATGGTGCAGGTCTGGAGAGTGGTGGGAAGAATTTTAGGACGTGAGAAACTCAGTCATACGCCCATATGGAACAACTGTGCTCTGCAATGCATGCATTCTTTTCATGGTGCAGACAACTGACAGGACAAAGGATTATACTACTTGGGGCAGGTGCTGGAAGAGGGTGTTGTTGTTCAGTTCTCTACCCTCCTGGCCAGATTGGGTCTGGAGGGCAGACAGCTGTTGCAAAACATGCAGCTCTGACATTGGGTCAGCAATTTAGGGAGGGTGTTCCAAGGTTCACATGGAGGGAGGGAACTGATCTTAGCTCAGGAAGGGAAAGGGACCATTTCCTTTTACTATGGGTCCCTCCAGGAACAGTCATCTGGCGGTCCGTTTGTCACTATAAACTGATACAATTTTTTATCCTGCACCAGGCCATCCCACCTAAACACAAGGCCAGAATGAACAGTCAGCATTCATCTTGTTGGCCCAAGTCCACGGTCCATGGCGTAATAGTGATTTGGCCATTATTTAAGAGAGTAATGGTTTATCCTGATTTTTGATGGAGCATACGATCAAGCTTACCTTATTATAATGCTTTATTGAATTGTATATCTGATGCAAACTGCACACTTATATTATTGCTATGCCTCATCAAGAACTAATAAAACAAGTTAAAAAAAAGTTTCTAAAACAACATTGATTCTTATGGGGGTCGACAATAAAAGCTGGCGAGCAGAAAAGGTGTTCGCCAACATTCGCCAAGCAAAACTAAACTGCAAGTAAATATTGCAAACAAGGACATCACTGTGCAAATATGTCACATTTGGGCCTGTAAATGTGACTAACGCACTTATACTCATGAAGTATCGAGCTGAAGGCTGAAGGCTTTTGTTATTAATAATTCATAATTATTGAATATATAATACAAGCTTTGATAAGAGTGTTTGATTAGAATAACTTGCACTTCTATGTTTTATCTACCATATAGCTACACATTAAAGAATAAGAAACAGGATGGTTTATTACTGTACTATGCTTGTAGATTATCATGTATCAGTAGTATGAATAAAGAACAGAAGATGTAAACCAACACATTATAAACATATTTTGAATACGTATTTATAATCCTCCTATCAGTTACCGATATCCATGGTCACAAATAATGCCTATCATTGCGTTATCTCTATGTGACTATTTTCTAGCTCCTATCAATCTAAGTGAGCAAAGTGTATGGCGATACCATTGAACATGTATCACTGAACAAATAGTTATCTCTTTTCTTATCACGATGTCCCAGTTCAGAACATACCTCCACAAAGGAATCCTTATTTACTGAAATTGTTTTACTGTTGAATAAACTTTAATAATCACCTTATCACATTTCACACAAAAACAATTAAAAAATAAGGGGAGCAATGGGCTGGTGTGCATATCATAATAATAGTCATAATAACAATGTCCCATATAGATGCCACTTGGATCCTAAACTAGTGGGTGAAAACAAGAAAATGCCATCCCAAGAATATGTCACATACTTTAAGAACAAACAAATGTTATCAATATTAGAAATGTAAGACTAGTATATTCTACTACAAAGGCACCAGTTTACAATAACAATAAAGGGTTAATTTAGCATACATATACTGGTTGATAATAACAACTTCAAAATAGGACAACCCCATGTATGCCGAGGAAGCAGTCATTTGTGATCGTGTAGGTTTGCTGCAACATGTAGGCAAGTAAATTCAATCCTAATCTTTGACAATTTTGTCTAATTTTGAGGTTATTATTATCAACCCGTCACGGGGACATGGGGAAATGTAAGGCTACTTACTTGCTTACGGGTTAATAGCAGTGCCTGGACAATGACTTCAAGTCCTTCTACTTTTTTGGTGCCGCCATTGAACCCATTCTATTTGATTAATTTTTTTTTTTTCTTCAGAACTGCACACTTGCTGTGGCCTCACCAAAGCTCTATACAACAGTATCACAACTTCCCTTTCCCTACAAGTGATGCCTTAAGCTATGCAGTGGAGCATCCTGCTTGCTTTCCCCATTGCCTGGCTACACTGTTGCAGCAATAATCAGTATCCCTAAATCTCTCTTTTCCAAAGTGATGGGTAACACAGTACTTCCCATATGATACTCAAAGAGTATCTTCCATCATGATTTTAGTTTTGGAGACATTGCACCATTTATCCAATAAATACAAATCATTTTCCATGTTGAAGACACCTCAAAGGAATGTCCACCCTATTATTCACCTTTGTATCATCAAGAAACAGGCACATTTTACCTACCTACCAAAAAAAGGGATCCAGGATAGTCCTGCGGAACACCACTTGTAACCTGCCTTTCTTCAGATTGCACATTATTGACAACAACACTCTGATACATTGGGGTAACATGAAGGGGCCCTGGTGCAAACATTAGATGGGGCCCTGTCAAGTCCCATACAATAATGTTTTTCTGTCTTTTAACTCAATTGGATGAAACTAGACAACTAAAGAATGAAACATACAAGACAAATGGTGCTTCATTACTCTAAATGAGGCCAGGTGAGCACACATTTGATAAATAAGATGGAAGAGCAACAATGATGGGGCCCCCCTCCATTTCTGGGCCCCGTTGCTGTCGCAACCGCTGCATGCCCCTGCTCTGATACCTATCCTTCAGCCTGATGTAAATCCACTGACATATCCAATTATTAATTTCAATTTTTGATAACTTATCTATTAGCACTTTATGTGGAACCATGTCAAAGGCTTTTTACTAATATTCAGATAGGTGATGCGCACAGCACTACCTTCATTCAACACTTTGGTGACATAGTCAAAGAATTCAATAAATTAGTCTGACATGATCAATAAAGCTGTTTGTTGGCATCCAATGGGTTATTGGCTGTTTTTACAGAGGAGTTTCCATTAGTTTCAGTTGTTAATGTACCTAGCCTGTAGTTACTGGCTTCTTTTCTACTCCTCTGCAGTGGGGAGCAGGGCAAATATGGGAGAGCAGGGTGGGAATAGGGGGCAGAGATGTTGGTACAGCAGGAAACAGGGCAAAGATGGGGAGCAGGTGGGATAGTGGTGCGGCAGAAATAAGGCACCCGGGCAGAGATGGTGGTACAGCAGGAAGCAGGGCAGAGATGGATGTGCAGCGGGGAACATGGCAACAATGGGGAGCAGAGAGATAGAGATGCAGCAGTGAGTAGGGAAAATATGGGGAGCAGAGCAGGGACTGTGTTGCAGAGGGAAGAAGGTTAGAGATGGATGTGCAGTGGGGAACAGGGCATAGTTAGGGATCAGGGTGGGTATAGGGGTGCAGCAGGGAGCAGTGCAAATATGGGGTGCAGTGGGGAGCCAGGGAATGATGGGGAGCAGGGGGATAATGGTGCAGCAGAGAGTAGGGCAAATATGGGGGTGCATGTTGGAAATAGGGAGCCGGGCAGAGATGAAGGTGCAGCAGGAAGCAGGGCAGTGATGGGGGGGGGGGCAGCAGAGATCAGGGAAAAGTTAGGAGCATGCCAGAGATGTGGCTACAGAGGGGAGCAGGGAAAAGATGGGGACTGGAGCCAAAATGTGGGTGCAGAATGGAACAGGGTAAGAATGGTGGTTCATCGTGCAGCAGGGCAGAGATATTGGTGCCGCGGAGAGGAGGGTAAAAATGGGAAGAAGGGTGGGTATAGGGGTGCATCAAGAAGCAGTGCAAAGATGGGGAGCATGGGAGATAGGGGTGCAGAAGAGAGTAGGGAAAATATGGGGAACAGGACAGAGTTGGGGTTCAGCGGTGAGCCGGGGGGTGATGTGGGTGCAGCAGGGAATAGGGCAAAGATGGGAAGCAGGATGGAGATAGGGGTGCAGCAGAGAGTAGGGCAAATATGGGGAGGAGTGAGGTGCAGTGATAAGCAGGGCGGAGATGGGTGTGCAGCATGGAACAGGGCAAAGATTAGGAGCAGGGGGATAGAGATGCAGCAGAGAGTCAGGCAAATATGGGGAGCAGAGCAGAGATGGTGATGCAGTGGTAAGCAGGGCGGAGATGGGTGTGCAGCAGAGAGTAGGGTAAATATGGGGAGCAGGGCAGAGATGGGGGTGCAGTGGGGCAGGAGAAAGATGGGGAGCAGGGTGAGGATAGGGGTGCAGCAGAAAGCGGGGCAAAGATGGGGAGCAGGGCAGTGATGGGGGAGCAGCAGGAAGCAGGGCAGTAATAGGGGTGCAGTGGGAAGCAGGGCAAAGTTAGGGAGCAGGGCAGAGATGTGGGAGCAGCGGGGATAAAGATGGAAAGGAAAAGATGGGGACTGGGGCAGAAATGTGGATTTGTAATAGAACAGGGAAAAGATGAGGGTGCAGCGGGCAGCAGGGCAGAGATGGTGGTGCATCAGGGAGGGGGTTAGGATGGGCAGCAGGGAGAGCAGGGCAGATATGGGGGTGCAGTGGGGAGCAGGACAGAGATGGGGAGCAGGGGGATAGGGGTACAGCAGAGAGTAGGGCAAATAATGGAAGCAGGGCAGAGATGGGGCTGCAGCAGGAAACAGGACAGTGACAGGGGTGCAGAGGGGAGCAGTGCAAAATTGGGGAGCAGGGACGAGATATGGGTGCCCCAAAGCATGGGAAAAGATAGGGTCTGGGGCAGAAATGTGGGTGCAGAATGGAACAGGGCAAAGATGTGGGGCAGCTGGCAGCAGGGCAGAGATGGAGATGCAGCAGGGAGGAGGGGGGCAGAGGGGGAAACATTTTCAGCAGAGAGTAGCTAAAATATGGGGAGCAGGGCAGATATGGGGGTGCAGCAAGGAGCAGGACAAAGATATGGGTTTTGCAGGGAACATGCCAAAGATAGGGAGCAGGGTGGAG
Organism: Gastrophryne carolinensis; assembly: GCA_027917425.1. Lineage (NCBI taxonomy): Eukaryota > Metazoa > Chordata > Amphibia > Anura > Microhylidae > Gastrophryne > Gastrophryne carolinensis. Next base: position 105,334,658 of record CM051241.1, read on the forward strand.
ATAGGGATACAGTGGGGAACAGGGAGCAAAATGCATTTGATTAGGACCTCCAGGCACAACATTGCATGGGGCCCCAAAAATGATAACCCACCCCCCATGCCCATGCTTCTCTTCACTACCCTAAAGCTTTTGATTTTCAAATTGGTATATATTCTTAGAGGTCACACATAAAACAGGATACATGCTCACAAATCACATTTAAAGCACCTTTGCTCTTGGTGCTTAAAGCACGATATGCGTAGCTTGGAGTAATGTTTAATAAAATATAAATATTACAGATATAAGACTGTTGTAAAGCAATCAAGCAACATTATTGGCCAGATGTGGGCTCAGTGACTTGGGAACCTAGAAGACACAATTTATTGCCTAATAAATCATCAATAAACCCTTTGGCAATAAAACCTGAGGGCACTCACAGCACACAGTGATTTGTTGGATAGCTCTTTGTGTTTTGATCTGAAGGCTGTAGCACTGAATGCAAGTTCTCTGGTAAGTATTCAACTGTTCTAACTCTTGCATTGGCTCAATCACCAACCTTTGTTGTGGACTGAAGATCCCTGGAGCATGTGACCGAGGCTACACCTACTTACACATATGAGTAGTATAGAATGCTGTGAACATTTGTTCCTCAAAATCCCATAAATAAACCACATCTCTAAATCCCACCCATCACCCACAAAGTGGATTAAAGCATACTTCCACATTTGATGGCCTTTTTAAAAGTTCCAAAATGGTGTGCTTAATGTGCTAAACTTATATGTGATTTTTTTCTTTGTTTGCAACTTTGTGTCACAAAACTTTGTTCCCCAGCAGCAATGTGTTTATGTTAGCAAAAGTACAAAAGTGGTGTTTTCAAGTACATATTAGAGACTTCCTGACTCTGGCTTACTAATCATCTGATTGGCTGAGGCAGAGATGACAATCAATTGCCTGGCAGCTTACCTTAAGCAGTGAAGGTGTCCAGCTCCCAAGATAAAACGTAACCTTTACTTGAAAATTCAATAATAACATCCAACATGAAGATCCAAAAAAGAGTGTCAGAGGACAGTGTATCCCCTCTAATCCTCCACCACACGTAACGCGTTTCAGGCTTCAAGAGCCCTTAATCATACAAAGTGTAACCAGAAAACAAACAGTTTAAATAATGGAAGAGGTCAGGCACTCACCCGTCCCGCCGAGAAACCACGCCGCCCGCCGCCGCAGTAAAGTGACGTCAGAGCACTGAGCTCAGCGTGAGAGGCGAGCGTTCCGGCCCCTCCCTCCAGTGTCGAGACCAGGGTGTTGTTATCTCCCCCTCAGTGATCTCAGGACCAAGCCCCCAAATGTACACACATTGATAGGCTAAACTCTAAGCCAATGAGGAATGACATACTGCATACAGATTATACATCGCTTGCAAATAGAGCATACTGTTGCCAATTACATCCTATCTATCTGATCTAAGAACAGCACCCGCTAGTAGTCACTGTGCTCGGCCGTGGGTCGCTAGTTCATAGCGACTCAGCCGCTGTGCAGCAGTGATGAATACATTGTGATGAGTCGCTATTTGACAAGTACAGCGCTGTATGGGAGCGCATGTTAGCGACTGGTCAGTGCGACCAACTCACAACATATTTAGAAAAAAAACAGCCTCACAAAATTCTGCCGCTGAAAAATGTTTCTTTGAAGCCCAGAGCGCCGGAGGCTGTGTGTTTAAAGTCTGTTTTTCAGCATGTATCCACTAGTAACAAAGCAAAAACATATGGAATTACATTGTAATAACATTGTAACATGAACACTTTAATGCCAGACCTATAAAGAGAAGAAAAGTATTGTCCATTGAAATGTATGGTAGAGCGACAGGTAGCGAGAGGTCATACCTGGCGCTGTGCAAACCTGAACGCCGGCGCTGTTCGCTGAGGCTGTGATAATGATGAATCGGATGCTACATGGCGTTATCCCAGTCGCTCAACAGATTCTGCTTGATAAATGTGTAATTGCGTGCCGTGTCCGGCGTTCACCTGTCGCTACCTGTCATCAACAAGGCACTACCTGACGCTATCCCTTCCTAAATAAGGGCCATAGTAAATCAGGCTTTTGATGTACAGTTGCCAATAGCAACAGATTGAAGATAGTAAAAAATGCTTCCATAAAGCACACATTAGCTAACAAAATAAAAAAATCCAAATGCTATACACAAAAATATACACATTCAAAAATTCAATCAAAAGTGGAATTTTTTCATTAATTATTGGGGAAGCTCAAAAATGTGAAGGGCCCCTACTAATCTTAAAGAATAATATCACCTGGAAATTCCACTCTCCCAGGTATTGTTCCTGTCAAATGGGGCATCCTGATTTTAGATGCCTGTTGTGTGTATCCCCAAGGCCCACCCAGGAAACTCACCTTACTTGCGTTTCCTCTAAGCAGACATAGGCCCCTCAACCATTCAGCGTGCTTGTTTTAGCGCAGCTCCATTCAGCTCTGCTAGCCATACAGCTAGCAGAACTGAATACAGCCAAGCAAGACAAGCAAGTCGACAATCGTATTCCTGCTCACCTGGGGTATGTGTCCCAGCTAGATGTATGCTGGGGATGCGGCCGCGGTACCGAAACATGGCGAGGGCTCAGGGAACAGGAGAGTGGATCTGACTATCACATAGGGAGTAGGACTTGGATGGCCCTGGAGTCTTTTAGATTTTTATCTTTAATAATAGTTCCCTGTTTCTTTCTGGCTTTGTACTTACAATACATATTTTTAAGTGCTCCTGCCCCCACTCAAATCTGAAACGCAGCCTCACAAACTCTCTAAATTCCTCCCAGTGCTGCTGCCTCTGTATATTATTGTCTACTTTAAAGCATTTCCATGGGCCTTTGTCTCAGCAGGCACTTTCTACACTCCTGTGGTGATCACCAGGTCCAGCACCAGGCAGCTGCGTTGCCTGGTAACCTCTGGCGGCATCTTTTCCTGAAAGCTCAAGTTCCAGGAGTGATACGGCTCGTGGAGTTGGTCAGCATCTGGTATCTGGTGTTTCTGCCAGTAGCTGACTAGCAGGCGGTAATTTAAAACAAGTCTACCAGAACATTCATGGTCACATCTTCCTGGCAAGCCCTTTTGCCAACCCTGCCTTGTCTAATCATTTCCTGACAAGCCCTGTTGCTGACTCTGTCACATCTGACCATGTCTGTGACCAAGCCCTGTTGCTGACCCTGCCATGTCTAACCACATCTGTTGTCGAGCCATGTTGCTTACCCTGCAACATCTGACCCTGTCTACTGCCATGTCCCATTGCCAACCTGCCACATCTGTTTCCAGGTTTGGATCACCTGCACCATCTATACTATCTGCAACTGTCTGCTATGCCCATGTTAACCCCCCTGCTTAGCAGCTGGCATCACTTGTGAGTCCCTTGTTTTAGACAGCAGCCCTATCTGGGACTACTCCGGTGCCAATGTCAGGCTCTAACTATCACCAACACCATGTCTCTACAACCGCAGCCTGAGATACGTGACTTTTGACTGTGCTGTACTGGTGATACATTACAGTCTTCCAACATATGGCATACCAAGAACAAGACTTGTGGGGACAGTGAATGCAGTGGTTATTTTATCTATAGGACCATTTTAAAGCACATGAGGTCATACTGAGGAATGCAACAAAAATATCCATAGATATGGTGGTAATTACAGTGCATATGCAAAAACATCGCCTTACAAGTGCTAGAAAGACAACATCCAGTGATCTGAGTAATGTTTAATGAAATTAAATGTACTGCACTGCAGTAAAGCAATCATGCAATGAGATTTGCTACTTGATAACTTCAAGAGAAGTCATTTTATAGCCTGATAAGTTATCGATATATCCCTTTGCTCCTCAGGCAGCTGAAGCTTGCTGTTCTTCCACCTAGCTCCTCTATGCTTCACATTTCTCTTGAAATCTGTCTCTTTCACATGGATAAAATATAGACGTATTTGCTTATTCTTTTATTTTCAAAAGAAATTGATCGGGAAGCCAAGATGACGCAATTTGAAAAACCTCAGATTAGTAACTTTGTAGTTTGGGACTATCTTGTGTTTGCAGCCCTCTTGGTGGTCTCAGCAGGCATTGGAGTCTTCTTTGCGATAAAGGATAGGAAAAAGAAAACATCAGGTGAATTTTTGGTCGGCGGTAGGCAGATGACCTTTGGACCAGTGGCCCTCTCACTGACTGCTAGTTTCATGTCTGCCGTTACGGTTTTGGGGGTTCCCTCAGATATTGTTCGCTTTGGAGCACACTATATTTTTTATCCTATTTCCTATACACTTGTGATCATTATCACTTCTGAGCTCTATCTACCAGTGTTCTACAGGTCTGGCATTACTAGTACATATGAGGTAAGTAACATGCATGTAATCAACATGGGTAAATGTGTAATTCAAAAAGTGTAACTATGTAGATGGATTTTAGATTAGTATAATGCAAAACCATTAAACTTGGCTCCATGGTTACTATGAACTAATTCTGTGAAACACCTAATTGAGAAGGTTGGGTTTCCTTGTTGAGAGTAGTTCTAGGCTTATGTTGGGAGATAATATGGTATTTACAGGACAAAAGTGTAAATATAGATGGAGTTTAGGTTGTAATAATGCAAAACCATTGCTCTTGGCTTCATGGTTTCTATCGGCAGAACTGAACCCATGAAGCACCTAATTGAGAAGCTTGGCCTTCCTTGTTGGGAGTAGTTTAGGCTTATGTTGGGAGAAAATATGGTATTTACAGAAAAAAAAATATGTAAATATAAATGGGGTTTAGGTTGGAATAATGCACTTGGCTCCATGGTTGCTATCAGCAGAACTAATCCTGAGAAGCACCTAACTGAGAAGGTTGGACTTCCTTGTTGCTTGTTGGAAGTAGTTATAGACTTATGTTGGGAGAAAATGTGGTATTTACAGGAAAAAAGTGTAAATAAAGATGGAGTTTAGGTTCGAAAAATGCACATGGCTCCATGGTTGCTATCACCAGAACTAAGCCTGGGAAGCACCTGACTGAGAAGATTGGGCTTCCAAGTTGAGAGTAGTTCTAGGCTTATGGAGTTAGGTTGGAATAATGCAAACCCATTGCACCTTGCTTCATGGTTGCTATCAGCAGAACTGATCCTATGAAGCACATGATGATTAAGAAGGTTGGGATTTCTTGTTGGGAAGGGTTGCCTAATAATAATATTATTAATAATAATACATATCTACCAACTGAAATGGCCAGCTTGCCACATGAGAACTCATAATGTAAGTCAGTAGAAATGCACAGCGAATGGTTGGTGACGTGGTCAGGAAGTGCCAAGAAGCATCACATAAAGTGGCCATTTTTTATTTAATGAAAAACACAGCAGCAGTTAAGAATATCCTGTACAATATCCAGTATCTGTGATCCCATGCAAGATAAGACTCTTTGTGTTGTGACATTTGAAGGGTCATGCAATGGGTGGAAAAATACCATGTTTTGTGTTTGGAGCTATTGTTATGCTTCAGAATGAGGATGGGACTTATCAGATACCTCCTGATGGTATTGCGTAATGGATCAGCATCTGCCTTTAATTTCATGCACCACCATCAATTGCATTCTCATTTACACACAGTAATATTCTCCATTGCAAAACAAAATAACAATAAGAGATCAGGACCTTGAAGCCTTAGTCCCACAGACCCAAAGCCTACTGAGGAATCTAATCGCTGACCCCAGAAACATTGTCTATTTCTGGACTCTGGTTTTAAAAAGGGTACAGAGGAGAACCAAAAATTGATAAGATGAATGAAGAATCTTAGCAATGAGAGATTAAAAATAGTTGTCTTACAGAGGACAACCAGCAGCATCTTTGCCAATATTCTTATGAAGCATGAGTAGCTAAAAACCGCATCACATAACATGAACTTAAAGTGTCTGTGACTGTGGACTCCAAGTAGTGTCTATCTTTGGTAATGCAGCAGAGCTAGTTCATTAAAGTGGACCAACACCCTCCATGGCGAGGGGTTAGTGGCCAACGGTGCTGCCACTAAAATGTCTGGGGGCATCCAGGATGCAGCCCCCCACACACACACATAACTCCCAGGATGCCTGTAAACCTTACCTTAATCTTGCTCCTCCACCGGGAATCCAGTGCCACAATTGGCTGCCCACAACTCACATGAGCATTGACAGCATCACGATTGGCTGAATTCAGCATCTAGAACTTCACTGCCGACATTAATACCTGGCAGCCACCCGCGGCACTGGCCTCCCGGCAGGGGAGCGAATGATGCAGGCAGTGATGTTACAAATGCCAAATTCAACCTATCGCAGTGCTGTCACTGGCCACGTGAGCACCAATCATGGCGCTGGATTCCCAGCATGGGGAGCGAGGTTAAGGTAAGATTTACGGGTCCTGGGAGGTCATTCTGGATGCCCCTCCCAATGGATGCGCCGGAGACCACTAACATCTTTGCTGGGGAGGATGTTGGTCCACTTTAAGAGAGGCTTAATAAATGCCTATGCACTTGAACTTTGAGAGCCTCTTCACCTGAGAAAGCATCAAAAATATCCCTACCCCTAAGTGGGTCTTGTGATGCAGCAGCAGCATGAGATATTAATCTGTTAGGTGGCTATAAAACATATTATTATGGCTTTAGGGCTCTATTTATTCTCGACACATTTTAATATTCTATGTATTTAATTGAATTACATTTTTTTGTATTCTATAGTACCTCGAGCTTCGGTTTAACAAAGTGGTGCGCTATGCTTCAACCTGTATATATATCATACAAACGGTAAGACACTGCATTCTCATTTACACACAGTAATATTCTACATTGCAAAACAAAATAAAAAATAGTAGCAAAAGGTGATTTTGAATGGGGATATTAATAACAGCTAATTAAAGTGATACTGCAGGTAAAGGTAATTGTTACACCATCGTGTTGGGCTACATTTGGCACTGTGCTAAATTGTTTTCCGTTTTAAAATTGAAACAGAAATGGCCAAGATATCAGAGTTTACTGGTGACATTCTCTTCTTCTTTTATCCTGTTCCCTAATCAGCTCAACAGAGCAGGACAGGATTTCTGGTCCCTTCCTCCTCCCGCCCCTCCCATTTTGGGTGATGGGACATCCTACCAAAGGGAATCTTGGGCCACCAGGTAGGGAGTTTTTATATACCAGAGATGGGACCTCTGGTGATCGCCTCCATGTAACTACAGGGCTAACCCAATATGACATGGCCCAAAATAAGGCAGGTTCTGATATAACGTGGTCCAGGCTTGGAGCCCAACATATTGAAATGCAAAGCAATCCTCTGTTTATGATGTCTGTGTTCTTTAACACTTTGTGAACTGGTAAGAGGAAAGAGCAAAAAAGTATTTTTCAACAATAACAAGCGTTAATAGTGCTGCTCAATTTTCCCATAACCCTAGTATCTCTTTTTTAATTATAGATCCTCTATACTGGAATAGTAGTCTATACACCTGCTTTAGCCTTGAACCAGGGTAAGTCATTAACACCATATTTTATTTATTTTGCTATAGCCTCCAATTTGTGATTTGATTTCATTCACAAGTAGTTTATACACTAAAATGTTGTGAGCTCTCCTCCTAAACTGGGGAAGTGCACCGCCATTTATGGTGTGCTCCCCACTTCAGCTGACTACTAGGCAAGCAAAAATCTATATGTATTTTCAATTTCATGATATTTTTAACAAGTTATTCTATAACAGAATTCTATGAGGTTTAGTATAATATGGAACACTGAGCTTTTCCTAAAAGTCTGCAAATTGCCCAAGCTGAACTGGGGAACACCACACATTTTAGTGAATAAGGAGACTTGGAGAATTACCAGAGGGCTGCTCTGCTTTAGGACTATTTCAACTGCAGCTTATTACTCCATCCAATTCCTACCTAACTGTTTTTCCCCCAGCCAAGACAACCCCTCCATGTTCCAACACCAGTGCTATAGCCTCAGCATCATGGTGCGTGTGTGTGGGGGGGCAAATCTACTACTCCCATATTATCCCCTACAATACTTAGGCATCAGTATCATCGATTTGGCCATATCCACACCTGCCCACAACCTGTTTCTGCAATGCAGTGCACTTATTGACTGAACAGGAAGCACATCTTGAGCTGATTTTTGGCCCCAATTTATCACTAGTCATATTGTTTGTCACTATAAATAATAGCACTTTTAAGGTTTTGATTCCAGCCATTTACTTTAAATATGATAAATGTAAGTCCCACACTGTGGATCAATCAGTAACACTAGAGTCATGCACTGTGTATTTGTTGCCCACCTAGTTAGTTGTCTTTAGTAGGATTGAGGTCTGTGGAAGAGAATATAGGCAGGCAATAGAAGGATTATTGCAGTGATTTATGGAAGATGTGTAGGGCTGGCAGCTTGCAGAGTATGGTCATGATCAATAGCAGTGCATAAACATGATCTTTGGCAGAGATTGCAGGATGGTGACAAGCAAAGAGTGGTAACAGTACATGGTCAAGGTCATGAGCAGGCAACAGGAAGAGCATGGTCATGATTTGTGGCGGACAAGATAGCAAGACACGGCAAACTAACAATATAATCAGCTCCATGCAACCAATGCAAATCAACAAGAACACCGGGTCTCATGAAAATCTAAATGATGATGGACGAAGCTCCACTATGAAAAGGTGAGTATCTCCCTTATGCAGGGCTCATTGATGCCATGGTGTGGCAGGACCCCCTGGTACAGGGCTGCGTAGGGGAGTTTGGGTCTGCTTTCTTCATTAAGTGCTTAAATCATTAAGGGTAAGTGCCCAGATAGACTCGTCTGACTGCATTTAGTGCCTGTGTATGAATAGTCAAGGGGTTTCTTAGCTCTTGAGAGAATTGAATCAGTTAAAGCTACAGTATACAAAGATATCCAGAGATATAACTACAGTATGCCTGTCAGTAGTGATCACATCTGATAATGCAAAATTAAAAGTTTTGTTCATACCAAACCATGTCAAGTACCATACCAACTAGACCATCAAATAACATTTTGTCAGGCTACATAGAAAAAAAATGCAACCAACATTTTCTCTGCAAAAAAGTGGCGTGCCCATTTTAAGATGCACAATAAGGAGGTACTGTATTTTCCATTGACTAAATAATAAAGCTTACATATGTGCCCAGACAAGTCTCAAAACCTATGTAACAGTAAAGGAACTAAAACTGAACTGAACTATGGTCACAATCATAGTTACTATATTTTGAAAGAGAGTCAGCAAGGTCTATGAAGGCACCATACCTTCTGAAAAAGGAGAATATCTAAAGGTGTAGGATCAGGGAACTGTCCATAGGGGGACCAGAGAAAACCCCCGGTGGGCTGCACTGCTTTGGGGCTAGCTGGGCTATGGTTTGTCACAACCTGACCAAGTCAAATACTGAAAATGCTTCCATAATCTCAAAGGTGGAAAGCATGACAAGATGATAAGCTTAGGGCTAGGGATGAGCGAATCGATCCGGACGAACCCGGATTCGATCCGAATTTCAGGAAAAATTCGATTCTGATCGAATCCGAATTTCCCCGCGATTCGATCACTCGAAGTTTTCCTTTAACATCCATTCATTTACATTTACAGGCATTCTAAGATGGCGGACGGGACATGTCTGGACATGTATCCCGCGCCAGTGCAAGCTGGGGCAGTCACATGCAGCCTATCAGCAGCCAGCAAGCCCGGTGACGTCACACAGCGGTATTTAACGGCGGCCATCTTGCTTTTCCTCATTTCTCTATTGCATTCGTGAGAGACAGGACGCTGTGTAGCTGAGGCAGTTAGACAGGCAGGGACAGACAGGGACAGACAGGGACAGGCTGGAGACAGGCAGGAGACAGACAGGAGACAGACAGAAAGCCAGGGAAAGGTAGGAAAAAACGGAGGCTGTGACAGGGAGATTTTTTTTTTTTTTCATCCAGCCTGAGTGTTACTAGCTGGCTGACAGGCTTTGTTAGCGTTTTCAGGCTGCTTATAGTAACTAACTGTGCATATATACTGAACTGATCTTAAGTCTGCTGTGAGGCATCCCATTCTGTGACTACACCAGCCTCTGTTTAAGACCATATAAGCATTTGCTCTTATCATATTTGAAATTAGGCCTGATAAAGACACTTTTGCTGGGCAAAGCACTACTGGACCCTGCCAGGTGCACTCCTATTTGGGGCATCCCATTCTGTGACTACAGCAGCCTCTGTTTAAGACCATATAAGCATTTGCTCTTATCATATTTGAAATTAGGCCTGATAAAGACACTTTTGCTGGGCATAGCACTACTGGACCCTGCCAGGTGCACTCCTATTTGGGGCATCCCATTCTGTGACTACAGCAGCCTCTGTTTAAGACCATATAAGCATTTGCTCTTATCATATTTGAAATTAGGCCTGATAAAGACACTTTTGCTGGGCATAGCACTACTGGACCCTGCCAGGTGCACTCCTATTTGGGGCATCCCATTCTGTGACTAAAGCAGCCTCTGTTTAAGACCATATAAGCATTTGCTCTTATCATATTTGAAATTAGGCCTGATAAAGACACTTTTGCTGGGCATAGCACTACTGGACCCTGCCAGGTGCACTCCTATTTGGGGCATCCCATTCTGTGACTACAGCAGCCTCTGTTTAAGACCATATAAGCATTTGCTCTTATCATATTTGAAATTAGGCCTGATAAAGACACTTTTGCTGGGCAAAGCACTACTGGACCCTGCCAGGTGCACTCCTATTTGGGGCATCCCATTCTGTGACTACAGCAGCCTCTGTTTAAGACCATATAAGCATTTGCTCTTATCATATTTGAAATTAGGCCTGATAAAGACACTTTTGCTGGGCATAGCACTACTGGACCCTGCCAGGTGAACTCCTATTTGGGGCATCCCATTCTGTGACTACAGCAGCCTCTGTTTAAGACCATATAAGCATTTGCTCTTATCATATTTGAAATTAGGCCTGATAAAGACACTTTTGCTGGGCATAGCACTACTGGACCCTGCCAGGTGCACTCCTATTTGGGGCATCCCATTCTGTGACTAAAGCAGCCTCTGTTTAAGACCATATAAGCATTTGCTCTTATCATATTTGAAATTAGGCCTGATAAAGACACTTTTGCTGGGCAAAGCACTACTGGACCCTGCCAGGTGCACTCCTATTTGGGGCATCCCATTCTGTGACTACAGCAGCCCCTGTTTAAGACCATATAAGCATTTTCTCTTATCATATTTGAAATTAGGCCTGATAAAGACACTTTTGCTGGGCAAAGCACTACTGGACCCTGCCAGGTGCACTCCTATTTGGGGCATCCCATTCTGTGACTACAGCAGCCTCTGTTTAAGACCATATAAGCATTTGCTCTTATCATATTTGAAATTAGGCCTGATAAAGACACTTTTGCTGGGCATAGCACTACTGGACCCTGCCAGGTGCACTCCTATTTGGGGCATCCCATTCTGTGACTAAAGCAGCCTCTGTTTAAGACCATATAAGCATTTGCTCTTATCATATTTGAAATTAGGCCTGATAAAGACACTTTTGCTGGGCAAAGCACTACTGGACCCTGCCAGGTGCACTCCTATTTGGGGCATCCCATTCTGTGACTACAGCAGCCTCTGTTTAAGACCATATAAGCATTTGCTCTTATCATATTTGAAATTAGGCCTGATAAAGACACTTTTGCTGGGCAAAGCACTACTGGACCCTGCCAGGTGCACTCCTATTTGGGGCATCCCATTCTGTGACTACAGCAGCCTCTGTTTAAGACCATATAAGCATTTGCTCTTATCATATTTGAAATTAGGCCTGATACGAACACTTTTGCTGGGCATAGCACTACTGGACCCTGCCAGGTGCACTCCTATTTGGGGCATCCCATTCTGTGACTAAAGCAGCCTCTGTTTAAGACCATATAAGCATTTGCTCTTATCATATTTGAAATTAGGCCTGATAAAGACACTTTTGCTGGGCAAAGCACTACTGGACCCTGCCAGGTGCACTCCTATTTGGGGCATCCCATTCTGTGACTACAGCAGCCTCTGTTTAAGACCATATAAGCATTTGCTCTTATCATATTTGAAATTAGGCCTGATAAAGACACTTTTGCTGGGCAAAGCACTACTGGACCCTGCCAGGTGCACTCCTATTTGGGGCATCCCATTCTGTGACTACAGCAGCCTCTGTTTAAGACCATATAAGCATTTGCTCTTATCATATTTGAAATTAGACCTGATAAAGACACTTTTGCTGGGCATAGCACTACTGGACCCTGCCAGGTGCACTCCTATTTGGGGCATCCCATTCTGTGGCTACAGCAGCCTCTGTTTAAGACCATATAAGCATTTGCTCTTATCATATTTGAAATTAGGCCTGATAAAGACACTTTTGCTGGGCATAGCACTACTGGACCCTGCCAGGTGCACTCCTATTTGGGGCATCCCATTCTGTGACTAAAGCAGCCTCTGTTTAAGACCATATAAGCATTTGCTCTTATCATATTTGAAATTAGGCCTGATAAAGACACTTTTGCTGGGCAAAGCACTACTGGACCCTGCCAGGTGCACTCCTATTTGGGGCATCCCATTCTGTGACTACAGCAGCCTCTGTTTAAGACCATATAAGCATTTGCTCTTATCATATTTGAAATTAGGCCTGATAAAGACACTTTTGCTGGGCAAAGCACTACTGGACCCTGCCAGGTGCACTCCTATTTGGGGCATCCCATTCTGTGACTACAGCAGCCTCTGTTTAAGACCATATAAGCATTTGCTCTTATCATATTTGAAATTAGGCCTGATAAAGACACTTTTGCTGGGCATAGCACTACTGGACCCTGCCAGGTGCACTCCTATTTGGGGCATCCCATTCTGTGACTACAGCAGCCTCTGTTTAAGACCATATAAGCATTTGCTCTTATCATATTTGAAATTAGGCCTGATAAAGACACTTTTGCTGGGCATAGCACTACTGGACCCTGCCAGGTGCACTCCTATTTGGGGCATCCCATTCTGTGACTAAAGCAGCCTCTGTTTAAGACCATATAAGCATTTGCTCTTATCATATTTGAAATTAGGCCTGATAAAGACACTTTTGCTGGGCAAAGCACTACTGGACCCTGCCAGGTGCACTCCTATTTGGGGCATCCCGTTCTGTGACTACAGCAGCCTCTGTTTAAGACCATATAAGCATTTGCTCTTATCATATTTGAAATTAGGCCTGATAAAGACACTTTTGCTGGGCAAAGCACTACTGGACCCTGCCAGGTGCACTCCTATTTGGGGCATCCCATTCTGTGACTACAGCAGCCTCTGTTTAAGACCATATAAGCATTTGCTCTTATCATATTTGAAATTAGGCCTGATAAAGACACTTTTGCTGGGCATAGCACTACTGGACCCTGCCAGGTGCACTCCTATTTGGGGCATCCCATTCTGTGACTAAAGCAGCCTCTGTTTAAGACCATATAAGCATTTGCTCTTATCATATTTGAAATTAGGCCTGATAAAGACACTTTTGCTGGGCAAAGCACTACTGGACCCTGCCAGGTGCACTCCTATTTGGGGCATCCCATTCTGTGACTACAGCAGCCTCTGTTTAAGACCATATAAGCATTTGCTCTTATCATATTTGAAATTAGGCCTGATAAAGACACTTTTGCTGGGCAAAGCACTACTGGACCCTGCCAGGTGCACTCCTATTTGGGGCATCCCATTCTGTGACTACAGCAGCCTCTGTTTAAGACCATATAAGCATTTGCTCTTATCATATTTGAAATTAGGCCTGATACGAACACTTTTGCTGGGCATAGCACTACTGGACCCTGCCAGGTGCACTCCTATTTGGGGCATCCCATTCTGTGACTAAAGCAGCCTCTGTTTAAGACCATATAAGCATTTGCTCTTATCATATTTGAAATTAGGCCTGATAAAGACACTTTTGCTGGGCAAAGCACTACTGGACCCTGCCAGGTGCACTCCTATTTGGGGCATCCCATTCTGTGACTACAGCAGCCTCTGTTTAAGACCATATAAGCATTTGCTCTTATCATATTTGAAATTAGGCCTGATAAAGACACTTTTGCTGGGCATAGCACTACTGGACCCTGCCAGGTGCACTCCTATTTGGGGCATCCCATTCTGTGACTACAGCAGCCTCTGTTTAAGACCATATAAGCATTTGCTCTTATCATATTTGAAATTAGGCCTGATAAAGACACTTTTGCTGGGCATAGCACTACTGGACCCTGCCAGGTGCACTCCTATTTGGGGCATCCCATTCTGTGAGTAAAGCAGCCTCTGTTTAAGACCATATAAGCATTTGCTCTTATCATATTTGAAATTAGGCCTGATAAAGACACTTTTGCTGGGCAAAGCACTACTGGACCCTGCCAGGTGCACTCCTATTTGGGGCATCCCATTCTGTGACTACAGCAGCCTCTGTTTAAGACCATATAAGCATTTGCTCTTATCATATTTGAAATTAGGCCTGATAAAGACACTTTTGCTGGGCAAAGCACTACTGGACCCTGCCAGGTGCACTCCTATTTGGGGCATCCCATTCTGTGACTACAGCAGCCTCTGTTTAATACCATATAAGCATTTGCTCTTATCATATTTGAAATTAGGCCTGATAAAGACACTTTTGCTGGGCAAAGCACTACTGGACCCTGCCAGGTGCACTCCTATTTGGGGCATCCCATTCTGTGACTACAGCAGCCTCTGTTTAAGACCATATAAGCATTTGCTCTTAGCATATTTGAAATTAGGCCTGATAAAGACACTTTTGCTGGGCATAGCACTACTGGACCCTGCCAGGTGCACTCCTATTTGGGGCATCCCATTCTGTGACTACAGCAGCCTCTGTTTAAGACCATATAAGCATTTGCTCTTATCATATTTGAAATTAGGCCTGATAAAGACACTTTTGCTGGGCATAGCACTACTGGACCCTGCCAGGTGCACTCCTATTTGGGGCATCCCATTCTGTGAGTAAAGCAGCCTCTGTTTAAGACCATATAAGCATTTGCTCTTATCATATTTGAAATTAGGCCTGATAAAGACACTTTTGCTGGGCAAAGCACTACTGGACCCTGCCAGGTGCACTCCTATTTGGGGCATCCCATTCTGTGACTACAGCAGCCTCTGTTTAAGACCATATAAGCATTTGCTCTTATCATATTTGAAATTAGGCCTGATAAAGACACTTTTGCTGGGCAAAGCACTACTGGACCCTGCCAGGTGCACTCCTATTTGGGGCATCCCATTCTGTGACTACAGCAGCCTCTGTTTAAGACCATATAAGCATTTGCTCTTATCATATTTGAAATTAGGCCTGATAAAGACACTTTTGCTGGGCAAAGCACTACTGGACCCTGCCAGGTGCACTCCTATTTGGGGCATCCCATTCTGTGACTACAGCAGCCTCTGTTTAAGACCATATAAGCATTTGCTCTTATCATATTTGAAATTAGGCCTGATAAAGACACTTTTGCTGGGCATAGCACTACTGGACCCTGCCAGGTGCACTCCTATTTGGGGCATCCCATTCTGTGACTACAGCAGCCTCTGTTTAAGACCATATAAGCATTTGCTCTTATCATATTTGAAATTAGGCCTGATAAAGACACTTTTGCTGGGCATAGCACTACTGGACCCTGCCAGGTGCACTCCTATTTGGGGCATCCCATTCTGTGACTAAAGCAGCCTCTGTTTAAGACCATATAAGCATTTGCTCTTATCATATTTGAAATTAGGCCTGATAAAGACACTTTTGCTGGGCAAAGCACTACTGGACCCTGCCAGGTGCACTCCTATTTGGGGCATCCCATTCTGTGACTACAGCAGCCTCTGTTTAAGACCATATAAGCATTTGCTCTTATCATATTTGAAATTAGGCCTGATAAAGACACTTTTGCTGGGCAAAGCACTACTGGACCCTGCCAGGTGCACTCCTATTTGGGGCATCCCATTCTGTGACTACAGCAGCCTCTGTTTAAGACCATATAAGCATTTGCTCTTATCATATTTGAAATTAGGCCTGATAAAGACACTTTTGCTGGGCATAGCACTACTGGACCCTGCCAGGTGCACTCCTATTTGGGGCATCCCATTCTGTGACTACAGCAGCCTCTGTTTAAGACCATATAAGCATTTGCTCTTATCATATTTGAAATTAGGCCTGATAAAGACACTTTTGCTGGGCATAGCACTACTGGACCCTGCCAGGTGCACTCCTATTTGGGGCATCCCATTCTGTGACTAAAGCAGCCTCTGTTTAAGACCATATTAGCATTTGCTCTTATCATATTTGAAATTAGGCCTGATAAAGACACTTTTGCTGGGCATAGCACTACTGGACCCTGCCAGGTGCACTCCTATTTGGGGCATCCCATTCTGTGACTACAGCAGCCTCTGTTTAAGACCATATAAGCATTTGCTCTTATCATATTTGAAATTAGGCCTGATAAAGACACTTTTGCTGGGCAAAGCACTACTGGACCCTGCCAGGTGCACTCCTATTTGGGGCATCCCATTCTGTGACTACAGCAGCCTCTGTTTAAGACCATATAAGCATTTGCTCTTATCATATTTGAAATTAGGCCTGATAAAGACACTTTTGCTGGGCATAGCACTACTGGACCCTGCCAGGTGCACTCCTATTTGGGGCATCCCATTCTGTGACTACAGCAGCCTCTGTTTAAGACCATATAAGCATTTGCTCTTATCATATTTGAAATTAGGCCTGATAAAGACACTTTTGCTGGGCAAAGCACTACTGGACCCTGCCAGGTGCACTCCTATTTGGGGCATCCCATTCTGTGACTACAGCAGCCTCTGTTTAAGACCATATAAGCATTTGCTCTTATCATATTTGAAATTAGGCCTGATAAAGACACTTTTGCTGGGCAAAGCACTACTGGACCCTGCCAGGTGCACTCCTATTTGGGGCATCCCATTCTGTGACTACAGCAGCCTCTGTTTAAGACCATATAAGCATTTGCTCTTATCATATTTGAAATTAGGCCTGATAAAGACACTTTTGCTGGGCAAAGCACTACTGGACCCTGCCAGGTGCACTCCTATTTGGGGCATCCCATTCTGTGACTACAGCAGCCTCTGTTTAAGACCATATAAGCATTTGCTCTTATCATATTTGAAATTAGGCCTGATAAAGACACTTTTGCTGGGCATAGCACTACTGGACCCTGCCAGGTGCACTCCTATTTGGGGCATCCCATTCTGTGACTACAGCAGCCTCTGTTTAAGACCATATAAGCATTTGCTCTTATCATATTTGAAATTAGGCCTGATACGAACACTTTTGCTGGGCATAGCACTACTGGACCCTGCCAGGTGCACTCCTATTTGGGGCATCCCATTCTGTGACTAAAGCAGCCTCTGTTTAAGACCATATAAGCATTTGCTCTTATCATATTTGAAATTAGGCCTGATAAAGACACTTTTGCTGGGCAAAGCACTACTGGACCCTGCCAGGTGCACTCCTATTTGGGGCATCCCATTCTGTGACTACAGCAGCCTCTGTTTAAGACCATATAAGCATTTGCTCTTATCATATTTGAAATTAGGCCTGATAAAGACACTTTTGCTGGGCAAAGCACTACTGGAACCTGCCAGGTGCACTCCTATTTGGGGCATCCCATTCTGTGACTACAGCAGCCTCTGTTTAAGACCATATAAGCATTTGCTCTTATCATATTTGAAATTAGACCTGATAAAGACACTTTTGCTGGGCATAGCACTACTGGACCCTGCCAGGTGCACTCCTATTTGGGGCATCCCATTCTGTGGCTACAGCAGCCTCTGTTTAAGACCATATAAGCATTTGCTCTTATCATATTTGAAATTAGGCCTGATAAAGACACTTTTGCTGGGCATAGCACTACTGGACCCTGCCAGGTGCACTCCTATTTGGGGCATCCCATTCTGTGACTAAAGCAGCCTCTGTTTAAGACCATATAAGCATTTGCTCTTATCATATTTGAAATTAGGCCTGATAAAGACACTTTTGCTGGGCAAAGCACTACTGGACCCTGCCAGGTGCACTCCTATTTGGGGCATCCCATTCTGTGACTACAGCAGCCTCTGTTTAAGACCATATAAGCATTTGCTCTTATCATATTTGAAATTAGGCCTGATAAAGACACTTTTGCTGGGCAAAGCACTACTGGACCCTGCCAGGTGCACTCCTATTTGGGGCATCCCATTCTGTGACTACAGCAGCCTCTGTTTAAGACCATATAAGCATTTGCTCTTATCATATTTGAAATTAGGCCTGATAAAGACACTTTTGCTGGGCATAGCACTACTGGACCCTGCCAGGTGCACTCCTATTTGGGGCATCCCATTCTGTGACTACAGCAGCCTCTGTTTAAGACCATATAAGCATTTGCTCTTATCATATTTGAAATTAGGCCTGATAAAGACACTTTTGCTGGGCATAGCACTACTGGACCCTGCCAGGTGCACTCCTATTTGGGGCATCCCATTCTGTGACTAAAGCAGCCTCTGTTTAAGACCATATAAGCATTTGCTCTTATCATATTTGAAATTAGGCCTGATAAAGACACTTTTGCTGGGCAAAGCACTACTGGACCCTGCCAGGTGCACTCCTATTTGGGGCATCCCATTCTGTGACTACAGCAGCCTCTGTTTAAGACCATATAAGCATTTGCTCTTATCATATTTGAAATTAGGCCTGATAAAGACACTTTTGCTGGGCAAAGCACTACTGGACCCTGCCAGGTGCACTCCTATTTGGGGCATCCCATTCTGTGACTACAGCAGCCTCTGTTTAAGACCATATAAGCATTTGCTCTTATCATATTTGAAATTAGGCCTGATAAAGACACTTTTGCTGGGCATAGCACTACTGGACCCTGCCAGGTGCACTCCTATTTGGGGCATCCCATTCTGTGACTAAAGCAGCCTCTGTTTAAGACCATATAAGCATTTGCTCTTATCATATTTGAAATTAGGCCTGATAAAGACACTTTTGCTGGGCAAAGCACTACTGGACCCTGCCAGGTGCACTCCTATTTGGGGCATCCCATTCTGTGACTACAGCAGCCTCTGTTTAAGACCATATAAGCATTTGCTCTTATCATATTTGAAATTAGGCCTGATAAAGACACTTTTGCTGGGCAAAGCACTACTGGACCCTGCCAGGTGCACTCCTATTTGGGGCATCCCATTCTGTGACTACAGCAGCCTCTGTTTAAGACCATATAAGCATTTGCTCTTATCATATTTGAAATTAGGCCTGATACGAACACTTTTGCTGGGCATAGCACTACTGGACCCTGCCAGGTGCACTCCTATTTGGGGCATCCCATTCTGTGACTAAAGCAGCCTCTGTTTAAGACCATATAAGCATTTGCTCTTATCATATTTGAAATTAGGCCTGATAAAGACACTTTTGCTGGGCAAAGCACTACTGGACCCTGCCAGGTGCACTCCTATTTGGGGCATCCCATTCTGTGACTACAGCAGCCTCTGTTTAAGACCATATAAGCATTTGCTCTTATCATATTTGAAATTAGGCCTGATAAAGACACTTTTGCTGGGCATAGCACTACTGGACCCTGCCAGGTGCACTCCTATTTGGGGCATCCCATTCTGTGACTACAGCAGCCTCTGTTTAAGACCATATAAGCATTTGCTCTTATCATATTTGAAATTAGGCCTGATAAAGACACTTTTGCTGGGCATAGCACTACTGGACCCTGCCAGGTGCACTCCTATTTGGGGCATCCCATTCTGTGAGTAAAGCAGCCTCTGTTTAAGACCATATAAGCATTTGCTCTTATCATATTTGAAATTAGGCCTGATAAAGACACTTTTGCTGGGCAAAGCACTACTGGACCCTGCCAGGTGCACTCCTATTTGGGGCATCCCATTCTGTGACTACAGCAGCCTCTGTTTAAGACCATATAAGCATTTGCTCTTATCATATTTGAAATTAGGCCTGATAAAGACACTTTTGCTGGGCAAAGCACTACTGGACCCTGCCAGGTGCACTCCTATTTGGGGCATCCCATTCTGTGACTACAGCAGCCTCTGTTTAAGACCATATAAGCATTTGCTCTTATCATATTTGAAATTAGGCCTGATAAAGACACTTTTGCTGGGCATAGCACTACTGGACCCTGCCAGGTGCACTCCTATTTGGGGCATCCCATTCTGTGACTAAAGCAGCCTCTGTTTAAGACCATATAAGCATTTGCTCTTATCATATTTGAAATTAGGCCTGATAAAGACACTTTTGCTGGGCAAAGCACTACTGGACCCTGCCAGGTGCACTCCTATTTGGGGCATCCCATTCTGTGACTACAGCAGCCTCTGTTTAAGACCATATAAGCATTTGCTCTTATCATATTTGAAATTAGGCCTGATAAAGACACTTTTGCTGGGCATAGCACTACTGGACCCTGCCAGGTGCACTCCTATTTGGGGCATCCCATTCTGTGACTACAGCAGCCTCTGTTTAAGACCATATAAGCATTTGCTCTTATCATATTTGAAATTAGGCCTGATAAAGACACTTTTGCTGGGCATAGCACTACTGGACCCTGCCAGGTGCACTCCTATTTGGGGCATCCCATTCTGTGTCTAAAGCAGCCTCTGTTTAAGACCATATAAGCATTTGCTCTTATCATATTTGAAATTAGGCCTGATAAAGACACTTTTGCTGGGCATAGCACTACTGGACCCTGCCAGGTGCACTCCTATTTGGGGCATCCCATTCTGTGACTACAGCAGCCTCTGTTTAAGACCATATAAGCATTTGCTCTTATCATATTTGAAATTAGGCCTGATAAAGACACTTTTGCTGGGCAAAGCACTACTGGACCCTGCCAGGTGCACTCCTATTTGGGGCATCCCATTCTGTGACTACAGCAGCCTCTGTTTAAGACCATATAAGCATTTGCTCTTATCATATTTGAAATTAGGCCTGATAAAGACACTTTTGCTGGGCATAGCACTACTGGACCCTGCCAGGTGCACTCCTATTTGGGGCATCCCATTCTGTGACTAAAGCAGCCTCTGTTTAAGACCATATAAGCATTTGCTCTTATCATATTTGAAATTAGGCCTGATAAAGACACTTTTGCTGGGCATAGCACTACTGGACCCTGCCAGGTGCACTCCTATTTGGGGCATCCCATTCTGTGACTAAAGCAGCCTCTGTTTAAGACCATATAAGCATTTGCTCTTATCATATTTGAAATTAGGCCTGATAAAGACACTTTTGCTGGGCAAAGCACTACTGGACCCTGCCAGGTGCACTCCTATTTGGGGCATCCCATTCTGTGACTACAGCAGCCTCTGTTTAAGACCATATAAGCATTTGCTCTTATCATATTTGAAATTAGGCCTGATAAAGACACTTTTGCTGGGCATAGCACTACTGGACCCTGCCAGGTGCACTCCTATTTGGGGCATCCCATTCTGTGACTAAAGCAGCCTCTGTTTAAGACCATATAAGCATTTGCTCTTATCATATTTGAAATTAGGCCTGATAAAGACACTTTTGCTGGGCAAAGCACTACTGGACCCTGCCAGGTGCACTCCTATTTGGGGCATCCCATTCTGTGACTACAGCAGCCTCTGCTTAAGACCATATAAGCATTTGCTCTTATCATATTTGAAATTAGGCCTGATAAAGACACTTTTGCTGGGCAAAGCACTACTGGACCCTGCCACGTGCACTCCTATTTGGGGCATCCCATTCTGTGACTACAGCAGCCTCTGTTTAAGACCATATAAGCATTTGCTCTTATCATATTTGAAATTAGGCCTGATAAAGACACTTTTGCTGGGCAAAGCACTACTGGACCCTGCCAGGTGCACTCCTATTTGGGGCATCCCATTCTGTGACTACAGCAGCCTCTGTTTAAGACCATATAAGCATTTGCTCTTATCATATTTGAAATTAGGCCTGATAAAGACACTTTTGCTGGGCATAGCACTACTGGACCCTGCCAGGTGCACTCCTATTTGGGGCATCCCATTCTGTGACTAAAGCAGCCTCTGTTTAAGACCATATAAGCATTTGCTCTTATCATATTTGAAATTAGGCCTGATAAAGACACTTTTGCTGGGCATAGCACTACTGGACCCTGCCAGGTGCACTCCTATTTGGGGCATCCCATTCTGTGACTAAAGCAGCCTCTGTTTAAGACCATATAAGCATTTGCTCTTATCATATTTGAAATTAGGCCTGATAAAGACACTTTTGCTGGGCAAAGCACTACTGGACCCTGCCAGGTGCACTCCTATTTGGGGCATCCCATTCTGTGACTACAGCAGCCTCTGTTTAAGACCATATAAGCATTTGCTCTTATCATATTTGAAATTAGGCCTGATAAAGACACTTTTGCTGGGCATAGCACTACTGGACCCTGCCAGGTGCACTCCTATTTGGGGCATCCCATTCTGTGACTAAAGCAGCCTCTGTTTAAGACCATATAAGCATTTGCTCTTATCATATTTGAAATTAGGCCTGATAAAGACACTTTTGCTGGGCAAAGCACTACTGGACCCTGCCAGGTGCACTCCTATTTGGGGCATCCCATTCTTTGACTACAGCAGCCTCTGTTTAAGACCATATAAGCATTTGCTCTTATCATATTTGAAATTAGGCCTGATAAAGACACTTTTGCTGGGCAAAGCACTACTGGACCCTGCCAGGTGCACTCCTATTTGGGGCATCCCATTCTGTGACTACAGCAGCCTCTGTTTAAGACCATATAAGCATTTGCTCTTATCATATTTGAAATTAGGCCTGATAAAGACACTTTTGCTGGGCATAGCACTACTGGACCCTGCCAGGTGCACTCCTATTTGGGGCATCCCATTCTGTGACTACAGCAGCCTCTGTTTAAGACCATATAAGCATTTGCTCTTATCATATTTGAAATTAGGCCTGATAAAGACACTTTTGCTGGGCATAGCACTACTGGACCCTGCCAGGTGCACTCCTATTTGGGGCATCCCATTCTGTGACTACAGCAGCCTCTGTTTAAGACCATATAAGCATTTGCTCTTATCATATTTGAAATTAGGCCTGATAAAGACACTTTTGCTGGGCATAGCACTACTGGACCCTGCCAGGTGCACTCCTATTTGGGGCATCCCATTCTGTGACTAAAGCAGCCTCTGTTTAAGACCATATAAGCATTTGCTCTTATCATATTTGAAATTAGGCCTGATAAAGACACTTTTGCTGGGCATAGCACTACTGGACCCTGCCAGGTGCACTCCTATTTGGGGCATCCCATTCTGTGACTAAAGCAGCCTCTGTTTAAGATCATATAAGCATTTGCTCTTATCATATTTGAAATTAGCCTGATAAAGACACTTTTGCTGGGCATAGTACTACTGGATCTTTTTTGGGGGCATCCCATTCTGTGACTAAAGCAGCCTCTGTTTAAGACCATATAAGCATTTGCTCTTATTATATTTATATTATAAGACACTTTTGCTGGGCATAGGCTTACTGCTGCCTGCCAGGTGCACTTCTGTTGAGGCATCCCATTCTGTAACATAGCATACCCCTCTTTATTTACACTAAGCAGCTCTCTTATTTACACTAAGCAGGCCTGTTGGAGGCTGAGTGTTACTGCTCACTTTTGGTGTGCATTATATTCTGTTTCATATAGACCCACCGCTGCCCGGGGGATCTTAAAATATCACCTACTCCCACGCCAGTTAGACTATGTCGGGCAGACAAGTGCCTGGAAGTGAAAAGAGGAGTGGCAGAGGCCAAGATTCCGCAGGCAGAGCTCGCATCAGACTGGGGGCCAGTAGCAGCAGGAGTCACGCTGAGAGACCTAATCTGCCAGTATCTGCTAGCGGTCGGGTCTCCACCAGTAACGCATCTGCCGTGGTAGATTGGTTGACGCGCTCATCAACAACATCATCACAACTTACGTCTGAGACCCCCAGTCTAGGGTCGGTAGGTTCCTCTGACACAACCCTGAGTTGGCATGCCCCGAGAGCAGTCCCTGTCCTCCCATTGCCTCTGTCCTACGCCGTTCCCTCCCCCAGCAACGTATCCTATGCTTTGGGTTCAGCTCCACTCTTTAGTGAGGAGGACCATCAGATAGAGGACAGTCAGCAGCTACTGCCCAGCCAAGAAATGGAGGTGGCTTCTCTAGCTAGGCAGACAGATAGTGATGTGGACAGTGTCGTGGGTGCTGCGAGCGTTCCAGCTCCTGCGCCAGACACTGTTGACGAATCCACGAACATCAGTGACGTACAGCCACAACTCGGTGATGATGATGATGACGATGAAGCCGATCGCACTTGGGAGCCGGGTGATGAAGGGGCTTCATCGTCATCATCAGGAGAAGAGGGGCGCAGGTTGCCCCGGAGTCAGCAGCTGAGGCAGCAAGGTGGTAGCAGTCAGCATGGGGGCACAATTCCAAAGGCTGGAGCCGGCCGGGGCCGGGGCCGGGGTAGAGCACCTGCTGTGCGGCAGTCTACCTTATCGGGAGGTAGTGGAGCAGGGGTTCCTGGAGTTGGCAACAGCAGCAGTGAATCAGTGAGGCCAGGGGGTGGGAAAAGTAGCTACTCGGCAGTGTGGCAGTTTTTCCTGAGGCATCCGCAGGAGGGTAACATGGCCACATGCAAGATATGTAGGCAAAAGGTGAAGCGTGGCCAGGGTCCAAATGTTGGCACCACGGCCCTGCGTCAACATATGATGCGTCACCATAAAACGACCTGGGAGAACCGAGGCTCCCAAGGGGTGGTCCAGTCTGCTTCCTCACCAAGTGAGCTCCCAATTTCTGCCAGCCAAGGCTCCAGCACCTCAGCCGAAGGCAGCTGTGCGTCATACCCATCCTCTGTCGCTCCTGCTCCTCCTCCTCCTCCTCCAAGTCATGCATCCCGCCAGCAATCCATCAGCGAAGCCATGTCCAAGAGACAGCAGTATGCGCCCACTCATCCTACGGCGCAGAAGCTGAATGTGCTCCTGTCCAAGTTGCTGGTGCTGCAGTCGCTCCCTTTTCAGGTGGTGGAATCTGCACCTTTCAGAGAACTGATGGCTTGTGCCGAGCCGAGGTGGAGAGTCCCAAGCCGTCATTTCTTTGCCAAGAAGGCAGTACCAGCGCTGCACACTTTTGTTGAACAGAAGGTGGGCCAGTCCTTGAGCCTGTCGGTGTGTAGCAAAATACATGGCAGCGCCGACATCTGGAGCTGTAACTACGGTCAGGGGCAGTACATGTCGTTTACGGCCCACTGGGTGAATGTGGTCCCTTTGCAGCAGCAACTTGGACAGGTCACGCCGCTTCGGCCTCCGCGCTCTCTGCCCATTGGGCCTGTGACACCGTGCGACTCGGCCTCCTCATCCTCCGCCATCTCCTCACCCTCCACTGTAGGCTCAAGTCTCAGTGCCCCTCCAGTCTACCATGTGTGCAGGGCACGGAGGTGTCACGCAGTGCTTCACATGGTTTGTCTTGGCGAACGGAGTCACACAGGGGAGGAACTGCTTAAATGTATTCATCAGGAAATCCAAACATGGCTTACTCCGAGAAAACTTAAAATGGGAATCATGGTTACCGACAATGGGAAGAACATTTTGTCTGCGCTGCGCCAAGGAAGCCTGACCCATGCCCCCTGCATGGCTCACGTCTTCAATCTGGTTGTCAAGCGGTTTCTGAAGTGTTCCCCCCATCTGCAGGACATCCTAACAACTTCACGGAAACTTTGCATGCACTTCAGCCACTCCTACACCGCCAAACACACCCTTCTTGAGCTACAGCGTCAGAATGGTATCCCCCAACATAGTCTGATTTGCGATGTTTCCACCCGTTGGAATTCCACCCTTCACATGTTGGACCGATTATATGAACAGAGAAAAGCCATCACGGATTTCCTGATGATCCAAGCAGATAGGGGGACTCCCCTGTGTAACTTCAATGTCAACCAGTGGCAGCTCATACGTGACACCTGCCGTTTGCTCAGGCCCTTTGAGGAAGCCACTTTATTTGTCAGTCGGCAGGATTACGGGATGAACGACGTGATTCCACTGCTTCATGTACTACAGCACATGTTGGAAACCATGGCTGGTCAGGGCACTGGAGACATGGCGTTTACATCTTACGGCCACATGAACCCCGTTGGAGCTGAACTGGAGGAGGAGGAGGAGGAAGAGGAGGAGGAGGAGTTGCCCAGCGAAACACAGTTTAGGCTTGGCGAAATGGCTGGTTTATCTAGTCAGCGGACAGGAGAGGAGGAGCAGGAGCAGCCAGAGGAGCTAGAGGTTTTTGAGGAAGGAGAGACAGAGGACCCGGGCACACCGTGGCAGTATGCAGTGGAGATGGAGACAGGTAGTCCATCCGAGTCACTTGCGCAAATGGCACGAAGCATGCTCACATGCTTGCGTAGTGACCCCAGAATTGTTTCCATCTGTCGGCGGGATGACTTCTGGCTGTCCACCTTATTGGACCCTCGCTTCCGGCACAAAATGGGGGCATTTTTTAAACCCACCGAGAGGGAGGACAAACTCAACTACTACAAAGACATTCTACGTAGGCAGTTGGCCGATGCCTATCTGCGCCATGGTCCATACTCTCGCAGGTCTGACTCGAGGGGACCTCTGCGCTCACCTTCCACTGCCATGGCCGCTGGGGGGGTTGGCAGCAGCAGCAGCAGAAGCTCCATCAGCAGCAGCAGCCTCAGTCTTCAGTCGCTAATGAGTAGCTTTCTACACCCGCATAGTGAGGCTACTCATGAGCAGCAGGAAGACCTGGAGCAGGACCTGAACCAGCAGGTCATGTCATACTTTGACATGACCATGCCAACACACCTTGAGGATCCGCTGGACTTCTGGGCAGCCAAACTTGATTTGTGGCCGCAACTAGCAGAGTTTGCCCTGGAAAAGCTGTCCTGCCCGGCAAGTAGCGTGCCATCTGAGCGGGTGTTTAGTGCGGCGGGGGCCATAGTTACGGCGAGGAGAACTCGTCTGTCAACTAAAAATGTGGAGAGACTCACCTTTGTCAAAATGAATCAGGGATGGATCAGCCAGGATTTCCACCCACCAATGCCTGATGCATGCGACTAGATTCAGCATGGTGCCACGTTTTACACTTTCCAAATGGTGCAAAACATATTTATGTCTTTAGGCCATTTTTTGGGCTCCTGCTGCTGCTACTGTCAACTCCTGCCAACTCCAGGGTGTGATTCATCCAATTTTTGGGCTCCTGAAGCCAACTCCAGTGTATATTTGGGCTCCTGCTGCTGCTGCTGCCAACTTCTGCCAACTCCAGGGTGTGATTCATCCAATTTTTGGGCTCCTGAAGCCAACTCCAGTGTATATTTGGGCTCCTGCTGCTGCTACTGTCAACTCCTGCCAACTCCAGGGTGTGATTCATCCAATTTTTGGGCTCCTGAAGCCAACTCCAGTGTATATTTGGGCTCCTGCTGCTGCTACTGTCAACTCCTGCCAACTCCAGGGTGTGATTCATCCAATTTTTGGGCTCCTGAAGCCAACTCCAGTGTATATTTGAGCTCCTGCTGCTGCTGCTGCCAACTTCTGCCAACTCCAGGGTGTGATTCATCCAATTTTTGGGCTCCTCAAGCCAACTCCAGTGTATATTTGGGCTCCTGCTGCTGCTACTGTCAACTCCTGCCAACTCCAGGGTGTGATTCATCCAATTTTTGGGCTCCTGAAGCCAACTCCAGTGTATATTTGGGCTCCTGCTGCTGCTACTGTCAACTCCTGCCAACTCCAGGGTGTGATTCATCCAATTTTTGGGCTCCTGAAGCCAACTCCAGTGTATATTTGGGCTCCTGCTGCTGCTGCTGCCAACTTCTGCCAACTCCAGGGTGTGATTCATCCAATTTTTGGGCTCCTGAAGCCAACCCCAGGGTCTCTTTAAAGTAATGTTTGGGCTCCTGCTGCTGCTGCTGTCAACTCCTGCCAACTCCAGGGTGTGATTCATCCAATTTTTGGGCTCCTGAAGCCAACTCCAGTGTATATTTGGGCTCCTGCTGCTGCTACTGTCAACTCCTGCCAACTCCAGGGTGTGATTCATCCAATTTTTGGGCTCCTGAGGCCAACTCCAGTGTATATTTGGGCTCCTGCTGCTGCTGCTGTCAACTCCTGCCAACTCCAGGGTGTGATTCATCCAATTTTTGGGCTCCTGAAGCCAACTCCAGTGTATATTTGGGCTCCTGCTGCTGCTACTGTCAACTCCTGCCAACTCCAGGGTGTGATTCATCCAATTTTTGGGCTCCTGAAGCCAACTCCAGTGTATATTTGGGCTCCTGCTGCTGCTGCTGCCAACTTCTGCCAACTCCAGGGTGTGATTCATCCAATTTTTGGGCTCCTGAAGCCAACTCCAGTGTATATTTGGGCTCCTGCCGCTGCTACTGTCAACTCCTGCCAACTCCAGGGTGTGATTCATCCAATTTTTGGGCTCCTGAGGCCAACTCCAGTGTATATTTGGGCTCCTGCTGCTGCTGCTGCCAACTTCTGCCAACTCCAGGGTGTGATTCATCCAATTTTTGGGCTCCTGAAGCCAACTCCAGTGTATATTTGGGCTCCTGCTGCTGCTACTGTCAACTCCTGCCAACTCCAGGGTGTGATTCATCCAATTTTTGGGCTCCTGAAGCCAACTCCAGTGTATATTTGGGCTCCTGCTGCTGCTACTGTCAACTCCTGCCAACTCCAGGGTGTGATTCATCCAATTTTTGGGCTCCTGAGGCCAACTCCAGTGTATATTTGGGCTCCTGCTGCTGCTGCTGCCAACTTCTGCCAACTCCAGGGTGTGATTCATCCAATTTTTGGGCTCCTGAAGCCAACTCCAGTGTATATTTGGGCTCCTGCCGCTGCTGCTGCCAACTTCTGCCAACTCCAGGGTGTGATTCATCCAATTTTTGGGCTCCTGAAGCCAACTCCAGTGTATATTTGGGCTCCTGCTGCTGCTACTGTCAACTCCTGCCAACTCCAGGGTGTGATTCATCCAATTTTTGGGCTCCTGAAGCCAACTCCAGTGTATATTTGGGCTCCTGCTGCTGCTGCTGCCAACTTCTGCCAACTCCAGGGTGTGATTCATCCAATTTTTGGGCTCCTGAAGCCAACTCCAGTATATATTTGGGCTCCTGCTGCTGCTGCTGCCAACTCCTGCCAACTCCAGGGTGTGATTCATCCAATTTTTGGGCTCCTGCTGCTGCTGCTGCCAACTTCTGCCAACTCCAGGGTGTGATTCATCCAATTTTTGGGCTCCTGAGGCCAACTCCAGTGTATATTTGGGCTCCTGCTGCTGCTGCTGTCAACTCCTGCCAACTCCAGGGTGTGATTCATCCAATTTTTGGGCTCCTGAAGCCAACTCCAGTGTATATTTGGGCTCCTGCCGCTGCTGCTGCCAACTTCTGCCAACTCCAGGGTGTGATTCATCCAATTTTTGGGCTCCTGAAGCCAACTCCAGTGTATATTTGGGCTCCTGCTGCTGCTACTGTCAACTCCTGCCAACTCCAGGGTGTGATTCATCCAATTTTTGGGCTCCTGAGGCCAACTCCAGTGTATATTTGGGCTCCTGCTGCTGCTGCTGCCAACTTCTGCCAACTCCAGGGTGTGATTCATCCAATTTTTGGGCTCCTGAAGCCAACTCCAGTATATATTTGGGCTCCTGCTGCTGCTGCTGCCAACTCCTGCCAACTCCAGGGTGTGATTCATCCAATTTTTGGGCTCCTGCTGCTGCTGCTGCCAACTTCTGCCAACTCCAGGGTGTGATTCATCCAATTTTTGGGCTCCTGAGGCCAACTCCAGTGTATATTTGGGCTCCTGCTGCTGCTGCTGCCAACTTCTGCCAACTCCAGGGTGTGATTCATCCAATTTTTGGGCTCCTGAAGCCAACTCCAGTGTATATTTGGGCTCCTGCCGCTGCTGCTGCCAACTTCTGCCAACTCCAGGGTGTGATTCATCCAATTTTTGGGCTCCTGAAGCCAACTCCAGTGTATATTTGGGCTCCTGCTGCTGCTACTGTCAACTCCTGCCAACTCCAGGGTGTGATTCATCCAATTTTTGGGCTCCTGAAGCCAACTCCAGTGTATATTTGGGCTCCTGCTGCTGCTGCTGCCAACTTCTGCCAACTCCAGGGTGTAATTCATCCAATTTTTGGGCTCCTGAAGCCAACTCCAGTATATATTTGGGCTCCTGCTGCTGCTGCTGCCAACTCCTGCCAACTCCAGGGTGTGATTCATCCAATTTTTGGGCTCCTGCTGCTGCTGCTGCCAACTTCTGCCAACTCCAGGGTGTGATTCATCCAATTTTTGGGCTCCTGAAGCCAACTCCAGTGTATATTTGGGCTCCTGCTGCTGCTACTGTCAACTCCTGCCAACTCCAGGGTGTGATTCATCCAATTTTTGGGCTCCTGAGGCCAACTCCAGTGTATATTTGGGCTCCTGCTGCTGCTGCTGCCAACTTCTGCCAACTCCAGGGTGTGATTCATCCAATTTTTGGGCTCCTGAAGCCAACTCCAGTGTATATTTGGGCTCCTGCTGCTGCTACTGTCAACTCCTGCCAACTCCAGGGTGTGATTCATCCAATTTTTGGGCTCCTGAAGCCAACTCCAGTGTATATTTGGGCTCCTGCTGCTGCTACTGTCAACTCCTGCCAACTCCAGGGTGTGATTCATCCAATTTTTGGGCTCCTGAAGCCAACTCCAGTGTATATTTGGGCTCCTGCTGCTGCCAACTTCTGCCAACTCCAGGGTGTGATTCATCCAATTTTTGGGCTCCTGAAGCCAACTCCAGTGTATATTTGGGCTCCTGCTGCTGCTACTGTCAACTCCTGCCAACTCCAGGGTGTGATTCATCCAATTTTTGGGCTCCTGAGGCCAACTCCAGTGTATATTTGGGCTCCTGCTGCTGCTGCTGCCAACTTCTGCCAACTCCAGGGTGTGATTCATCCAATTTTTGGGCTCCTGAAGCCAACTCCAGTGTATATTTGGGCTCCTGCCGCTGCTACTGTCAACTCCTGCCAACTCCAGGGTGTGATTCATCCAATTTTTGGGCTCCTGAAGCCAACTCCAGTGTATATTTGGGCTCCTGCTGCTGCTGCTGCCAACTTCTGCCAACTCCAGGGTGTGATTCATCCAATTTTTGGGCTCCTGAAGCCAACTCCAGTGTATATTTGGGCTCCTGCTGCTGCTACTGTCAACTCCTGCCAACTCCAGGGTGTGATTCATCCAATTTTTGGGCTCCTGAAGCCAACTCCAGTATATATTTGGGCTCCTGCTGCTGCTGCTGCCAACTTCTGCCAACTCCAGGGTGTGATTCATCCAATTTTTGGGCTCCTGCTGCTGCTGCCAACTTCTGCCAACTCCAGGGTGTGATTCATCCAATTTTTGGGCTCCTGAAGCCAACTCCAGTGTATATTTGGGCTCCTGCTGCTGCTGCTGCCAACTTCTGCCAACTCCAGGGTGTGATTCATCCAATTTTTGGGCTCCTGAAGCCAACTCCAGTGTATATTTGGGCTCCTGCTGCTGCTGCTGCCAACTTCTGCCAACTCCAGGGTGTGATTCATCCAATTTTTGGGCTCCTGAGGCCAACTCCAGTGTATATTTGGGCTCCTTCTGCCCCTCATAGTGATGCCACTTCAACTCTCTGCAATTGTGCCGCTCTGCGATTCTATTAGCGATGCCTCTGATCTGCATGTGATATTTCTTCAAAGTATTATTTAACTAACCCAGCACGCATCCTGTGCGTGTTACAGCAAGGCTGAATGGTTTACAACCCTATTGAGGCTCTAGGAGGCTCAGAAATAGCCGTTTTTAATAGCGATTCGTCGCGAATTTATTCGGGTCGAAACGATTTTTGTCGGAAAATTCGGCGAATCAGTCGAATCGAATTTTTCAAAAGTTCGCTCATCTCTACTTAGGGCTTAGGGCTGAACGAATCCGAATTTCCCGGCGATTCGATCAAAGTTTTCCTTTAAACTCAATGACAGGCATTCTAAGATGGTGGACGGACATGTTCAGACATGTCCCCAGGGGCAAGTGACGATGGGACAGTCACATGCAGCCTATCAGCAGCCAGGAAGCCCGGTGACGTCACCGTGCTATATAAAGCGGCGGCTATTTTCCTTTTGCGCAGTTGAGACTTGCATTGCAGACAGAACGGAGCAAGCTGCAGACACGGACAGACAGTTAGTCATAGTTAGGTGAGAGTTAGCGATAGCTAGAGACAGTTACAGATAGGTAAAGAGAGAGACAGATAGTTAGGGAGATTTAGAGTGGTAGACAGAGCTAGGGAAAGATAGGTTTAAAACCGGAACAATCCAGCAGCATACAAGTCACATTAACAGGGTGCCTAGTGCTGCCTATGATTCATATTTCATGATTACTGGGTTACTGTTAATATACTTGGTTTGGTTTAAATACAGCTGCACACTGTGCATGCAATGCACATGCTATTTAACCCTTTCTGCTATTTAGCCCTGAACGCTATTTTAACCCTATCTGTTCAACAAAAGCATTTCTCATTATTGGATTAGTGTTAATATTTTCTGTTCAGCTTAAAATACATTACGCCACACTGGCATCCCAAGGCACATGCTATTTAACCCTATCTGTTCAACAAAAGCATTTCTCATTATTGGATTAGTGTTAAAAGTTTCTGTTCAGCTTAAAATACATTACGCCACGCTGGCATCCCAAGACACATGCTATTTAACCCTATCTGTTAAACAAAAGCATTTCTCATAATTGGATTAGTGTTAATAGTTTCTGTTCAGCTTCAAATACATCAGGCCACACTGGCATCCCAAGGCACATGCTATTTAACCCTATCTGTTAAACAAAAGCATTTTTCATAATTGGATTAGTGTTAATAGTTTCTGTTCAGCTTAAAATACATTGCGCCACACTGGCATCCCAAGGCACATGCTATTTAAGCCTATCTGTTAAACAAAAGCATTTCTCATACTTGGATTAGTGTTAATAGTTTCTGTTCAGCTTAAAATACATTACGCCACACTGGCATCCCAAGGCACATGCTATTTAACCCTATCTGTTAAACAAAAGCATTTCTCATACTTGGATTAGTGTTAATAGTTTCTGTTCAGCTTAAAATACATTACGCCACACTGGCATCCCAAGGCACATGCTATTTAACCCTATCTGTTAAACAAAAGCATTTCTCATAATTGGATTAGTGTTAATAGTTTCTGTTCAGCTTAAAATACATTACGCCACACTGGCATCCCAAGGCACATGCTATTTAACCCTATCTGTTAAACAAAAGCATTTCTCATAATTGGATTAGTGTTAATAGTTTCTGTTCATCTTAAAATACACCAGGCCACACTGACATCCCAAGGCACATGCTATTTAACCCTATCTGTTAAACAAAAGCATTTCTCATAATTGGATTAGTGTTAATAGTTTCTGTTCAGCTTAAAATACATTACACCACACTAGCATCCCAAGGCACATGCTATTTAACCCTATCTGTTAAACAA
Source organism: Gastrophryne carolinensis (assembly GCA_027917425.1). Classification (NCBI taxonomy): domain Eukaryota; kingdom Metazoa; phylum Chordata; class Amphibia; order Anura; family Microhylidae; genus Gastrophryne; species Gastrophryne carolinensis. The sequence goes on from CM051241.1 coordinate 105,368,126, forward strand.
AAGCATTTCTCATACTTGGATTAGTGTTAATAGTTCCTGTTCAGCTTAAAATACATTACGCCACACTGACATCCCAAGGCACATGCTATTTAACCCTATCTGTTAAACAAAAGCATTTCTCATAATTGGATTAGTGTTAATAGTTTCTGTTCAGCTTAAAATACATTACACCACACTGGCATCCCAAGGCACATGCTATTTAACCCTATCTGTTAAACAAAAGCATTTCTCATACTTGGATTAGTGTTAATAGTTTCTGTTCAGCTTAAAATACATTACGCCACACTGGCATCCCAAGGCACATACTATTTAAACCTATCTGTTAAACAAAAGCATTTCTCATAATTGGATTAGTGTTAATAGTTTCTGTTCAGCTTAAAATACATTACACCACACTGGCATCCCAAGGCACATGCTATTTAACCCTATCTGTTAAACAAAAGCATTTCTCATACTTGGATTAGTGTTAATAGTTTCTGTTCAGCTTAAAATACATTACGCCACACTGGCATCCCAAGGCACATACTATTTAAACCTATCTGTTAAACAAAAGCATTTCTCATACTTGGATTAGTGTTAATAGTTTCTGTTCAGTTTAAAATACATTACGCCACACTGGCATCCCAAGGCACATGCTATTTAACCCTATCTGTTAAACAAAAGCATTTCTCATAATTGGATTAGTGTTAATAGTTTCTGTTCAGCTTAAAATACATTACGCCACACTGGCATCCCAAGGCACATGCTATTTAACCCTATCTGATAAACAAAAGCATTTCTCATTATTGGATTAGTGTTAAACGTTTCTGTTCAGCTTAAAATACATTACGCCACACTGGCATCCCAAGGCACATGCTATTTAACCCTATCTGTTAAACAAAAGCATTTCTCATAATTGGATTAGTGTTAATAGTTTCTGTTCAGCTTAAAATACATTACGCCACACTGGCATCCCAAGGCACATGCTATTTTAACCCTATCTGTTATACAACATAAGCGTTGATCAGCATCAGCTTCATGAAGCTACTTTAGTTTGAACGTTTTTGACTGCTTTCAATAAACCAGGCCGCAGGGCACCCCAAAGCTGCACCTTGCACCCTATCTCTTATACAACATAAGCATTTTCAGCATCAGCTTCATTAAGCTACTTCAGTTTGCACTTCCTTTTTGACTGCTTTCAATAAACCAGGCCGCAGGGCACCCCAAAGCTGCACCTTGCACCCTATCTGTTTATACTAAATAAGCAAATACATAAAAATGTCAGTCAGACAAGTGCCAGGATGTTCAAAGAGGAGTGGCAGAGGCCAAGATTCAGCAGGCAGAGGTCGCAGCAGACTAGGAGCGAGTGGCAGCAGGAGTCACGGTGAGAGACCTGATCTGCCAGTATCTGCTAGCGGTCGTGTCTTCACCAGTAACGCATCTGCCATGGTAGATTGGTTAACGCGCTCATCAACATCATCACAAGTTACGTCTGAGACCCCCAGTCTAGGGTCGGTAGGTTCCTCTGACACAACCCTGAGTTGGCATGCCCCGAGAGCAGTCCCTGTCCTCTCATTGCCTCTGTCCTACGCCGTTCCCTCCCCCAGCGACGTATCCTATGCTTTGGGTTCAGCTCCACTCTTTAGTGAGGAGGACGATCAGATAAAGAACAGTCAGCAGCTACTGCCCAGCCATGAAATGGAGGTGGCTTCTTTAGCTCGGCAGACAAATAGTGATGTGGACAGTGTCGTGGGTGTTGCGAGATTTCCAGCTTCTGCGCCAGACACTGTTGAGGAAACCGAGAACATCAGTGACTTTCAGCCACAACTCGGTGATGATGATGATGAAGCCGATCGCACTTGGGAGCCGGGTGATGAAGGGGCTTCATCATCATCATCAGGAGAAGAGGGGCACATGTTGCCCCGGAGTCAGCAGCTCAGGCAGCAAGGTATTAGCAGCATGGTTGGCAGTCAGCATGGGGGCACAATTGTAAAGCCTGGAGCCAAACGGGGCCGAGCCGGGGTAGAGCACCTTCTGCGCGGCAGGCTACCTTATCGGGAGGTAGTGGAGCAGGGGTTCCTGGACTTGGCGACAATAGCAGCGAATCAGTGAGGCCTGTTGGTGGGAAAAGTAGCTACTCGGCAGTGTGGCATTCTTTCCTGAAGCATCCGCAGGAGGGTAACATGGCCACATGCAAGATATGTAGGCAGAAGGTGAAGCGTGGCCAGGGCCCAAATGTTTGCACCACGGCCCTGCGTCAACATATGATGCGTCACCATAAAGCGACCTGGGAGAACCGAGGCTCCCAAGGGGTGGTCCACTCTGCTTCCTCACCAAGTGGCACGCCGCTCCCAATTTCTGCCAGCCAAGGCTCCAGCACCTTAGCCGAAGGCAGCTGTGCGTCATACCCATCCTCTGTCGCTCCTGCTCCTCCTCCTCCAAGTCATGCATCCCGCCAGCAATCCATCAGCGAAGCCATGTCCAAGAGACAGCAGTATGCACCCACTCATCCTACGGCGCAGAAGCTGAATGTGCTCCTGTCCAAGTTGCTGGTGCTGCAGTCGCTCCCTTTTCAGGTGGTGGACTCTGCACCTTTCAGAGAACTGATGGCTTGTGCCGAGCCGAGGTGGAGAGTCCCAAGCCGTCATTTCTTTGCCAAGAAGGCAGTACCAGCACTTTTGTTGAACAGAAGGTGGGCCAGTCCTTGAGCTTGTCGGTGTGTAGCAAAGTGCATGGCAGCGCCGACGTCTGGAGCTGTAACTACGGTCAGGGACAGTACATGTCGTTTTCGGTCCACTGGGTGAATGTGGTCCCTTTGCAGCAGCAGCAGCAACTTGGAAAAGGTCACGCCGCTTCGGCCTCCGCGCTCCCTGCCCGTTGGGCCTGTGACACTGTGCGACTCGGCCTCCTCATCCTCCGCCATCTCCTCACCCTCCACTGTAGGCTCAAGTCTCAGTGCCCCTCCAGTCTACCATGTGTGCAGGGCACGGAGGTGTCACGCAGTGCTTCACATGATTCGTCTTGGCGAACGGAGTCACACAGGGGAGGAACTGCTTAAATTTATTCATCAGGAAATCCAAACATGGCTTACTCCAAGAAAACTTAAAATGGGAATCATGGTTAACGACAATGGGAAGAACATTTTGTCTGCGCTGCGCCAAGGAAGGCTGACCCATGCCCCCTGCATGGCTCACGTCTTCAATCTGGTTGTCAAGCGGTTTCTGAAGTGTTCCCCCCATCTGCAAGACATCCTAACAACTTCAAGGAAACTTTGCATGCACTTCAGCCACTCCTACACCGCCAAACACACCCTTCTTGAGCTACAGCGTCAGAATGGTATCCCCCAACATAGTCTGATTTGCGATGTTTCCACCCGTTGGAATTCCACCCTTCACATGTTGGACCGATTATATGAACAGAGAAAAGCCATCACGGATTTCCTGATGATCCAAGCAGATAGGGGGACTCCCCTGTGTAACTTCAATGTCAACCAGTGGCAGCTCATACGTGACACCTGCCGTTTGCTCAGGCCCTTTGAGGAAGCCACTTTATTTGTCAGTCGGCAGGATTACGGGATGAACGACGTGATTCCACTGCTTCATGTACTACAGCACATGTTGGAAACCATGGCTGGTCAGGGCACTGGAGACATGGCGTCTACATCTTACGGCCACATGAACCCTGTTGGAGCTGAACTGGAGGAGGAGGAAGAGGAGGAGGAGGGGCACAGTGAAGCACAGTTTAGGCTTGGCGAAATGGCTGGTTTATCTAGTCAGCGGACAGGAGAGGAGGAGCAGGAGCAGCCAGAGGAGCTAGAGGGTTTTGAGGAAGGCGAGACAGAGGACCCGGACACACCGTGGCAGTATGCAGTGGAGATAGAGACAGGTAGTCCATCCGAGTCACTTGCGCAAATGGCAGGAAGCATGCTCACGTGCTTGCGTAGTGACCCCAGAATTGTTTCCATTTGTCGGCGGGATGACTTCGGGCTGTCCACCTTATTGGACCCTCGCTTCCGGCACAAAATGGGGGCATTTTTTAAACCCGCCGAGAGGCAGGACAAACTGAACTACTACAAAGACATTCTACGTAGTCAGTTGGCCGATGCCTATCTGCACCATGGTCCATACTCTCGCAGGTCTGAATCGAGGGGACCTTTGCGCTCACCTTCCACTGCCATGGCTGCTGGGGGGGTTGGCAGGAGCAGCAGCAGCAGCTCCATCAGCAGCAGCCTCAGTCTTCAGTCGCTAATGAGTAGCTTTCTACACCCGCATAGTGAGGCTACTCATGAGCAGCAGGAAGACCTGGAGCAGGACCTCAACCAGCAGGTCATGTCATACCTTGACATGACCATATCAACACACCTTGAGGATCCGCTGGACTTCTGGGCAGCCAAACTTGATTTGTGGCTGCAACTAGCAGAGTTTGCCCTGGAAAAGCTGTCCTGCCCGGCAAGTAGCGTGCCATCTGAGCGGGTGTTTAGTGCGGCGGGGGCCATAGTTACGGCGAGGAGAACTCGTCTGTCAACTAAAAATGTGGAGAGACTCACCTTTGTCAAAATCAATCAGGGATGGATCAGCCAGGATTTCCACCCACCAATGCCTGATGCATGCGACTAGATTCAGCATGGTGCCACGTTTTACACTTTCCAAATGGCGCAAAACATATTTATGTCTTTAGGCCAATTTTTGGGTTCCTGCTGATGCCAACTTCAGGGTGTGCCTTCCAACCAATTTTTGGCCTCCTGCTGATGCCAACTTCAGGGTGTGCCTTCCAACCAATTTTTGGCCTCCTGCTGATGCCAACTTCGGGGTGTGCCTTTCAGCCAATTTTTGGCCTCCTGCTGCTTGCAACTCCAATTTTTTTGCTCCTGAAGCCAACTCCAGTGTGTCTTTCAAGCTAGGTTTGGGCTGCTGCTGCTGCTTGCAACTCCAGGGTGTGATTCAGCCAATTTTTGGCTCCTGCTGCCAACTCCAGTGTCTCTTTAAAGCAATGTTTGGGCTCCTGCTGCTGCTGCTTGCAACTCCAGGGTGTGATTCAGCCAATTTTTGGGCTCCTGCAGCCAACTCCAGTGTGTCTTTCAAGCTATGTTTGGGCTCCTGCTGCTTGCAACTCCAGGGTGTAATTCATCCAATATTTGGGCTCCTGCTGCCAACTCCAGTGTCTCTTTCAGCCAATGTTGGGCTCCTGCTACTGCTGCTACTTGCAACTCCAGGGTGTGATTCATCCAATTTTTGGCCTCCTGCAGCCAACTCCAGTGTGTCTTTCAAGCTATGTTTGGGCTCCTGCTGCTTGCAACTCCAGGGTGTAATTCATCCAATATTTGGGCTCCTGCTGCCAACTCCAGTGTCTCTTTCAGCCAATGTTTGGGCTCCTGCTGCTTGCAACTCCAGGGTGTGATTCATCCAATTTATGGGCTCCAGCTGCCAACTCCATTGTCTCTTTCAGCCAATTTTTGGCCTCCTGCTGCTGCTGCCAACTCCAGGGTGTCTTTCAAGCAATGTTTGGGCTCCTGCTTATGCTGCTGCCAACTCCAGGGTGTCTTTCAAGCAATGTTTGGGCTCCTGCTTATGCTGCTGCCAACTCCAGGGTGTGCCTTCCAGCTAATGTATGTGCTCCTGCTGCTGCCAACTTCAGGGTGCCTTCCAGCCAATTTCTAGGTTCCTGCTGCTGCCAACTCCAGGGTGTGTCAGTCAATTTTTGGGCTCCTGCTGCTGCCAACTCCAGTGTCTGTTTAAAGCAACGTTTGGACTCCTGCTGCTGCTGCTTGCAACTCCAGGGTGTGATTCAGCCAATTTTTGTGCTCCTGCTGCCAACTCCAGTGTCTCTTTCAGCCAATGTTGGGCTCCTGCTGCTGCTTGCAACTCCAGGGTGTGATTCATCCAATTTTTGGGCTCCTGCTGCCAACTCCAGTGTTTCTTTAAAGCAATGCTTGGGCTCCTGCTGCTGCTGCTTGCAACTCCAGGTTGTGATTCATCCAATGTTTGGGCTCCTGCTGCCAACTCCAGTTTCTCTTTCAGCCAATGTATGGGCTCCTGCTGCTGCTGCTTGCAACTCCAGGGTGTGATTCATCCAATTTTTGGGCTCCTGAAGCCAACACCAGTGTCTCTTTCAGCCAATGTTGGGCTCCTGCTGCTGCTGTTTACAACTCCAGGGTGTGATTCATCCAATTTTTGGGCTCCTGAAGCCAACTCCAGTGTGTCTTTCAAGCTATGTTTGGGCTCCTGCTGCTTGCAACTCCAGGGTGTGATTCATCCAATTTTTGGGCTCCTGCTGCCAACTCCAGTGTTTCTTTAAAGCAATGTTTGGGCTCTTGCTGCTGCTGCTTGCAACTCCAGGGTGTGATTCATCCAATTTTTGGGCTCCTGAAGCCAACTCCAGTGTGTCTTTCAAGCTAGGTTTGGGCTCCTGCTGCTTGCAACTCCAGGGTGTGATTCATCCAATTTTTGGGATCCTGAAGCCAACTCCAGTGTCTCTTTCAGCCAATGTTGGGCTCCTGCTGCTGCTGCTTGCAACTCCAGGTTGTGATTCATCCAATTTTTGGGCTCCTGAAGCCAACTCCAGTGTGTCTTTCAAGCTATGTTTGGGCTCCTGCTGCTTGCAACTCCAGGGTGTGATTCATCCAATTTTTGGGCTCCTGCTGCCAACTCCAGTGTCTCTTTCAGCCAATGTTGGGCTCCTGCTGCTTGCAACTCCAGGGTGTGATTCATCCAATTTTTTGGGCTCCTGAAGCCAACTCCAGTGTGTCTTTCAAGCTATGTTTGGGCTGCTGCTGCTTGCAACTACAGGGTGTGATTCATCCAATTTTTGGGCTCCTGCTGCCAACTCCAGTGTCTCTTTCAGCCAAGGTTTGGGCTCCTGCTGCTGCTGCTTGCAACTCCAGGGTGTGATTCATCCAATTTTTGGGCTCCAGCTGCCAACTCCAGTGTCTCTCTCAGCCAATTTTTGACCTCCTGCTGCTGCTGCCAACTCCAGGGTGTCTTTCAAGCAATTTTTGGGCTCCTGCTTATGCTGCTGCCAACTCCAGGGTGTGCCTTCCAGCTATTGTATGTGCTCCTGCTGCTGCCAACTTCAGGGTGCCTTCCAGCCAATTTCTAGGTTCCTGCTGCTGCTGCTGCCAACTCCAGGGTGTGTCAGTCAATTTTTGGGCTCCTGCTGCTGCCAACCCCAGTGTCTCTTTAAAGCAATGTTTGGGCTGCTGATGCTGCTGCTTGCCACTCCAGTGTGTGATTCATCCAATTTTTAGGCTCCTGCTGCCAACTCCAGTGTCTCTTTCAGCCAATGTTGGGCTCCTGCTGCTGCTGCTTGCAACTCCAGGGTGTGATTCATCCAATTTTTGGGCTCCTGAAGCCAACTCCAGTGTCTCTTTCAGCCAATGTTGGGCTCCTGCTGCTGCTGCTTGCAACTCCAGGGTGTGATTCATCCAATTTTTGGGCTCCTGCTGCCAACTCCAGTTTCTCTTTCAGCCAATGTTTGGGCTCCTGCTCCTGCTGCTGCTTGCAACTCCAGGGTGTGAGTCATCCAATTTTTGGGCTCCTGCTGCTAACTCCAGTGTCTCTTTCAAGCTATGTTTGGGCTCCTTCTGCTGCTGCTGCTTGCAACTCCACGGTGTCATTCAGCCAATTTTTTGGCTCCTGCTGCTCCTGCTGCCCACTCCAATGTCTCTTTGAGCCAAATCCAGTGTTTGGGTTCCTGCCGCTGCCAGCTCCAGGGTGTGTTTTTCAGGCAATATAGGGGCCCCTCATAGTGATGCCACCTCAACCCTCTGTATTTGTGCCACTCTGCGATTCTAATAGCGATGCCTCTGATCTGCATGTCCTAATTATTTACAGTATTATTTCACTAACCCAGCACGCATCCTATGCGTGTTACAGCAAGGCAGAATGGTTTACAACCCTATTGAGGCTCTAGGAAGCTCTGAAATAGCCATTTTTAATAGCGATTCGTCGCAAATAAATTCGGGTCGAATTTTTGTCGGAAAATTCGGCGAATCAGTCGAATCGAATTTTTCAAAAGTTCGCTCATCTCTAGCCAAGACCATCCTTCAGTGGCTGCCACAAAAAAAATGTGAAAAAAATGGAGGGGCCATCACGTACTCCTGACTTCAGCTTAATAAAGAAATAATGAACTAAGAAGAATGGGAATGGGAATTATGGCCTGAGAAAATAAAGGGCATCATCCACAACCAGCCATTCTGGTTTGAGATGCTTCCCATTTGTACTCTTTTACAATACCCGAAACCTTAATAATGTCCTATTAGGATAGCTGTGGGATTGAAGATTAGTGAGTATTCCTGACAGATTTGCAGGCTTTCGTACAGGGAATATTAGCAGACGATCTTCACATATTAGCAGCTTTATCATCAAGCTTTCATCAAGCTATTTGGCTGGAGGTCTGCTTTTCGAGCATATGAACAGCAGTTGCTATGTTTGCTGCTATGTAATGCCTTTTAAATTGATCCGAACTTGATTAAACTAAAAACAAATAACTATTGCCATAGGGAATAATGGTCAACCAAGGCCCGAACCTCACAAAACCTCAGAAGTGTTCAAAGGCTGCATCTTACCATTGGAATTTTGCAGGGGGAGGATTTTGATTTTCAAAATGCTGAAATTAAAACTAGACACCCTTAACTAAGCAAGCTGGTCTGGGCAGGCGAGGATGTATAGTGGATTCTTACATACATAGCATACTTCCATAGCAAGCTGAATGTGCACTTTTTCAGAAAGTAAGCATAATACCAACAGAATTATTATACTTCCCATGCTACTGCATTTTAATGAAGGCATGAGAGGGGTGGGACACCCTCCTACTTGACTAAGGTTTATATAAGCAGGATTCTAATTGAAGTCGGTCATGGAGAACTAAATGCAGTCAGCCATGAGAGACAGGTGCAACTTTTGTCCACAGACAATAAAGCCACCCTTCATCCTAATCACACTCCTTAGTGTAATGGAATCAGTATAAAAAAACTTTGTGGTCTATTGTCCATCATCTATAATACAGTAAGCATTTTTCCATTAGTGTCATCATGGCTCTGTAATATTGCAAAGGACTGGGTGGGACATGCTGGGGATTTTCAAAAAGTGCATTCTTTTGAATTTTGATTTTTTTTGGCAGTGACTGGATTTGATCTTTGGGGTGCTGTGTCAGCCACTGGCATAGTATGTACTTTCTACTGCACTTTGGTAAGTATTCAGCTTGTACAGTATATTATTCATTCAATTTACTGGTGGCAGTGATGCAGTGAGCCTCATTGCTATCGACTATATGGTTTAAATTGTTGTGTCTGTGTTGCATTGTCTATGACAATTTGAATCTGGATCTGCATTATGTACTTTCTTCTGCCTTTACAAATGTATGACACCCATGTAAGTTCATTATCTGGGCCCTCCTAGGCCCTTTTCCTATTCCAACAGAGAGTTTCAAAGATTTTCTTTGATACAACAATGAGGAGCTGCTGCTGTCATAGCCAGGACAGGGCATGTCTTCAACAGCCAACAGCCTTGGTGCCAATACCAAAGATGTCTAACACCCCACCTTTATGAACCTTAGAAAATTTTGCACAATCCACAGAAAAATATCTGCCCCAAGAAACAGAACAGAGGCTGACCTGTTGTGGGCTACAGTAGGTAGGGAGCTACCAGATTTGCATAAAGAGGAACATCGGGGAAGGTTTGAACCTCCCTCAAGCCTCATCAATCTGCCCCCCCCCTCCGATTTTACTTTTGGGCAGTTTCTACTCACCTTGCCTGGGTTCTAGAATTTCGGGTGACCTCCTGACGGGTGGCACCATCAAGCATGATCTCGTGCCTGCGCAGTGCCCATGGGAGTCAATGGAGCTGCCCAAAATCCCACGAGACTTCGCTGTGCTGCGAGATCACAGTGGGATAATGACGAGCATGGCCAAGGCTGTGCTTGTCAGTTAGGGACAGCTAAGCAGGCGGCGGGGTGAGGATCAGGCCCTGAAGCAGCCAGATGTCGGAGTAGACATCTAAAAGGTAAGTAGGGGCCTATGGGGGGGGATTGGCCCCTTTCAATTTTAAAAAAGAACACCAAACTGGAATTTCACTTTCCCTTGTGTTGTTCCTCTCGGGGGGGGGGGGGGGGGGGGGGACATTCTGAATTGGGATGCCCCCTGTGTGTATCCCCATAGGTCGTCTGATTTACTCACCTTCCAGTCATTCCCTTGATGCAGAATTCTCTTTAAAGCATGGGAGCAGGTGAGAAGTCACAGGGCTGCCATCAAAGCTGGCAGGTGCCCCCCAGAGCGACTGGGCCCCATGCAGGAGTCCTTCCAGTGCTGTCTTGATAGTAGCCCTGTTTCTGCTATGAGCAGTGGCAAAAATGAATTTACCATAGGATAGGCAGAAAAATTGCAGAACAACATATATATTGGCATGTTTCCTCCTGTTGCTAGGATGCGTATTGCAGTGGCAACTGTTATATGGTGATGGTGCTGGCAGCACATTACTAAAACCATAGTTCAGCCAGCTACCATATGGCTCTGCCATTACTGTCTAGCACTGTCATCATTAGCAAGGCTGCAAAAGGTTTCCAACCATTTGGACAAAAACAAGTTGTATATTTAATCTCAAAATGTGGTCAGTGCAAGAGAGGAAATTCCAGTGCACATTTGTAATGGGCTAAAATCAGCACTGTGTGAGAATTTATTTTCAAACATTTTCTGACGAGAAAAAAATACTTATGCAGAACCTTTTTGTTAATGTATTTTATCCACCAATATTCTCCCATATGCCATGCAAATAAAATATGCAAAATATGGAAAAGGCCTCTTGAATAACTCATGAAGCCAAAGGTGATCCAGGTGAACCTTTTTTTTATGGGTTTTTCCAGCTGAGTTTTTTACTTCTGCCAAGTATCGATCTTGAGATGTTGCAGTTATTGCAAAGTTGTGGAACTATATTCAGAAATGACCATAGTCCCTTTTGAATATGCATCAGCAGGGTAGCCTGACCCGGGCTTCCCCGCAGTGCATTGCTGGCGCAAAAAAAAAAAAAAAATTACTGGAAGCAGCCTTTCAGCACAGCTGCTGGTCAAGCCTATCAGCACGGATGGTGCTGGCCATGCATGCTGATAGGCTGCTCCCTGGCAGCCATAGAAGGATCCCAGAAGAGGTGACTATCCGTGTGGCTGTTTTTTTTTAAGCGGGTCTGGTGCACTGTGGAGAGCCTGGGCCGGGCTGCCCAGCTGCTGTAGATTAAAGAGGGACTATGGTTATTTCTGAGGCATAGGCACACAACTACAACTCTAAGACAGACTAATGGCTCAGTGTGCCTCTAAGGTTTGCTTCAAATGAAATGTCACCACAATTTTTTCCGCAATGCATCTTAGTGTTTGTTATGTTGGTGTTTTCTTTCTGTACCTAGGGAGGACTAAAGGCCGTGGTATGGACGGATGCTTTTCAGGCGATTGTGATCATTGTTGGATTTCTCTCAGTTCTTATAGAAGGAACAATTATAGGTGGTGGTCCAACCAAGATTTGGAACACAGGGATGAATGGATCACGTCTGGATGTGGCTGAGTAAATATGTCCAATATATTCTTTATTTTGATTTAAAAAAAATGCTAAATAAAGCTGATTTCTATCCATAAATATCTGCAGCAACCTTCTGAGCCCCCATTCCTAAGGCCAGTTTGAGTCTGTGGGGGCCTTGGGCTCCCAGTGGAAACAGACTATGGAGGCCCACCTACTATAACAGGCTTGTTTTAGGACTTATTCAAACAGACATTATATACATCACCTCACAGTGACTGAAAACATATATGCAGTACTCCAATTTCTACCAACAGTGCAACAGTGGTTAACCCATGCTGTTCGGCTGTAGAAGAGCAACATCCACCATTAGCCCATATAAGGCACCAGCTGTGCAGTATCAGCAGATGCTGGACATAGGGCCAAAATTTAAGACTAAACCCGTTGATCATAGACACTCAATACACAGAGCACCAGGACTGTTAGCGCTGTGTAAACCAACGTGCCCAGAGCAGTTTTCCCTTTGGGGAAGAGGACCCCTTAGTACAAGATTCCAGCAGGGAAGTCACCTGTTTTCCTGCTAGACATACTGAGCCATCCTGATTTAGGAATCCATTCACAAAAGAACCCCAAAATCACACATTAACAAACCTCTGTATTGCCTATTTGGGTTTGTCGGCCATTTTGCCCATGCATGACCACCCAGCAGACTTTATTGGCCAGTGGCAGTGACATGCAGTGTCCTGCTGGCCCACCAGAGAACCAGAGGATCATCTGGTAGACCCAGGCACTGACCAAGAGCCACCATCAGGGCCCTACAGGAGTTCCTAGACTAACACAATTTTTCTGGCTTGCCTGGAGTATTCTCTGAGTTTGTTAATTTTTTAGTAAGTTATATTTGGCCAATAAACATCAAATTTTACATTATTACAATCTAATTGTGTTTTAGCTGTAGGGTAAGCCCCAAGTATAAGCTGAAGTTAAAAGAGTGTACCCAATGTGTGTACTATACACCACTTCTAAGAGGTGTATTGGAAGTTATTTTGCTGGAACAATGAGGAAGAAGTGGAAGTTGGCTCTTCGGGTGGCTAAGACAGAGGAGTAGCTAGGCTTTCTGACACCTGGGGCCAAGATTCAAAATGATGTCCCCCACCAGTTCACAGGCCCCCCTTTGGCACCCCCCTGACCTGCTGCACCCAGGACAAATGCACCCCTGCTCCCCCTTAGCTACGCCCCTGCTTCCTAATGAGACCATGTTTTGTTGATCTGTACTCCTGCCAGAGTGTTTAGAAGGTTTTGTCATTCCCCATCTCACACTAGCATTCACAGGACACATGAGGGCCCAAGAATACCACATCTCCCACATACTTTGGTTACACCTCCAAGTCTGTGTGCACACCAAAATTCATATGGACAGCCTTTAAAACAAATTAGAACTATAGATTAGGATTATTGTTGGTGATACTTAAATCTTTTTTTATACAGTTTTAATCCAGATCCATTGTTACGGCATACATTTTGGACAGTCACCGTCGGGGGAACATGTTCGTGGCTTGGAATTTATGGGGTTAACCAGTCAACGATGCAGAGATGCATTTCCTGCAAGTCAGAGAGGCATGCTAAGATGTAAGTTCAAATCTAATTTGCTGGAGGGATCTTTTTTCCTATTCATCTTTTGAAAGACACAGCTTTCTATCTACATGGGTACTGTATATAGCTCAAGCTACTGTACTGAAAGGTTGGCAACTCTCAAGAGCTGATAATTGTTGTAAAAAACTAAATAAATCACAGTATCCTGGGGATAAAACATGGCTATTGCATTTGAATTAACCCTTTACTTCCTTTTTGATTCCACATTGTAATGTTTACAATGTTTGGGTGTGATGCTGCGGCACAAACTCCAGGGTTCAGTCAGCTATCTGCAGCACTCCAAGACATGTACAGCCTTTTTTTTATAGGGGTGAACATCTCAACTCTAATGACCTGTCCTTTGAGCCAACATGTGCTGTGTAGCTGATTTTACCCATCATGCAATGCTTTTTGCAAATATTAAGGGTGGTATTTCTATTGTCCCTCACAGTCTGGTTAAGGAGATAGAGGAGAGCATAAAGTGGTATGCTCAAAAGCTTTTGATCACCCCTAGATTTGATTCCTACCAGTTGAAGAGAACCACAAGGATGTTGGGATTTTTTTCCATTGGGTATATAAGTAACTCCTCCTTCTATCTATCATGCTTCTATGGATTTTTAATATTAGACAATATTATGATAGACCTCTTTTAAGATACATTAGACAGGGTGTATTGAAAAAAGTTTACAGTGCTTCCAACACTGGGCTGTTTTGGATTTAATAGTAAAAGTTAATTTCCACCAGGATGCTGAAATGTTGCTTCAGACGGCATTGCCGAATTTTGGTTATGCAATTTTTTGCAATATTTTGATGTCCTGGTTTGTTAATTTAAACCTGACCTTCACCCTAAATAAGAGCATTTCTTGTATGTTTCCCTCACCCAGTACATACAGATTACCCACATTAAAAAACATCCTACCTGTACCTGCTACCTTTTTTGAGCCTTTAAACATCCAAAATGGTGTCTGCCTGCAGACAGAAAGTGTCTTCTGACTGTGCCACTCTGCATTATGGGATTGTTGTCCTTTACCTGACCCCAGCTCTGTTCTGTCTGTGCAATATACAGCTATAACCCACCCCCCTGCACTTTTGCCCCCTCTCCTCTCCTCAATATGTGTTGCTTCTGAGGCAAGATGGCAGTGGCGGTATCCTGTGGTCCTAAAGAGAGTTGCAGCACAGTGGGGGAAAGAATAATAAGTAAACAGCTAAAAAAGTAAAATAATATACATAAATTTAATAAATATAACTATAGTTAATAAATATAACTATAGATGCTGGGGAATAGTTCTTTAACAGTTTGGGCTTTTCATTAAATGATGCTGAAGGTCCGGTTACATTTTACATTTAAGATTTTGCTTCTTCATTAACATTAAATTCCTTTCCCTTTTTTTTTTTTAGAGCGTTGTATCTTAATATGGTTGGACTGTGGATGATCATGATATGTGCTGTGTTCTCAGGGCTGGTCATGTACGCATATTATGAAGGATGTAACCCCTGGGCAGCTGGATTTATACAAGCTCCTGATCAGGTGCAGGATCAGCAAAATGTTAACATTGTATTATATGCTATAAACGGTTTTTGAAGAGGAAGTCCACTTCCTCTTAATTAGAAAAAACTTTCTCCTTAATAGGCATCCTTAACTGTAAACTGGGGGAGCGGGGCTGCTGATACTTTCCTCCTCTGAGATGCTTGTATGGCATGCCATAGCCAGTCTATCAGGCCAGTGGGCCCACAGTAATGGTTGCAGCCACAGGCAAGGATAATTGGCTGCTTGCGGTCACATGGGACATGGAATGCGGAATTGGCAAGTTCCTTCATCTTAAGGGCGCATTGCAAAGCAAGGCACCCCTGATTAATGGGAGGTCCTGTCAATTTTTATCAGAATTCAAGTACCTGAACCTCAACTCCCCCCCACTACCTCGATCTGACTTATGAAATGAAAATGTACTCACCAATATGGAAAAAGTGAATCGGTTAAAGTTCCAGAATGACTTTGGAAGAGTTGCCTTTAGTTCAAACTCTGTTCTGTAATTTTACAACAATAAAGTGTCAAAGCCATCATTGTTAATTTGGATTGTGTTGGGTAAGATTTAGTCCATGTAATGTAAAAAAAATACATTACATTCCAAATTACTCAAATTAGTAAATTGTTACAGCTTGCCCAAACCCGCAAGAAAAAGTAAAGCCAGAAAAGAATGGAAAAACCTGGGTCTGGGCCCTCTCATACTTACCACTTGCACATTACATTGAAGCAGGCAGTCAGTCTGCTGATCCATGCAACCATTGGAGAATACAAATGTGGTGTGCTCCTCCCCCTGACAAATACAGCAGTCCCCTTATGGATGCTGAACCAAGGGAACAAGGAAGGCAGAGTACAGGGAATATGCTGCGGGATATCCTGGACCAGGATGTTAAGGGGTTTTACCCTCTAGGCACTAAAGGCATTGCCAAATTATTTTATTGTTTTGTAGCACCAATTGGAGTGTCTTTTTTGCAGGGGTCTAGACACTGCAATGATGTTAAGTCAGACACCCTCCCTGGCTGTTGCACCTCCCAATTTATTAGCCATGTTCCCAAAATTCCCTGGTGGGCAAGTGAGTTGCAAATGAGAAATTCAATTAGTTCCCATGAGCTAATGGTGTTTTCCTACACATTTCTAAAGATCTGCATCCTTTGGAATGCTCAAAGAAATATGCTGAGGTTCTCCAGGCCTCTCCTCTCCTAGATGCCTGATCGTAAGGGCCTCTCTAAGCCTCTTCTTGGCCTCTCTTTTTCTGGATGCCCGATGGAGTGCTGTCATTTAAAAAAAATTGCAAAAAAAGAAAGATTTGCAATGCAATTGTTGATCTATTCTATAACAACAAGTATTTTTGTTTTGTATGCACTTTCTTGGGTTTCGGGCACAAGAGAAATTGGTGAATCACTCCCAAAGTGTTCCTCACATCACAAAATCTTTTGGATTACCTCAAATGTTTTTTTTTAACAAAAAAAAATCTGCTTGAAATGATAAATCCTGATAAAAGAGTCAAATAAGGAATGTGATTCAACTAAAAAAAGTGTGTCCACCAACCGTCCATAACCAAAATGAAATTCTAATACAGTTACATAACAGGCAATGTTATTGTCTAATGTCTAATAGCCAATTTGTTGAATCTGCTTTAAGATTCTATTTCTTGGGCTATTGGAATGGCAAGTCAGGTTGCTTGGATTCACAATGCTTCTAGTTATTTAATGTTGGTAATGTATGTCATATATTATTTAGTATATTAATATATATAATCGATGATTGCAGATGCTGCCATATTTTGTTATGGAAATATTTTCAAAAATGCCTGGAATGCCGGGTCTCTTTGTAGCATGCGCATTTAGCGGGACTTTAAGGTAATGATTCATTGTGTTTCCTTTATCATTATTTATCATAGCGAAAAAAGGGCCCAAATCTATATAACTATGCTGAATACAGGAGGAGGGGCAGCCAGGCTTGTTTCTTTCTTTAAATGAAAGGAAGAGGAAATCGGGAGGCAGTAGGTTCTGCCCCCATTACACTCAAACATGGCATCTCTGGATTTTATTCCTACCAGGAGAAGAAAACCACAAGCTTCATGAGAATTTGTCTCCTCCACACATTAGCCAATGGGTTTAGATGGATTTTTAATATTACAAAATTTTGCAATACACCTCCTTTAAACAGAAATCATCATGTTAATGTACTACTCTTGATTTATAAGCTTAAGAGTAACAGTCAGCAGAAGACTGGAGCTTAACTCTCCTCAGAAAGAGAAATAAGAAGTTTTGTTTCATGGAAATGACTAAAAACAAACCAAGATAATAATTTACTTTAAAGAAAAGTAATATTGTTTCCCAAGCCTAAAGGAATTCTTCTAATGCCTTAATGATGAAACTGATGGTTAACACATCTTTAATAGACAGCAAGCAGTGCTGTATTCTGGGGTTCTTGCCACCCTAGACATTCTTAAGCCGGACCAACACCAGTTTTTTTCTTTAATGGGTGTTGCTCCCACTGTCAGCTAATCAAAACAAGCTGGGGGGGCATCCAGAATGGTGGCGTCCCCTCCAACACTCGTAAGCCCCATCTTCACTACAAGCTAGTGCCGGCAATGCAGTCCCACGATTGGCCAGTGGTCGGTCACGGGGAAGGTCGTTCTGGTGGCCGGCTCTGAGGATGCGACCATGGCACATGTGACCACCCGGTGGCCAATCGCAGAACTACTTTCTCGTCCTTAGCTCGTAGTGAAAGTGAGGATTACGGGCGTTCTGGGAGGTTATTTGTGGGGAGGGGACTCCAGCATTCTGGATGCCCCCCCCCCCCCGAGCTTGTTTTGATCAGCTGACTGCGGGACAAACACCCATACACACCTATTATTGACCACACACCATATTGTTTTTGCCCACAATGATTACCACCAGAAAACGTCTGGAGCTGGGGTTGAATGATAGCCAAGTATGGTGCCAGTACAGGGTAAGGATGCCTTGGAGCTTTAAAGGAAAACTCCCTTTCTGGAATGTTTTTGGGGTTCTGCTTTTTAGTTTTTTTTTTTTCTTCTGCAATGTAAAATACACATTTGTGTTAATAAGTGTCCCCCATGCTTGTGATTTACTCATCAGCAAGCTGCTTCCATGCTTCTTATATCCCTTTGGCTCTTTGTTTAAAAGTAAGAGCGGCTTTCTTATGCTCTTTTTTTATGCTTTCTTACTACAAATCCCAGAATCCTTCCACTGTAAAAAATAAACTCATCAGCAGCTTTGGCTAAACAAAGCAGCAGTAAGTACCTCCACAGCTGAGAATGCTGCCAGAAACTTTAGCTACTGGAACACATGACTGTGAACTCCCTATCTGAAGAGGTTGAATTAATGCATATGAGGTTAAACCTGTGGTCTCTGCCTCATCCAATCAGATGATTATCAAGTCAGAGTCAGAAAGTTTTTGAAATGTACATCAGAATACCACTTTGGTGTACATTACTAAGGTAAGCGCATTGTTGCTAGGAGAACCTGTTTTCTTTTATAACACAGAGTTGAAAAGAAAATAATTAACAGATAAGCTCTGCACCTTGAGCAAATAATAAACGTAAACTTGCCATTGAAAGTGGAATTTGTCACACTCAGCAATAGGTTAATTTGCATTGACATTTGTTGCATTTAGAAATAAGTCTGTAAGGTTTTTTAGTAAGGTTTCACTTGCATCTTTGGATATTGATCTGCCAAGGACCATGTAAATCACCTGGTAAACTCTAGCCAGACTCTTTTGACCAGCTGGCATAGTATTAGTAAGTTTTAAAATGCCGGAGCTGGATGGAGATCAAAGATCAAAGGTGAGTATATATCTATTTGTTTTTTGCCTGGACAATCCCTTTAAGGCTACTAACAGTATTTCTTGGCAATTTATCATCATCATCATTTATTCAGGTCCAAAAGATTTTTTTAAAATCACTTGCATTTGGTTGAGTGTTGGTTGAGTGTTTATGCACCTAATTTGGAGGCACCTAACTTAACCGTATACCATCTGCAATGGCAATGTATCAAACTACTGGTGACTACTGACTACCTTTTAAATTGGTTATGATACAATATGGATATACCATGTATAACAAATTCCATTTATTTATCACTGTATAAAAAAGACTGAGTGATGTTTGCTATCTGTTGTAGTACAGTCGCTGCGAGCATCAACGCTCTTGCCACTGTCACTTTTGAAGATTTTGTCAAGAACATTTTCAAGGACTTGTCTCCCAGCAAGGGTACCTGGATCAGTAAAGGCTTATGTGAGTATTCATTCATGTTTATCACTAAACAAAAAAACAAATTGTCCTTTATTTTTTGGTGACTCAATGTTCAAGATTCACTTGAGCTCACAGTATCACTATCTTTCCACAATGGGGTTGGTTCAGAAACAGGTGTAAAAAGATTAATTTGGAGTATAAAAAATAGAAATGCACTTTAAACCGGACCTTCAGCATGATTTATTGAAAAGCCCAAACCCTTAAAAACGATTCCCCCAGCACCTAAAATTAATATATTTTAAGTTTTTAGTCACTTATTATTCTTTCCCTCACTGGGCTGCAACTCTGTTCAGGACTTTAGGATACGGGCGCCGCCATCTTGACTCACTTACTGAGGAGAGGAGAGCAGGAGAGCAGAATAAAGTACAGGGGTGCGGGTTATAGCTGTGCTTTGCTCAGACAGAGCAGAGCTGGGGTCAGGAAAAGGTCAGCAATCCCAGAATGCAGAGCAGCACAGTCAGAAGGCACTTCCTGTTTGCAGGCTGCCTGATGTTCCATAAGCAGCCATCTTGAATGTATAAAGGCTCATAACATGCAGTAGATGTAGGTAGGATGATTTTAAATGTGAGCAATATGTATGTACAGGCTGTGGGAAACATATAAGATAGATTCTTATTCAGAGTGAAGGACTGCTTTAACCACTGGCTCTGAATAGATACCTATGCAGAACATGAAATGATGGTCCTTATTTATGATAAGCATCATTTAGCATCTTTCTTCTGGCCATAGCGCCAGTTCTGGTTTTTATCTGGTGCTACTACATTGGCGCTAGCAGTCGCTGCACAGAACTCTACTAATTAGCTTTGATTGTTGGACTAGGTATTGGCCGACCTATGTCAGCCCCTGATTATCCCAGCTCCAGTGAGCACCACTTTGGATCTCCTTTTCCGACGATCAACAGCATATTTATGATTTTTTCCCACCTTGGAATCTTTGGCGCTGTATGCCTTAGACTTACAATATTTTTAGTGGACCCAAACAGCCAGTTGTTATACAACAATTAGAAGTTTGTTAAAAATGTTAATTATAGACTTTTTAGATTGGGTTTTACCCTCTAGCCACTAAAGGCATTGCCAAATTATTTTATTCTTTTGTAGCACCAATTGGAGTAAAGTATTTTCTACCTGTGTCTAAACTCATGTAATGACACTAAAGTAAGACTCCTTCCTTGGCTGTTGCACCTCTTTATTTATTAGCCATGTTCCCAAAATTCCTTGGTGGGCAAGTGAGCTGCAAATGAGAAATTCAATTAGTTCCCATGAACTAAAGATTTTTTCCTACAAATTTCTAAACATCTGCATCCTTTGGAATACTCAAAGAAATATGCTGAGGTTCTCCAGGCCTCTTCTCTCCAAGATGCAGAATCGTGAGGGCCTCTCTAAGCCTCTTCTTGGCCTCTCTTTTTCTGGATGCCCCATGGAGGGCTGTCATTTATGAAAAATACCATTTTGTGAGTACTCACCTGAAGAATGGATATTGTTGGTGTGCCACACACCCCGCTTCACTTTTAAATATTCATCACTTAATGGGTTAACTCGCCGCCAGGTGATGTAGTGCAGAGAGGAAGTCTTGTAACGAGCCCCCTTCCGGCCTATATATACCTGGTACCTCCCTTCATTCACCAGTATATTAAAAAGCAGAAAGACAAGGTACCAGTATTTCACCGGTAACCTCAAAATCAATTTTGATATAAATAAAAAGGCTTCACCATATAAAGGCTTCGGTAATACCGAAAAGGGTGGGAGTGAAGCGGGGTGTGTGGCACACCAACAATATCCATTCTTCAGGTGAGTACTCACAAAATGGTATTATTCTTGGTGTGCCACACACCCCGCCTCACTTTTAAATATTCATCACTTAATGGGACATCCAAAAGCAGTGTCCACAAGGGAAGGGCATCTCAAGGCCAGGTGAAGCATAACTTAAATGACTGCAGTCTGCACATCAACTTTGTAAAACTTAGAAAAAGTGTGAACAGAAGACCAAGTGGCGGCCTTACAAACCTGTTCAACAGAAGCTTGGTGCTGAAATGCCCAAGACGCCCCAACAGCGCGAGTGGAATGAGCAGTGATACGAAAAGGGGGAACTCTTCCCTTAGCAGAATAGGCCGCAGTAACGGCCTGACGTATCCACTTGCTAATGGCAGATTTGGCTGGTGCCAAACCCTTCTTAGGCCCATGGGGCACAACAAAAAAGGAATCCGTCCTACGAAAAGGAGACGTGATAATCAAGTAGTACTTAACACAGCGTACTACATCCAAACAATGCAAAACCCTCTCTTTGTCATTCTTAGGATTAGGACACAAGGAGGGAAGAACAATATCTTGGTTCAAATGAAAAGCAGAAACAACCTTAGGAAGAAAGTCTGGCTTGAACCGAAAGACCACTTTATCATGATGTCTCTCAAAGTAAGGCGCCTGGATAGACAAGGCCGCCAACTCTGAGACACGCCGGACCGAAGTGATCGCTACCAAGAAGACAATCTTCTGAGTCAGGGTAGACAAAGCAATATCTTGCAAAGGCTCAAAAGGAGGAGCCTGAAGAGCAGAAAGAACCAAATTCAAATCCCAAACAGGGAGTAATGGTTTCCTGGGAGGCCGCACATGCGTAACCCCCTGGAAAAAACGTTTTAACTAAAGGTTTAAGCGCAACACGCTCTGAAAAAAGATAGATAAGGCAGAGACCTGCCCTTTCAACGTACTTAGCTGGAGACCAGAGTCCAGCCCTGATTGTAAAAACTCCAGAATCCTGGAGACCGAAAAGACCCTACAAGGAAAATATCTTATCTCGCACCAAGCGATATAGGCTTTCCAAGTCGTAGGTGATGGAAGAAGACCTCTTCCGGGCACTGATCAGAGTCTTAATGATTGAATCAGAAAGACCCTCCTCCTTCAGGATGGAGGTTTCAGCAGCCAGGCCATCAAACCCAGCGCTGGTAAATTGGGGTAACACAATTGACCCTGAGTGAGCAGATCGGGCCGAAGAGGCAGAACGAACTGGTCCACTGCCAGCCGAACGATGTCTGCGAACCTCACTCGTCTTGGCCACCTTGGGGCCACGAGAACGGCGTACACCTTTTCCAGAGCCAACTTCTGAAGAACCCTGCCCAGCATGGGCATCGGAGGAAACAGGTATAGAAATCCCAGAACTCCCCAGTTCAGGGACATGGCGTCCACTGCCAGAGCCAGAGGATCCTGGGAGAGCGACACGAAGTTCGGGAGCCTGTGATAGTGATGAGGGGCCAACAGGTCCACCTCCGGGGTCCCCCATTGGAGACACAGTGAGCGAACCACCCGAGGATGGAGAGCCTATTCTTCCAGACGGGGAGAGCCCTTGCTCAACCGGTCCGCTACCTGTTTCTTCACCTCTGGAATGTAAACCGCCGAGAGACAAGGAACATGGAACACTGCCCAGGTCCGGATCAGGGACACTTCTCTGAGAGTACTCAGACTGCGCGTCCTTCCGTGAAGACCGACGTAAGCAACCGCTGTTTGATTGTCTGAACACATCGGGACCGGAAGGCCCAGAACGTGCTGAGTCAGGAGAGCAAGCACCTGACGGATGGTTCTCAGTTTCAGAATATTGATGGGTAAGTGGGGCCTTTGAGGTCCCCACTGCCCCTGAAACTGCAGCTCCTTCCAGAATCTGCCCCATCCCGACAGACTGGCGTCCGTGGTGACAATTTTCCAAAGGGGGGTCAGGAAAGGCCTGCCCTACACAAGATTGGTCGAGACCAACCACCACAGGAGGGACTGCCGTACACGGGAGGACAACTGGAAGGACTGATCCAGCGACTGAGGTTGCTGGTCCCAAAACGCTAACAGAAAAAGCTGAAGCGTTCTCGTGTGAATTTGGGCAAAAGGAAGAAACACTCTGTGTTGATGAGAGTTCAGGCCGGGATGAACCGACCCATCTCTCTCGGGGACTACGAAAAGATTGGAGTAGAAAACGAGGCCCATCTCTAAGCGCGGCCCCGGCCGGATGACCGTTATCTCTAACAGATCCCTTACAGACTCCAGGAGCCCCTGCGTAGCCAAAGGAACGATGGGCACCCGAGACCGAACGAACCGTGAAGGAGGGTGAGACTCGAATTCCAGGTCGTAACTGGCCGACACTACCTCCTGGATCCATCTGCCTGGAACCACTTGGTTCCAAACCTGGGAGAAGTGTCGCAATAGTCCCCCCACCCGCACGGGTGAGGGCAGCCCCTCATTGCTGAGTGGGCTTATCAGCAGGTTTGGGCTTGGTGCCCCAGGACTGAGCGGGCCAGCCACGGCCCCTCCCCCGAGTCCAACCTGCACCTCTGGTAGCGGGAAAGGAAGCACCCCTGCCCGCTCTGAATCCTCGAAAGGAGGGCCTACCGGAACCTGCCCCCCTAAAGGGGACACGAGGCCTCTTGCGTTGTGGCATCTTACCACCCTTTGCGACTGAATCAATTTTCTCCCCAAACAGACGCAACCCCAAAAAGGGGAGAGCTGTAAGCACCCTTTTAGAAGCCGCGTCCGCTGACCACTGACGCAGCCATACTGAACTGCGAATAGCCACCAGCATAGCCGCTGCCTTGCTACTCATAGCCAGCGCATCGTCCTGAGCGGCCAGGACATAAGACACAAAAGATTCACACTGCTTAAGCGCAGTAAACTGTTTACAAGCGGGATTAAGATCCTCATATAGCCCCTGAATTAAGGGCTTAATTGCCAATAGAAGAAGGGCTGAAGCACACACCGGGCGCAACGCTGACCCGGAATAAATAAAACCATGGCGAGCGTATTGGTCAATCCGACGATCTTCCCCATCCTTAGGGACAGTGGTCTCAGCATACTGTACCATAGCCGTGCTGGAGAGCCCTAGCACAGGGGTATCGACGTCAGGAGGGACAGACCAAAGCTTCACCAATTCTGGCGGAAAAGGATAACGCTTTTCCCAACTGGAAGGAATTCCAGATAACCACGTGGGATGTTCCCATTCCTTAAGAACCACCCTCTCAAAGTGGTGTTGTCTGGGAAAAACCCAACGCGGCTGAGGCTCCTTAAACAACTGACCCTTTGGCAGGGCGGCCGCCTCAGGTGGATCTAAATTCAAAATTTTAAACATTTGAGCCAGAATGGAGGGGGTGTCAAAAACAACCCCCTCCGACCAATCGCCAATCACATCAGCCTCAAGCAGGCTCATCTGACTCCGACAGGAATTCATCCTCGTCTGGGGATCCATCGGACCATTCCACAGGTTCACATAACTCGTCCTGTGGAGCCGAAGGTACCGGAGTCAGGTGCCTCTGTTTTGCAGCGGCCTTTAACGCTGCTTTAACGGGCACTACTTTCCGGGAGCTGGGCTGTGCCGCCGCCTCGGAATGCGAATCCCCACCTTTGACAGTGTCATGCGGGGTCCGGAACAGGGAGGGAGAGGTAGGAGATGATGAAGGATGCGATGGGCCCGCAGCCGAAGCAACGGACTGGCGCGCAATAGTCTGCTTTGCACAAGGGATGCAAATAAAGACATCATCAGCTGGGAGTGGAACCCCACAACCTACGCACCCCCCGAACGGCTCAGCAGAACCGTTTCCGGAAATTACGGAAGCCTCCATATGGTGATTTATGGTATTCGCAATACTTGGGTCTTTTAAGGCATAAGCCAACCCGGGATGCCCCTTTATTAGTAAATGTCCCGGAAGGGAGGATTTTTTTTTTTTTTTTAAGTTAAGTTAAGGTCCCCTTTAATAAACTATATATATATATATATCTATATATAGTTTATATATACATGCATTAATAGATATCCCAATAAATAGCCAGGCAACATAGAGCCGGAGGGCCACCATAAGCAGGGATCCCGAGATCTGTAAGGAAAAAGAAACCCCAATCAGATCCTCACATGTGTATAAGAATCATATAGGCAAGGCACCAAAAGTGCTTTTAAACATGAGCAAAATCATGCCCCCTAATAAAAAATGACTTCCCACCATATCAAATACAAAAAGATATGCACTTCCCACTTAACGGCCCCAACGGGTGGGGCCGCTTACCTGGCCCAGCGAAGGCAGCAGCCGGAGAGCAAGACTGCAGCCAGCGCCGCCAGCGCGCCCACGCGACTTCCTCCTTTGAAGGGAAGTGAATGCTGGGCCCGCCGCAAAACGCCGCATGACGCCGCCGTCGGCGCCGCGCCCCCGATGCCGCGTCACCGGGACCCGCCCCCCTACGCCAATCAGTACAGCCATTCAGCTGGAGATTACACCAGATGGGCCACTACATGTGCGCCAAGGCAGCGGAGGGGGGAGGATAATAAAGACCGCATAGCGCAGCCTATGCAAATAGAGTACATAAAATGCCAGCAGGGAAGGGGGAAGGGGGGAAGGGGGTAGGGGCCACTAAAGCAACAGTCTGCTAAGAAAAGCGGCCAGCCACCTACCCAGCGCGGTCTGCCATTCAAGCAGACCTAAACCAAATGAACCAAAGGTATACACATGCTGAATAAACTTAATGCATAACATGAACCCACACACATGTTGAAATAAAGTGATACAAGTGAAACACACATACATAAAGCACACCCTCAAACCCCCCCCCCCCCCCCCCATAGTGAAGGGAGAAGGGACCGTAACGGGGGAGAAAAGGGGCTACGGGAAACTCGGGACAGGGGCATCCCATTTCCGGATCACCATGCCGGATAGCCGCATTGCCCCACGCATGAGGTCGAGCGGTAGGAGATAAGCTCCTAGGCACTTAAAGTGCCATCTGTCATGAATGACTTGCCTTCAGTCCGTGCCCGTGGTGTCCCTAGGCAACTGGCCAGGGTTTCTCCTGCCCAGCAGCCGCTTCTGCCTCAGATGCCAGCTCCAGCGGCGCTCGTGTCGCCGAGTGCGCCCTCCTCCCTCGTCCACTGTCATTCTACTCGTGCTTGCGCGCGAGTACAGTCAGCTTATGTCCTCAGGTGGTGCTATACACAGAGTGGCCACTGGAGGCTGTTTAAAAGAGCTAAACCTAGGAGGTGCTGTTCTGGGCAGTATGCCTTTGGAGTTCAGCTGGGGCAATCAGCCCAGAGCTCTCCAAGTGCACCAATCAAACCACAGATTCGAAGTGCACCAGTCAGCACACAGATCCAAAGTGCACCAATCACAGTCACTGCCTCCCTGTCCAATCCAGCCGGGTTCAGTCCTATAAAGGGATTACCTCTTCAGTGTGTCAGTGCCTGTGATAGCTTTTAGCTGGCTTGCAATTGTTCCTGTGATTTCCTGTTTATATCGTTATTGACCATCTGCTTGAATCTCGACCACGTCTTCGTCTCATCCCTTGTACTGCGCAGCTCTCTGACCTCCCGTTGTGACCCCTGACTTGACGTCTGACTTCGCTTGAATTCTCCTGAGCACCCGAATTGCTTCCAGTATTACCTGTTCCTGAAGCACCTGAACTGTTTCCAGTACTTACCCGACATTGCCCAGTCTGGCCTCTGGTTTATCTGCCTTCAACCCCTGTAAGCTCACATCCTTTGTGCTATTAAGTCCTGGGGGCAACCGTGTCCGGCGAGGCGTATAAAGCGTCCCGGCAAACGGGGGCTTGTCTAAAGGTGAAGCTAGCAGCGGAGATTGGGGGTTGTGGGCTTACTCTGAAGGCGGGTGTCCCTCGGCCTGACATTATCACAGGCCCAAAAAATTGATATGGAAGAACTTGTACAACAAGTGCAGGCCATGGCTACCGCCATTAACCAGCTGGCCCAACGTGTGGCTGATCAAGAAAATCACCAGCTGCCTGCACCACCTGTATCCTCACCTCCTGTTGAGCCGAAGGTTCCCCTTCCTGAGAAATTTGATGGGGATCGTACAAGATTCTCCAACTTCAAGAACTCCTGTGAACTTTATTTCAGACTAAGGCCCTACTCTTCAGGCACAGAAATGCAGAGGGTGGGCCTGGTTATCTCTCTGCTCCAGGGTGATCCACAGTCCTGGGCGTTTGGCTTAGCACCCACAGATGAGGCCTTGCAATCTGTCTCAGCCTTTTTCTCCGCTATGGAGATCCTATATTCGGACCCTGACAGGACTTCGACCGCTGATGCCAGGCTTCGAAGCCTGAAACAGGGGAAACGCTCAGCAGAGGAATATAGTGCCAAATTCCGCCGCTGGGCGATTGAATCCTGTTGGAATGATCCTGCTCTCTGTAGTCAGTATAGAATTGGTCTTTCAGAGGGTGTTAAGGATGTTCTAACAAATTTTCCTTA
This sequence comes from Gastrophryne carolinensis, assembly GCA_027917425.1. NCBI lineage: Eukaryota > Metazoa > Chordata > Amphibia > Anura > Microhylidae > Gastrophryne > Gastrophryne carolinensis. Next base: position 105,395,237 of record CM051241.1, read on the forward strand.
CTCTAAAAGCCTGGATGAACTCATGCTTATGGCCATTAAAATTGACAGACGGCTACGGGAGAGACATATAGAGAAGAATCACTCTCGCTTCTGGGAATCTTCCCACCAGGAGTCATCCTCTATGGGTGTTGTCTCATCTTCGCCCCCAGAAGAGCCTATGCAACTTGGTGCTACTCACCTTTCCCCGGCTGAAAAGAGTAGACGTCGCACCTTAGGCCTATGCATGTACTGCGGGGTTTCAGGTCACCTGGTTAGGACCTGCCTCAATAAAAGACCTTTGGCGGGATTGCAACGTCCTGACAAGATAGAGAAAGTTTGTCAGGACGGTCAGGTAACTTCCCTTCATAGAAGTAAAATGTTGTTACCTGCTACTGTGGGTTGGGAGTTGTCCAGGAAATCCATCTCTGCTTTTGTCGATAGCGGAGCAGTTGGCAACTTCTTGGATAAATCCATAGTAGCCGCCTTAGGCATTCCCTTAATCCCCCTTGGGAAGCCCCTTCAGATTTTGGCAGTAAACAATACTCCTGTTCCTAGAGGAACTGTCACCTCCAAAACCCCTTTAATTAACCTAGTTGTGGGACCTTCCCATTCTGAGAACCTTGAATTTTTTGTCTTAGACTGCCCTGAAGCCCCGGTTGTCTTAGGGTTCCCCTGGTTAAAGGTGCACAACCCTACCTTTAATTGGGAAACTGGGGAATTGACAGGATGGAGCCCGCACTGTGCAGAACATTGCTCTAGTATCACTGTTGGAGCAACCCAAGTCTCAGAGCTTATTTGTCCGTCTGCCTCTCCATCCATGAGGGTACCTCATGTATCTTTATTGAAGTCCGCCGGAACCATTCAGGGTTATAATCCTGTTAAGTCTGGTGAGGGTCCTGAGGCCCCTCGTGAAGGGGAGGGTACTGTCATGAATGACTTGCCTTCAGTCCGTGCCCGTGGTGTCCCTAGGCAACTGGCCAGGGTTTCTCCTGCCCAGCAGCCGCTTCTGCCTCAGATGCCAGCTCCAGTGGCACTCGTGTCGCCGAGTGCGCCCTCCTCCCTCGTCCACTGTCATTCTACTCGTGCTTGCGCACGAGTACAGTCAGCTTATGTCCTCAGGTGGTGCTATACACAGAGTGGCCACTGGAGGCTGTTTAAAAGAGCTAAACCTAGGAGGTGCTGTTCTGGGCAGTATGCCTTTGGAGTTCAGCTGGGGCAATCAGCCCAGAGCTCTCCAAGTGCACCAATCAAACCACAGATTCGAAGTGCACCAGTCAGCACACAGATCCAAAGTGCACCAATCACAGTCACTGCCTCCCTGTCCAATCCAGCCGGGTTCAGTCCTATAAAGGGATTACCTCTTCAGTGTGTCAGTGCCTGTGATAGCGTTTAGCTGGCTTACTATTGTTCCTGTGATTTCCTGTTTATATCGTTATTGACCATCTGCTTGAATCTCGACCACGTCTTCGTCTCATCCCTTGTACTGCGCAGCTCTCTGACCTCCCGTTGTGACCCCTGGCTTGACGTCTGACTTCGCTTGAATTCTCCTGAGCACCCGAATTGCTTCCAGTATTACCTGTTCCTGAAGCACCCGAACTGTTTCCAGTACTTACCCGACATTGCCCAGTCTGGCCTCTGGTTTATCTGCCTTCAACCCCTGTAAGCTCACATCCTTTGTGCTATTAAGTCCTGGGGGCAACCGTGTCCGGCGAGGCGTATAAAGCGTCCCGGCAAACGGGGGCTTGTCTAAAGGTGAAGCTAGCAGCGGAGATTGGGGGTTGTGGGCTTACTCTGAAGGCGGGTGTCCCTCGGCCTGACACCATCTACCATTTGCCCGGTGAGCAGCCTAGGCTGGGAGGCTTCCATTCCACCATTAAGGTATACACACTCAAACCGGGCAGAAATAGACCAAAAGGGGGGTGGCGGGGTAAGAAAACCCCGGCCTACCTGTAAGCAGGAGACTTCCATCTTCTGACTTGTCGTCAAGCAGAGAGAAAAATTCTGGTGATTGAAGGGAGGTACCAGGTATATATAGGCCGGAAGGGGGCTCGTTACAAGACTTCCTCTCTGTACTACGTCACCTGGCGGCGAGTTAACCCATAAAGTGATGAATATTTAAAAGTGAGGCGGGGTGTGTGGCACACCAAGAATAAAAGATTTGCAATGCAGTTGTCGAACTATTCTTTAACAACATCCAACCAAGTTCATTTGGGTTTTATCTGTCGCTGTGCTGCATACTACATTGGCACTAGCAGTCGCTGCACTGAGCACTATTAATTAGCTTTGATTGTTGCACTAGGTATTGGCCGGCTTATGTCAGCCCCTGATTATTCCAGCGTCAGTGAGCTCCACTTTGGACCTCAACAGCATATTTATGATTTTTTCCCACCTTAAAATCTTTGGCGCTGTATTTTCCTAGCCTGGTCGGCGTTTCATCATTACAGTTACAAGAAATCACTTCTGGGGACAAAGGGGCTTTACAGTGCCTTTTAGGCTGCATTTTAGTTGTTGGTGTCCAAATTACACATTGTTATGCAAAAGAAGCCATTAAAATCTATTTTATTAACTCCCAAAAAAAATCTTTTTGTGACATCTCGGACCTGCGTTTCAACTTTTGACAAGTCCCAATGCAAGTTCTATACAAATAAATTTGTTTAATATTAATTATAAGCATTAAACTGGGACTTCACCCTAAATAAAAGCCGATCTTATATGTTTTCCCCACCCTGTACATACATTTCCCACATTAAAAATCATCCTACCTGCACCTAGTGAATTTTCTGAGCCTTTAAACATCCAAGATGGCAGCCCATGGAGTCTCAGGCTGTCTGCAGACAGGAAGTTTCTTCTGACTGTGCCACTCTGCATTCTGGGACTGCTGTCCTTTTCTTGACCCTAGCTCTGCTCTGTCCGAGCAAAGCACAGCTATAACCCCCTTGCACTTTTGCCCCCTCTCCTCAGTATGTGATGCTTCTAAGGCAAAATGGTGGCACCCGTATCCTAGAGTCCTGAACAGAGGTTCAGCCCAATAGAGGAAAAAACAATAAGTGACTAGATGCTGGGAAATAGTTTTTTAAGGGTTTGGGCTTTTCATTAAATGGTGCTGAAGTTCCGGTTTACATAATTCAATCTATTTCTGACCATTGTGCTCTGAGATCTCGACCTACAGCGCCAGGTCAACAGAGCGCTGCATCAACCAGAGAGCCCAGCGCTGCAACTTCTTCGGCTCTAGTGTTAGATAAGACGCTAGCTGGCGTTTTTGGATTACTCACATTGGATGCTGAGTGTTGCTGAGGCCAGAAAAGTGACGCTGTGTGACGCTGATACTTCTCTAAGATTCTTTTTTTTTTTTTTTTTTTTTTTTTAAGGAATTTAAAAAGAAAAAAGCTTTATGGGGAATGCAGTAAAAATGCATTTTTCTGTCCAGCTCATATAGGTTCTGTTATTTACAAACTTAAAAAGATATAAATTAAAATGATGTACCTCTCCTGCAAAAATGCCCAGTTGCAGGTACAGGTCATTTTTGGGAACACATTTGAACAAACAGTAATTTTTTGCACTTTTGTGTGGTAAAGTTAAAAAGCTCAACGAGATGCAGTATGCAGTTCACACCCCAAGGCACAGCCAAAGTGCACTTTACTTCACCAAATAATTAGCATGACCCCTATAGTCTACCTAGGTGTCAGTTCAATGCCAGGTATAAAAAGTGCACTTCTCTTTCGATTGTCAATATAATGTGCACAAACTCCACTGTTTGTACCTGGTGCTGAAGCCACCCCAATATTGTACCATATTTATCTTAAAGGACACACAGGTCCCCAACCTGTAGCTTTGAAGCCACATGTTCCTTGCAGACCCCTAATATGTTGCTTTTAGGCTGCCTACTGTTAATGCAGTGTCAGTCATTTTGGGGGCTGCAAGGAAACTGTGTACTCTGTATAATAATTTATAGGGTTGTAAATATCTGCTTATTCATTTTATAGGGGGGCACATGCACTCTGCATTATAATTTTAGTGGGATCGCCTTACACTCTGTAAATTAGGTTTTAAGACTGGGGGCGAACTGTGTGTACTCTTCATACTAATTTTGGGGGCTTGCAGGGGATATGTGCACACAATGCTTAATTTTTGGGGGTTCTGCATGTACATTTTATTATGAGGAATTTTATGTGCACTCTACATGTTTTGTTTTGCATGCATTTGCCAGATGTAATTTACACAATGCATATTATATATTCATACAGTATTCCTGTCACTGATTATTAGGGGTACTTGGGTACTATAGACCGTTAAAAAGAAAAAAGCAAAAAAAAAACTCACCACTCTTTTCCTCCTGTTCCATGTGGGGCACTGACCTCTCCTCAGGTCCATCTGGGCCAGGGGCTTTCATCTGGTCTTGGGGGAGCTGGTGTTATGATGGCGAGGAACTGTTACTGCAGTTGACCTGCCGGCATCTGTAGTGAAGGTTATAGGTCCCCCCTCCTCCTTCTTTGGTATCCCCCCAAGCGAATGCCAGGCTGCCAGTGAAGGAACCTTTTGTACCACATAGGAGGAGCCTCTGTGGAATGTTCCCATGTGACTAATGATGTCAATAGAGGGGAATAACATGGAAAATCCCCCTCCATCTCCCTCCTCTTTAGTGACATCATTTGGGAGCACTGAATCCCGGATACTGAGGATTATCTGTTGAAAGGGTTTCTGAACTGGATTGTCTCAGCTCCGCCTCATCACTATATTCGACTATTTCTCAGAGTTAAATAGGTCTTTCAAGGTGAGAAAGGTTAGGGGCCCCCCGGTATAGTCTGTTAGAGCAGGATCCTGTACAGAAGGACAATCAATGATTTGTTTAGTCCAAATTCATGAACTTTAGAAACAAGATCTAATTCTTAGAAGTCAGTGGCTAATAACCCTATTATCATCCGTCCTTAAACGGAATCTGTACAGTGTTTTCATTTCAGTTATCAACTTCATGTTCATCTCTGATGTTGCAGGTTTACTGTTTGGTGCATTGTGTACAGCAATGGCAGTAGTGGCATCATATTTGGGACCAGTTCAACAGGTGGGTGATAAGACTTTTACAAATGTTAAAGCCTTAAAGGACTAATAATAATATAATCTGTTAGTTTCATATATTTTTAGGTTTAACAGTGTTGCAATAAAAAAGGTGTCTTCCAGTAACACCATGCAGTGGTTATGAACCCTATGCTAATAGACACTTAGATACATACCAGCTGGAGTTCTAAGAAAAACATTTAAGAAGCCCAAAACTTTAATACTAACTCTTCAATAGTCTTTTGATGCAGCATCAACATCTCTTTATTTCTACGTGACCAGTAAAGCAAATTAAAACCCAGCCTGATGCACCGCTGTTTGAAACCTCTAGGGTTGCCAGTAAACTCAACTTTACCAGCAGCTTTATTTCACTTATTTATATTATTTATGGTACTAAAATATTTCATATTGCACATATGCACTTTGGGTTGGGGGGACGCGGGGAGATGCAGGGAATTTGGATTAGGATGTGATAAATAGGGTCTTTATAGATTCTTTGGAGTCAGCAGTGCCCTCTAGTGTAATTTCATGTCTTTACATGTATTTTAAAGTTTTAATGAGTTTGTTTTGTGCATGAATCAATAAAAGATGTATATGTAAATATTTGTAGCAGAAGGAGACCACTGTATCTAGGGTGCTCTTGGAGGTATGATTGCTGGATTAACCGTGTTCTTTTGGGTAGCAAATGGAGAATTTGTATATCCTTCTAGTATTGTAGATGCTTGGAGCAGACTTCCAGCAGAGGTAGTTAAAAAAAAACAACAGTAAGTGAATTTAAGTGGATAACTATCCATCCATACAGTATACACAAAAGGGCAGACTAGATGGACCATATAGTCTCCTTCTGCCCTCAACCTTCTGTTTCTATATATGGTATTAATTTATATCCACCAGTAGAGGGTGACCTCATCATTGTTTCTTTTTTAACTGTTTGTCTATGTGTGTTGCATTAATTTAATGAAGATAAATTGTATTTTACAACAGTTTGTGTGGTCTGTTTGGGTCTATATATCATTTATAAGCATCGAACTAGGGAAATATCTGAAGTCTTAATAATGAAAACTGAAATATCTGTTTTCACAGGCTGCTGGTAGTATCCTTGGCATGTGTGGTGGCCCCATTTTAGCAGTATTCACAATGGGCATTGTGTTGCCTTGGACCAACTGGAAGGTAAGTCTAAGGGTCTATTATAACTTGTCATTGCATAAATGAGTGGAATGGTCAAATAGTGACTAACACTGTGTTATTTTCTAAGGGGTTTCATAAAGTTAGGTGAGATTGCTGGGAAATGAATACCAGGGGCAGAGGACGGAGGCAGACAGCAAGGCATCATAGACAGGTGGCTTAGTCTAGATAGAAATATTGACCAGTACATACTGTAGCACAACGATGGATCTGGATAGGGCTGCACTGCAGTGGTCCCAGGTTTGAACCTGGCCAGGATCTTACAGTGTATATAACAGCAGTATATATCTAGTGTCAATAATCAAGAACCCAAATATAGTCAATAATCCAGATCTTCTTTATATCCAGGGTGCTCTTGGAGGTATGATTACTGGATTAACCATATCCTTTTGGGTAGCAATTGGAGGATTCGTATATCCTTCTCCACCTTCCAAGACACGTCCACTTACTCTAAGGACAGATGAATGTATATTACTAAATGAGACATTTAATTCCACGGCATTCCCAACCATGACTACTGACTGGGTTACCACTGAAGCCCCAGATAGGTAAGTTGTTTTTTTAATCTTTATATAAAAAGAGTTGAACTGTTTTTACTTACTTGGAGAATATATATATATATATAGGAAAAGGGCCAGATGGGGGGTTTCACACAGTGGAGGATGACAATTTGGGATACCCCTGGAGTAGGGAAATGAACCCATTTGGAAGCCCCACTGCGTGAAATACCCCTGACTGGCCTTTTTCCCAGAGTGCACATCAGATTACACTGCAGCTGCATCCCTGCTCGCCTTTAGTTGGGGACGTACCTGTGCTGGCTATTCAGAATGCGTTCCAGCTAAAGGCATAGTAGGGATACAGCTGCAGGGTAATGTGGTGTTGGCTCTGGGAATAGGGCCAATAGGGAGGGTTTTACAGTGGGGCATCCCAAATTGGAATGCCCCAGTGGGTTTGTTCCCTACTCCAGGGGCATGCCAAATTGGGTTTCCTCTACTCCCCCAACTGGCCCTTTTCCCAGAGCCCAAACCACATTACACTGCAGCCACATCCCTACTATGCCTTTAGATGGGACGCATTCTGAATAGCCAGCACAGGCCCCAACTAAAGGCGAGCAGGAATGTGGCCGCAGTGTAATGTGGAGTCTGGGGAAAAAGGCCAAACGGGGGATTCAGACAGGGGGGCATTCCATTTTGCTGCCCCTGATGCAGGGAACAAAACCCAGTAGGGCATCCCAAGTTGGGGTGCCCCCTGTGTAAACTCCCCCAAGTTGGGATGCCCCTGTGTAAACTTCCCCAATGACCCCATTTCCCAGAGCCCACACCACATTACACTGCGGCCACATCCCTGCTCGCATATAGCTGGGGACATGCCTGGGTTGTTTAGAATGTGTCCCATCTAATGGCATAGTGTGTAATGTGTGGGGTCTGGGAAAGGGGCCAGTTGGGGGTTTTACACTGGGGGATGCCCTATAGAAACTTTTTTTTTTAAATAAATCTTAAATAAATCACACCTCAGATCAGATGCTGAAGAGCCCCCTTCAAAGTGGAGAGCAGCGAGGGCGATGTCAGGAGCGTGTGCCAGGAGCCAGCCCCCTGCCTGCCCACACAGTGCCTGAGAGCAGGAAAGCTGATCTGCTCGGCGCTCACCCTGCTGGCCTGCTCAGTATCTCCCTGCTCTGATCAACGAGTACTGCCTGAGCAAGAGCATCGCTCTGCAGGAGGAGGAGGACGATCGTGCTGCCCAGCTTGGTTAAGATAAGTACATTTATATGTATGTGACCCAGGTGCACCCGGCGTATAAGACGACCCCCCCACTTGGAGGCATGTTTTACAAGGGGGAAAAAGTCGGCCAATACCGTAAGCAAAATAAAAATTTGACTAATATACTTTACATGATTAAAAAAAAGTGCAGCATCAGGTTCATAACGTTCACTACTTGTATGGAGTAAAAAATTTTATTCTGTTTCATTGTTTATCTAGGGGTCAATTCCGCACAAGGTGTAAAAAACACTTTTATTTAAACTTTTTATATATTTATTTAAACTTTTTCTAACCCCAATCAGTTTGTATTATTAATAATAGAGCTGGCTGAATTTCATCTGAGCATTGCTTAATTCAGTTCAGATCTAATCAAACTGAAAAAATCCTGGTTGAATTAAAGAGGGACATACCGCCCCCAAACCTCACCGATCTGCTGCCCCCCCCCCCCCTCCGGTCTTACCTTTAGGCAATTTCTACTCACCTCGCCAGGGCATCCATCTTCTGGGCCCCTTGGAGACTTGATGACCTCCTGAAGGGTGGCGCCATCAGTCACTGTGCGCAGCCCCCAATCTCGTACCTGCACAGTGCCCATGAATGGAATGCAATGGAGTCGTTTAAAATCCCGCAGAGCTGCGAGATCACCGTGGGGTATTGACGAGCATGGCTAAGGCTGTGCTTTTCAGTTAGGGGCAGCTAAGCAGATGGCAGGGCCCTGAAGCAGTCGGATGCAGGCAGCGGCGACATCCAAAAGGTAAGTAAGATATAAGCCCCTTTTTATTGTAGGTCAAATGTTCCTCTTTAACCTTTTATCTCTTTTCCTCTGGCCATTGGTAGTGTTAGATCTTATTTCTAGAGAGCTTTGGACGACAGTGTAGTTGCAGTGAAAGCAAATACATTTTTATAAAATGGATAAACTTCTTTTTCTACAGGGGTGTGTTGGCAGAAACCTGGTACTGCTTGTCATACCAGTACTATGGCACTGTTGGCTTTCTCTGTTGCTTCATTGCTGGAACTTTGATTAGTTTTATTACAGGTAAAAATGTCTTCTTTGTTTATGTGAAGGATTCTTTTTAGCATTATATGTTTGTGACTTGACCATGTAGCTCCAAAACCCAATTATCAAAAATCTGTAAATATACACCTACTGCTAATTTGCACCTGGAAAACAGAGCATGTTAATAGCTTTTTGGCAAACATACCATATATATTACGAATATGGAGGGTTGGTAAAGAATAAGTCTACCTACCTCACCTGAGCTGATCGTTCCCCTCCTCGGCCTTGGTTCCTGATGGAGGGTGGGGCCTGTGTACAGCCTGCTCCTATTGAAAATAACTAGCACTGGCCATATACAGGCAATGCCCACCCACCAACCGAAACCAGGTTGAGGGAGGATGATCAGGGGGTGCCCTGTTAAGGGAAGCAGACTTATTCTTCACCAACTCCCCATTCACTACATGAGAGGCACAGACATTTCCCCCCTATCCCCTGTCCTATGGAGTGAAAAATATGGTAATATATGTGGCATGTTTGCCGGTAAGGTGAGTGGACTTTTAGTGTATGTCTGTATGTCTGTGTGTGGTGGCACAGCAGCTCTGTTTTAAAAGTGGAGGAATAATGGCGAGGCAGCAAACTGCCTGTTATGAGATTCTTGTGGTGTGGGATGGGGGTTGTGCACATTGCCTGTTATGGGGTTATTGAGGGAGGTTTTGCACACTGTCTGTTATGAGGTTCTTAGTAGGTGGAGGGAGATTCTGCACATTGCCTGTTCTTGGGGGGAGGTTCTGCACACTGCCTGTTATGGGGTTCTTAGCAAGGGAAGGAGATTCTGCACATTGCCTGTTATTGGGTTCTTAGCAGAGGGAGGGGGATTGTGCACGTTGCCTGTTATGGGATTCTTGGGGGAGGTTCTGCACACTGCCTGTTATGGGGTTCTTGGGCAGAGAGGATTCTGAAGACTGCCTGTTATGGGGTTCTTAGTAGGGGGAGGGGGGTTCTGCACATTGCCTGTTATGGGGTTCTTGGGTGGGGAATTTCTGCAGATTGCCTGGTATGGGGTTCTTAGCAGGGGGAGAGGGATTGCACACATTGCCTGTTATGGGGTTCTTGGGGGAGGCTCTGCACACTGCCTGTTATGGGGTTCTTAGCAGGGGGAGAGGGATTGCACACATTGCCTGTTATGGGGTTCTTAGTAGGGGGAGGGGGATTCTGTGCATTGCCTGTTATGGGGTTCTTAGCTGGGGGAGAGGGATTGCACACATTGCCTGTTATGGGGTTCTTAGCTGGGGGAGAGGGATTACACACATTGCCTGTTATGGGGTTCTTAGTAGGGGGAGGGGGATTCTGTGCATTGCCTGTTATGGGGTTCTTGGGGGAGGTTCTGCACACTGCTTGTTATGGGGTTCTTGGACGGAGAGGATTCTGCACACAGCCTGTGACAAATAAACCCATTTTGGGCTAATGGCTGATAACTCTGCAAGCATCTATCTACTCCTAAGTAATAAAAAAAAGGAATTTTAGAATTGAGAGACAATGTAAATGAAAAGTGATGTAACAAGAATATGTATTTGTCTTTAATATAAGGTATGTTATAAACCCTGATTAATGCTCCTGACTAAAATGCAACTACATAATTTTGCCACAGTTATACATATTGTTTTTTGTACAGGCCGCCAGCGTGCAAAAGATGTTGACCCGCTGTTGATAAGACCAGTGTGCAACCTACTCTGCTTCTGGTCTGAGAAGTACAAGAAAAAATGTTGGTGTGGAGTAGACCACGAAAAGGTTGAAGAGTTGGTAAGTGTTAAATAATCATAGTAATACCCTTGTCCAGGCAGTTCCTCCAGTGCCACAGCTGTATTCCTAATCAATATACTAAGCAAACTGCCATTGAAATAAATTACTATATACCCCCCATATTGTCCGATGATTTTGCCTGGGCATATCTACAATGCCAGGTTTGCACATAGCTTGCACACAGCTACAATTAAACTGCTCACAAGCTGAGGTCACTGACTAGCTCGGGAGTGACACAGGGGGCCAACATACACGTGCCACGTAAAGTCTCGCAAATCACAAGCTGCTTTGAGGAAATACAGCTTCATGGATGTTAATTATCCACCCTACAGTCCAGACCTAGCTCAGAGTGATAACTTTCTCTTTTGCAAACTGATTAAATTCTGAATGGCCATCAATGCCTGATTATAATGCAGCCAACAGGACAGTAATAGGGTGCCTATGCGGTGAGTTCTTGAAAAGGTGAGGACAGCGGGCTAATGGCAGGGTTTCACACAGTGGGGCATCCAAAACCAGGCTGCCCAAGGAGAACAGACCAAAACCCCGGATAGTAAAATATTTGAGTAAGGTGGAGGCCCCTGGAAGATCAGCATTGCCTTTGTTAAAGCGGACCTTCACTCTGAATAAGAGTCTATCTTATATGTTTCCCACACCCTGTACATACAGATTGTCCACATTAAAAATCATCCTACCTGCATCTACTGCATGTTATGAGCCTTTAAACATCCAAGATGGTGGCTTATGGAAGCCGCCATCTTATCAGGCAGCCTGCAAACAGGAAGTGCCTCCTGACTGTGCTGCTCTGCATTCTGGGATTGCTGACCTTTACCTGACCCCAGCTCTGCTCTGTCTGAGCAAAGCACAGCTATAACCCGCCCCCCTGTAACTTATCCCACTCTCCTCTCCTCAGTAAGTGTGATGCTTCTGAGTCAAGATGGCGGCGCCCGTATCCTAAATTCCTGAACAGAGTTGCAGCCCAGTGGGGGAAAGAATAATAAGTTAGTGACTAAAAGCGTAAAATATATTAATTTTAGATGCTGGGGAATCATTTTTTAAGAGTTTGGGCTTTACATTAAATCACGCTGAAGGTCCGGTTTAACAAGTGGTGGAGGTCTCCAGGTTCTGAAGCACCTTTTCATCCCTCCTTTAATCCTGCCCTAGAAGTCATACAATATATTAGTATTCTTGTCAGAATTTGCTACAGGGGACACAAAACAGAGTGTTTGTGTTTCTTGGCTTTTGGTGGCAGCCATCGTTTGAAAACTATGTAGAAAACTCTAGATTTATTTTCACCTAAAAGGTAGCTGTAATAAAAGAGAGAAAATGATTGCTGAGTGTTTTTTTAATCTCATCTGGATTACTAAAAATGTGGCACTAGAATGCTAATAACAATAACAAAAAAGCCAACCTTTCACTCAGCATCTATAGTCCAAGGTGCATAGAAAAATTGTTGCGCAACTATCCCTAATACCTTTATATTTAAGAAAAACAAAGAAAGCTCAAATCCCTAGTGTTGGTCGTTTTAAAAGTCAACATTCCTTCCCCATACTAGGCGATACTGGCAGCATATGGAATAGGCTTTCAAAGGCTGAATGAGCAAAACATTCTTCAGTGAGCCTATGCAAAGCATCCATGCAGCTGTTACATAGCCAGGGACAGGGGCATAACTACAGGGGGGGGAGGGGGGCTTTATCAGGGCCATAAGGTTCACCATTGTTGTCTGATAAAATATGATAACATGGCTGCTATACTGTCCCTGATTTGAAGAGACTGCCCCTCTTTTGAGTCCGTTTCCCTCGTTGTTCTTCTCTATCCCTCTTTGAGGTTTAATATTCAAATCTGCACCAATAAACGATTCATTCTCCTATTCAAAGTGTTTATTGTTGTAACTTTTACACCCTATCTCCTATTCATCAATCGATGAGGGATGTGGCTTAATTTAAAAATTTTCCCTCACTGAAAAGTTGGAAGGTATGAGATTAATGCATTCTTTTTTTGTACAGGATCACAATGGCCTGTCCAAAGATATTAAATTGACACCGGCAGAAAATGCACCTGAAAATGACTCAAGCCAAAATCCTCCTGGTTATAATGTGGAAGAAAAATCCTATACAAATATCAATGAAGAAAAACTCAGTCGCTTGTGAAGATTGCACCATCCGTTATGTTTATTTCCGTATTGGCATTTATGGACAGCATCTCCCAAGGAAGTTGTCTGCAACTGATGGCATAAAGTGACCAGTGCCAACGTGTTTGCCCTCCTGAATTTCATGTACTCTATACAATGCATTTTAGCAAAGAATTCAGCACAGTAAACGAATTTTTTATACCTCTATGTGAGACTACAGCATAGTGTTTTCCATGCACTAAATTGTGATGTCCTTATTTGAGGATGTACGTTCTGCCATAAGCTTTCCCTTTTTCTACTGTTACACACTTATTTCCTAAACTGCATATGTGGCCAGAATATAAAAAGTCTACAGTGTGTGCACAATTATTAGGCAATTTGTGAGGCTTCATTTTATTACTGAACAACCACAGTGCTGTTGGTCAGTCCAAAATGTTAATATACCTGAATATTTGAGAAAGTAAAAGTAGTTTTTTTTTTTGTGAATATAAGAAACAACTAACAACTCAAATAAATAAAAAGAAATTGACATAAAAAAAAAAAAAACAGTGATTTTGCTTATTTTTTTATGATGTGTATTATCACTTTGTTTTTAGTTATATTATGTAGACATAAAATTGTGATATTTTTAATATTTTAAAGTGGACCAATACCCAACACGATCTATAAGATTCCCGGGCCAATCGATCCCCTCCCCCAGGGGCATCCAAAATCAGGATGCCCTGCTGTATGAAACCCCCCAGGTCGCCCCATTCACTTTCCTTGCTTCCCGGTCCAACGGTTCATGCGCAAGCCGTGGCCGCATATCTACTATCCCTCTAGTAGGGCGCATGGCCATGCCAGGCATTTGTGAATGGCCAGCGCGGGTCCCTGTTAGAGGGAAGCCGCCAGCGCGTTCGGAGCCGCTGGCCTTAGATGCTGGCTTAGACAGAGTTACGTCGAGCATGCTGATTGGACGAGCACTCACGCATGTGCCGTGGGACCAGGAAGAGGTGAGTTGCGCTCGGCACCCCCGGTCATCATACTTACACCTAGTTGTTAATTTTTATGTGGTCCTGCACTCTCCCACTGCCAGTTCCTCCTGAATGGTGCCTCTTGGGGCAGGCGGCATTGCGGACACTGCCATTGTCGCCACCTTCTCGTCCCTTTAAACACCTGGGATGACATCTTGTTCCCCTACTGACAGCATGGCTGCGATTAGCGGGAGTGCAGATGCAGCGTCAGCTGTCAGAAGCGCTCGCACTTGTATCTATTGCTGAAAGTGAGAGCGTGACATGCTCTAAGGGATGCCCCGCCAGCCATCTGTGGCTGTCTTTGGGCGCCGGCAGAATTTGGGCATGCATTGGCCACTGCAGGGGGGTGGGACAGCTACACCATACTACGGGAGCTAGACCACCCTCCTCCCGTGTCTGATTTGCGGTTGTCATGATCTTGTGTGCCGTTGGTCGGCGGGAGGGAGGAGAACAGGATCCATTTTCAGGTGGTTGGGGTGAGAGTCAGTGGGGCAGGTTTCAGGGGGCGTACTTTGGGTCTAAATGGCTGATCAGTCCATACAATCACTGAAAAATCTGATATTTTTTGACCTAGTCTTGAGCTTCTATGTCTTATTGAATGTTGGTAAGGCCTTATGCATCCTTACTTTAGCCAGAGCACTGAAGGGAGGGAGGTTGCATGGCTATCTTGGTCATTTCAAGTTTGGTTCATCTCAAATCTGGGGCAGTTAATTGCATCTTTTCTTCTCCACATATTTCTTGAAACCTTGTTTACTATTTACAAGAATACGTTGTATGATGAATCTGTGAACGCTCCCAAAATCTTAACAATTCAAAGAGTTGCATCCCAGTGAAGGACTTTTCTGAGTTAGTTAAATCTCTTTTTTGGTCCAAGAAAACAAGCTACCTGATAATTATGCTCACCTTGATATATGGTCTTGATCCCCCTAGACCCACTCTGCCTCATTAGACAAATACACCTCATATGATATAATGCAAAATAGATTCAAGTCTTACAGCACAGAGTTAGAAAATATGCATACAGTAACGCGATATGGTTAAAATACTCACTTGCCTGATAACTGTTCCCACAGTGTATACAAATCCCAACACAAGGCAATCTTCTTTAGCAATGGTCTAAGACAGGAGCCCTCAACCTTACTTCTCAAGGCCCACCAACAGGTCATGTTTTGTGGATCTCCACTGGCTGACCCCATAGCACTGCTGCGTTCACCTGTGTAGCCTGTTGGTGGGCCTTGAGGAGGAGAGATGGGGAACCCTGGTCTAAGATACTGTTTCTCAACCTGCAGTACATGCACCCAAGAGGACATTAACCACTACAGGTTAAAGACGTAGACAAAGAGGCTAAAAGGGGGATGAACTGCTGCCCCCCCTCCAGTTTTACCTTTGGGCAATTTTTACTCGCCAGGGCATCCGTCTCCTGGGTCCCTATGATTCCGGGCATCATTTTGCATCCGATCACGCTCTGCGTCACCCCCGATCTCGCGCTGCGCAGTGTCCATGAATGGGAGACAATGGAGCCGGGCGAAATCCCACAAGACTTCTCTGAGCAGCGGGGACTTTGAAGAGCATGGCTTAGGGGGAGGGAGGGGGAGAAGATCAGGCCCTGAAGCCGCAGCAACATCCAAAAGGTAAGTAGGGGCTGTTGGGGGGGATTAGCCCCTTTTTATTTCTTTAAATCACAGGAATGGATTTTGTCCGGGGTGCAGAGGACAAGTAAATAGATTTTGGAGCTTTTGGTTTTGGTAGAGGGATAGCTGAGTATTGACTGTAACTATAGCAGAGAATACAGAGTCAGTAGCTGCAGCATTAGCACTACATTGAGGGCTTCATGTGTGCATTGGTATCTGGTAATAAAATCATCATTATCACCAACAATCTGATGAATTGTCCCAGTCCAGTTTAGGCAAAAAAAGAGCTTGATTTAGCAAGTAGACAAAAGGAATGGTGTCACTGGCCATTATAGTTGCTTCAATAAAGGGGGGCACCTTATAGGTCTCTAGTGACAGGGGTGAAATACTCAGGTTTCATAGAGTGCTTGCTATTTGCATACTTGATCTGTTACTCCCTGGTGGCCAAGCAGTGTATAGGAGTTAGAAACGCAGAAGCTTATATTGTTAAGATTGTGTTTGGTGCTAGTATTTATGTGAATTAAGTACCGTACACAGAAGGGTACAGTACCGGTGTATTATCTTTCCAATGGTGTTTGCACTACTGAACAGTATTTCTTCAGGACTTATTAAATGTACCTGCATCAGGCTAAACTTTGAATTTATTTTTGTGTTTATTTAAACTCTTGAAGATAAAGCTAAAGAAAGAAAAATGAAAATCCAATGAAAGCTCAATATATAGCCTGGAGGTTAGGTACCCAAGCACAATACTTATTTATTACTTATGCCAAGAATGTTCCTTTGTGACAAATGACTATTGTAATCCTTCTCCATTGGGAGAGTCAGTTTTCCACTTATTAATGATAATGCATTTTTAAATCAAATTACTAGGAATGTTAAAGCTTAGAGTGGAACAAATTCCAGGATTTGGACATTTTTTTTTTTGCTTATTGCCCCTGGAGCATCCTGAATTAGGGTGCCCCGCTGTGTGAAACCCCCCAGACTGCCCATAAAAACTCACCTTTACTGGTCCTATGGCTTATGGGTGTGGTCTCTTCCAGTCAGAACTGCTTTCGTGCATTTTTAATGTTTGGCAAATGGCTCTGTGTTCAGAAATAGGGAGTGAGAGTGGGAAGATCCCCAGACACGAGCCTAGCTGAGTGGCTGGGGGCAGGCGTGTGTACACAGCCTAAAGATGTGGGGTGCCCCAGTATTTTTATTTAAATGCCCCAGGGTTTAGCTGTAACCCAGCTCTGGAGTCTTTAGTAATATAGAGCTGGGTTACCAGTGTGCTTGAGGGGGCTCGAGAATCCCCACGTTATCTGTCAGCCGTTCCAGCTCTGATGATTGCTTTCAAGCAGACCAGTATGAAAAGCTGGGTAGGTGTGGCCTGTACATGGCAGATCCCATTGAGAACAACGGGCACCTCCATGTACAAAGGGGCTTGTTTTTATTAAATAGGAGATGCCTGCACACAGACTGCGGCCACTCACGAGTCTGGCTTCTCATAGCTGCAGAGGATTGATTAATGGTGCAAGAGCATGTTGCAGAGGAGTATATGACTTTTAGATCAGAACCACCTTAACCAGCTAAAACTCCCCTACTGCATCTCCCCAGGTCCCACACTTTCTGCTTTCAGTCTCATTGCAAGTGTGGCTGGTGAAGGACACAGGCTGACACAGCCATGGAGAATGATGGCCATCTTAGTCTTGACTTGAATTTCAGCCCTTGAAGCTGAACGCTAGAAGTTTAAATAAAACAGGCTCTTCCTAGACCCTTTCTGACAACCATTTGTATTTTATGTAATGCATATAGCAATGCAGTGGACCGGGCTGCCCAAACCTAAGCAACCAGGAAGCTGTTGGGTGATTAGTTTCTATACTCATGAACACCTTAGTCCCAGACAGGAGTCAAAGATCACAAGATTGCTGCCCTAAGCACTAGGCCATGAAAGCTCCTGAATGTTAAAATATGCAGAAAAAGTCAAACATGTCCAGGGGTGTACATCTTTTTTACAGAACCAGGGGCAGAATGGCCACCTGGAAGACAGGAACAATTCTCAGTCAGCCATTCTGCCCACTGTTTGTTATGTTAGCCTATATGACCAAGAGTTGATGTGATGTTGCAACATATGTTGTGTTCTGTGTTATGGCAGCATGAACGGTCCCATTGAAGATATAGATAGGTAGCTGATGCTAGCAAACTGCAGAGAGGAGGAGGAGAAAATAATACAGGGCTGGGCACAATAAAGACCATTGCAGTGCCTAAAATGCTCTGCCAACTTTTGGTCAAAGTCCAGCTCTGCACATGGCTGTAAATTTAGGCAGTAAAAAAGCACACAAACTCTTTCCAGTGTTGTATTTAATTAGCAATTCATTTTGTTCATTTAAAATAAACATAATGCAACATTTTGTATCCAAGAAAGAAAATAATTTAAGCAAGTGTCATCACAATATGTAAAGTAATGCATAAAGTCAGTAAACATGAGAATTACAGAGGTTTTGATAATGCATTGCATACAACATATAAAAATATTATATAAATGCGATAGTACTGTGGTGTATATACAATACTGTCTGTGCTGTGTCTCGTGTTAGGCCTAGAGTTGCCGCCTGTCTGGTATTTTTTATTTTACTTTGCAGGCCACTGGCCTGGCGGTGCTGGTATTTGTTTTTTTTACTGGTATTAGAATTGTGGGTTTAAGTTTCCAATCCTCAATTATCAGTAAATAAAGAAATAGTGGCACTGCCAAGCCAATAGCCAGTAAAGTAAAAAAAAATACCATCTAGGTTCTGAAGGTAGAGGAAAACACATATTGATATGTCTAATAATGTGGTCTTCAAATGTTTGATCCCCATTGATTGAATTGTGGATGTTATGGGCTAGCTTTTTGCACATTGTCTACGTGTTATGCAGAAAACCTGTATATATATGAATTGTATTTCTAGAAATGGGTAAAAAAAAATATGCTCACAGCTTCTCCCCCACAGCAGCTAGCATGGTATTAGGTATTACAATAACTTGCTATGAACATATCTTTTCTAAAGGTTGTCCACTATTTGCAAGCTGACAGATTGATGAGACTCCCGCACCTCAACTGCTGCAATGAGTGAAGTGTGCTGCTTCATTCAGTGTTATAGAAGGGGGGAAAAGGGGAAAGTCAGACATGTGCACTTCATCTGAATGAGAAGGTGGAGTGCAGGCCAGAACATCCTGGGACCCAGTCTCAAAGACTAGTATGTTTTTATGTGCCAGATGGATGTGCATCGCTAGAGGCATTTACGTGATGCCACCGCTGCCTGTGCATGTACTGTGGGATTGACTGAAATGTAAGATTCTGGTGTACCAAGGGTTTTCAAACAGTGGGCATTCCAAATCGGGATACCCGTCAGAAAGGGAGATTATTGGCCATAGCATATTATAGACTCTAGGTCAGTGGATGCTCCTCTTTAAAGGGACCACAGATTGACGGACAGGTAAGATTCTGGTGAACCAGGGGTTTTTAAACAGTGGACATTCCAAATCGGGATACCCTGCAGAGAGGGAGACCATTGGCCATAGAATATTATAGACTCTAGGTCAGTGGATGCTCCTCTTTAAAGGAACCACAGATCAAGGCTTCCAGAGTGGCACAAGACTCCCCTGCTTACCTTCACCTGCCCATTTTTCATATCCTTGTAGCATCCTTTGATTTTCTGTTAACATAACTTCTCTTTTCTATGCCCACTGGTATCAAAGAGAGCCCATAACCATTGTGTAAAACATGTCAGGGCTTCAATCCCCTCCAAATAAACAATAGAAAGTATAGCTAATGGCCTACACAAACTACAATTTGATTTTTGTAGAAAATGTTGAAATATCGGAAATTGTTTGCCCCCATCCCGGCTGAGGATGGACTTCCACTTTAAGTCCAAAATAGGAGGAGGACATGGAAAAGTATGAAATACTGCATAGCATGTGGCCACACATCTAAAACCACAAACAAATTATTGTTTGTCCTGATTTGAAAAAAAATGGTGTTAATGGGAAAAGGGGTTAGCACTTATAGTCCATCTTTAGGAGGAGTAGGGAAAGGAAGAAGGGGAAGGTGGAAAATTCTCATAAAACAGCAGGATCCCCACTGGATGAGAGCAAAGTAAGTAAGGTGGAACCTGCACTAGGACAAAACCCATTGGAGTGACCTTAAATTGTGTCACACTACTTATGCTTCCAACAAAAAACACTGGCTAGCTCAGCAGTTTATTTCCACCTCATATTTACTGACTGAAAATTTGTGTGAATTCAAGTAGAAAATACGTGTGAAAATTGATTGTGCTCTTTTTTATACATTTGTGTAGACCCATTTAAAATACTGAATGTGCTGGAGTCTGAAAGATGCTGCTGGACTATAAGGTTAGTTTCACTGGTAATTGTTAATTATATTGTACTTTTCATTCATTGTTGTACTTATGTTATATTGGATACAAGATAAAATATTAATGAATAGATTCTTTCATATGATATAGAAATCATTTTTTAAAATTGAAAAAAAACTTTAAAAAAAACATAATCAACAATTCAAAACCCATAAAAGGATTTTAAGCAGCTTTTTTTTTAGGGGGGGTGGAGACGGTAGTATTCGCAAAGCAGGTTACCTAGTGATACAAAGCAATATTAGCAGCCTATATTTTCTAGATAGCTAACTTAGAACAGAGCTGAGGAAGAAATCTACTTAACACGTAAAGGGAAAATATTATATATGTTGGAATGCTGCACTTACATAATTACTCATTGTATATCTAACATAATCATCTAATCGAGCCACAGCCTACTCCAGACAAAATCTCATCACACACCCAACAAACCCTCAAACAACCATCAGAAGAAACATTCTAGTGGATCAGATAAGATCCCATCAAGGTTCCATTAAATCCTCAACATAAAGCAGACTTAACTACTAGGTTTAGAGCCTAACCTATGTAGTGCACCTGGGCAATTTTGCATAATTCGTTTTGCATCCACCTTGGCTTGTCTGCTTCTTTTATTTTATTTGGCACTGTTATCTTTTCATAAGTGTACATTGAATGGTGTATCAAGTCAAAATGTCTGTTTTTAAATAATCAGCTTGCATTGGCGCACTATGGTTTCTCCCTATTTGCAGGTGTCTGTGTCTGTTTGGATACCTATTGGCCCTTATAATGGATATAATGTGCGTTACTCTGTCCTGCCAACTTCTTGATGTTGCATGGCATACTTGCTCCTTTTTAAAATGCAGCCGAGGTGGTCGACGTATCTTGTAGGCGCTGGATGCCATAAAATCCTTAAAGATAGCTTACACGGGTGTGCTCAAAATGTCGCTGGAATTCTTCATGAGATAATGCACATAAGACCAATCATTTAATATATTGAGAAGGGAAAATGTAATCTTACTATCATTCTGGCACCCCTTCTTCTAGAGAAAGCCAGACTATGATAATTCTGCCTTTTATTTAGCTTGGTAGTCCCACCACCGTCCACTGTGCTGGGCTTGTGATTCTTTTAGACGCTCTACCCTATGTAGAGCCTCGTAACCTGTGGTCCTCTGTCCGAATCTAACTCATTAACCTTTTTGTCCACAAGACAAGACTCCCAGACTGAGACTGGGAGAGCATCTGAGAGAGTCACAAGCCCAGCACAGTGGATGGTTCAAAGTACAGATTAACTACACTGTATGTTGTTTGTGAACTGTTATTTCACCCCTTCAGACAAAGATGCAACAGCACAGCAAGATCCTCATTTAATAGGCTTTTTAGTGCAACTTGAGAGGGTTGCACAATGGGCAATATGTATGAAGTTAAATATGATGTTGACAACAAGCTTCTCCCACAGCATTACTGCAGATCCCTGCTGCCATTCATTTGTGAGCAGGCTCCTTGGACATAGTGCAAGGGACACAGTGCACAAGTCCCAGAGTGTCCCTCAACAAGGCGTTTAGATTTTGTTTGCAAATATGGGGCCTAATTTAAACCCCCCAGAACGGTCCCACGGCACGTCTAAGAGCAGCGTCCTTGACAGCTGCATCTTCTGCTTTCCTCTAACAGGGAGCATGTCAGCGGCAGCCATTCACAAATGCCTGGCACGGGCACACACCCTGCTAGAGAGAGCGGGATGCAGCCGCTGCTCTTAGACACGCAGTGGGACCGGTAAATGAGGTAAGGGAATGGGGCGACCTGGGGGGTTTCACACAGTGGGGGTGGGGGGGGATTCCCATACCGATCAGATTCCCAGGCCGATCGAGCTGGGTTTTGGTCCACTTTGAGAAGAATCTGTGCTAATGGCTTGACCACTGCATCACTCTATGCCATATTTAAGATGTTGTGAAGGCACCAAGTAGAATGCCTTATACAGACAAATTTATGACTCTCACCTTACAGTGCAGCGTGGCGATGTTGTATAAGTGGCACTGAAGCCTAAGCTACCATAAAGTACAATGGCAGGAAAAGTATTGAAATGTTTAATAATGAAGACATTTGGAAAAAAACACAAAAAAAGAAATTTGTTTGTGTCAAAAACCCATGACTCAGATTTACAAATTGTCAAAAATCCCTTTTTCCTCCTGATTTTCACACCAATGCCTTCACCCGACCTCAACAACTAAAAATGTTCCTAAACGTACAACAAAATTTGCCAAATTATGATGTTTTCAGACAGCTTTAATGATATTACAGCAACCAGTGCTTATAAGCTTCAACTGCAACCTCAATCGCGTGTTAAAAATTGCAATATGGCATGCAGCGCCAAGAAGTTGGCAGAACAGAGTAGTAAGGACCCATAGATACCCAAAAAGGCTGACACATAGGGATAAACCTAATGCACCAATGCAAGCTGATTAGTTACGATTAAACGTTTTGGCTTGCATTCAATGCACTCTTACGGAAGGATAATTGTACCAAAAAAGACAAGCAGACATACCAAGGCAGACAAGAAGGTCAGCGATATGAAGCAAAATGACACAGAATGTCACACTTTCTAAATTGGGCTAATAGTGTTTTATTAGAAGCAGTGTGCGTTTTTCTCCAAAGTTTTGCTAATTTGCTAGACCCTTGATGAGGTTGCCTTAGATGTTTAAAGGCCTTTTCAGATAAGTAAAGCTATTATCAACCGAATACTATTCCTTATTTAAAATTGGGTGCCTGTATTTGTTTTACACAGGATCGGGTTTTCCTCAATCACTATCTCCTTGCAAGTCTCCAGTCTGTCCTAAAGTAAAGGTATAGTATATAAAGCGTATTTTTCTACAAGGTGTATTCATTTTTTCGAAACATCAATAAATGCAAAGTGCACATTTTATCACATGGCGTATACAATCATTTAAATATTACAATTCTTAAAAAAGGATGCATTGCATAAATATTTCACGGGAGGGGTAAAGGGTTTGCACAGCAAAGATTATCTGCATTTACAATTTGTACATAAAGAATTTGCTGCATATAAAAAACAGCTGCATGCCAAGCATAAAAATAACAATTTTCCTGAATTCGTGTGCATATAAGTCAGTTTTCTTTAAAAAAAAAGTAAATACAATTTAGCTAACTACATTCAGGTATTCAAGTGAAATGTTCCCGATGGTTCTCCAGAGCTTTGCCCAGTAATGAAAATCAATATACATATGCTTCATAGAAAGAGGAGGGGTCACTTATACACTCTGCATCAAAACAATCCAGCCAAGTTTGTGTTTTTATTTTAATAGAGGAAGGAGGAGAAAACCACACATTTGGTGGGAGTTTTTTTAGTTGGTGAGTAGCCCCTCCTCTCACTATCTAGCATGTTTTTAAGGACTTTTGATATTACACAATTTTACAATACAGCTCTACAGCTTTAAGTTGTTTTTTTATTTATTGTATTTGTTGTTAGGAAGGATAAATCTTCATGTCTTCACTGTCAAGTGAGGATTAATAATTTACCTCTCCATCTTTCCTAACTATTGTTAAAGTGGGAAATCTTTCCGATCAGATCCATAGAAAAGTAATTAGATGGTCCTTAACAATTATGACAATAAAATGTTTTGCAGGTCAACACTTTTTTAATACATACGGCAGTTACATTAACAAACACAAAGTTAGCCTATACCCATAAAGGTGGCCTATGTAGTCACCCTCTATCCTTAGGCCAATGCCCTAAAAACACTAACTAAATGCTGTTTGAGGTTCTAATTCTTGCTATTTGACTCTCTGGTCATGCAGCAGCACCCCCTAATGCTCTCCAGCCCCCTGGCTAGAGTTGCTCACAGCATGTCTCAGGTAAAGGAGAGAGCAGCGCTCCCTCACACAGCAGTGTATCAATATAACTGAAGGCACTATAAGCTAAACCATCAGTAAAACTGCTCCCATTCCACCCCCTCTCCAGACTGTCAGAACTGCTGTGTGAGGGGGATACTGCTTTCTCTTTTAGCTGAGAAATGCTGTGAGCAGCCCATCGGCCCTCGAGCGCTGTTGGGCAGCCCATCAACCAGCTTTAGCCCATAGTGGCAATTGAGGGGTGCACTTTAAACTAATGCAGAGTGTGCAGCACATAGGAAGCAGCTGCATTTTTACCTGTGTTGGCTCAGGTAAGTGTACAGCCGCTTTCTATGTGCTGCACACTATACATCAGGTTAAAGTGCACCCCTCACTCACCGCCACCATCATCCACCACCCTGGCGGTTCATGTTCGGGTCAAGTTTAGGTACCCGACCAAAGTTTTGTTCAAAGTTCGACCAAACTCGCTGAACACCAAATTATAAGGGTTTGTCCAACACTATTCATTATGCCATTTATTTTTAAATGGACAGAGGAGCTATCTCATGTCAGAAAGTCCAAAGTACCCTTTTCTCTACCCCTCCCTTGCATAGTGACCTCAAAGGGTGAGGTGCCAGGCAATTTGTGTTTCTTCGCCTGTGCCCCTCACAATACACAATACAGTGCTTACAGAAATTCAGGACTTTATGGCATTTTCTAACATCCCCAAAATTAAAACAAATAGCTCTATGAGTCCTTAGGATTATATTAATGCTGTAACTGAAGATTTGATCTGAAGATGCACCCAAGGTTAGCGTCTCTAGATCTGCCTCAGCCTAGTCATGATTGGATATTTAAAGTAACCACAGTTTACTATATTTAATCACCCTCTTTCAGTTTTAATTACTTTGTTTTACATAGCTTAAAATAATTGTGCATCTGTAAGCAAAAACAGAAATAAAAGATATTCACTTTACCTCTCTCACTCAAGAGTCCTAGCCCCAGTCCTTTAAATTGTACTAGTCTTTTAGATATTAGCGCCATCTTCCCATGCTCCTTTAGGCTCCTGGTGTCCAGCCATGATGTACTAAGACCACCCTCTGTTGCCGTTCCTTTGCGGTGACAGGGGCAAGCAAGCAGGAAAGAAATCTACAAAACATGTACATTGACCTAGGAGCACTGAGCAGAGGAAAAGTTATATGGGTATCTTATTTATTAATTTTTTTTTTTTTATTTGCCTACAGACGCACTTTAACTGTAGATCGACAACTTCAGTGCTATTTCTGTTTAAGTTGTGTTATATAAACAGTGGTATTAAAAGCTACTTTTTTTGTAACAGTGCATTACAGTTACTAATCTAACTAATCAAACTGTTTTTCCAGGATAAATTGGAAAGTATAGTAGATAGGGCATGATGTATTAACATGTTCCGACTAAGAACTTTATTTCTTCATGGCTATAAGTTTTAGGAATTTTGTAATTCCCAATTAACAAACAAGAAGCTACTCATTGAAATTGTTCACACATGCAGTAATTTCCCAATGGGAGGCTCTTACCTTTCCTTATTTAAAAAAAGTGATGACCTTTTTCTCAACTTTAGTCCACAGCATCCCCTTCCCCTTGTATAAAACTTGCCAGATCCCATTATGTCCTGTGGCACGCAGGCCTGTCCTCCATTCACCGGTGGTGCCTGAGACATCTCCCCTCCCTCGTTGCCAGTCACAGTGATTACAACACACCCACTCAATTCATTAAGGGGGGGTGCATATCGAGGACCTGACAATTCCCCTCCATCGCAAAGAATGAGCGGTGGACTCTCATTCTTGTTGCTGGAGGGGAATACAGGAGTGACCTGCGTTTCTTTGCTCTGCTTTATACTGACTATTATGGCAGCGATCACAATACTCTGGGGGTAATGGAATACGGTTTTATAGGCTCTCCACATTTAAACTAAATGCACAGGAGAATGCTATCAAAATTAGTTTGCATTAGTTTTTTTTTTACGTTGGAGGAGTTCTACAAATTTTTTTTAGCAAATAAGGCAAATATATATATTTTTTTTATATCTGTAAATAATAATTCTTTAAAATCCTGAAATTCTCAAATTAAGAGCTTTTCCAGCCTTTTAATATTTTAAAGAGGTCCTAAAATCTCTTTCCCCACCGCCGAGGCATCACACCCACTGAAAAATGTTGAGAAATTAAATGTACTCTCTCTGTGCCTTCATAAACCACATGACCTCTGGCAACCATTGGGGTTTGTTGAGCGGTCATTCCCCCCATTGTGACTGCTAGCAAACCTCGTCTTGCACACAGGGCACAAGGGGAGCATTAAAAAGTGAGTTTTCTTATAATTTTGAAGGCTGTTCCTAGGGGGAATTTAAGTATTTTCAATTTGGAATTCCCTGGGTTTGGAAGCTGCTTTTGGTCTTAGGCAACAATTTTCAATTTATCCTGGAAAAGTCTATTACTGCAACCAAACTTGCAGGGATTTTCTATGAAAATATCCTATAATGTATAAATGTATGCAAATTGTGCAAAAGTATGTAAAATATCAGTTTTATAGAAAATGTTTCAAAAAAGATTTGGAAGCTCTAATTTGTCTTTTTCATCCCCATGTGACTAAAGCATACTGTAACATATTCTGTTACACATTCAAGATCTGTAGATATCTCCTTTAATAACCGATACAGAGAATTTCACCCAAACTATCTTTGTCGAATTGTCTTACTGTAAGTGGTTGAAGAGCATTTTTTTTTTTTATCACATTTTGTTACATCTCTTCAAAAAGTCACAATACTAGTCAGAGAGGTGTAGTCCTTTTGCATAAAAGGTATAAAGCCTTTGGGCTGTAGTGTATTTGATACACCCTGTGAAACTGCATAGTTAGCCATGATTTTTTACAACATTCTTGCAAACCCAAATAGATATATCTAATCTGGGTGGAAAGTAGAGTTTGGAACACCTGCCAGGTTTTCACTTATGCAGCAGGTTGTAGTGACAAATATTCTGGTGCTACCATGCTTACTGTATGGCATAAGTGGCCTAATACCATGGCTTTATCCAAGTAAAGTGATAAAGGTCTACATTCCTCCAACCACTATCTAGACATAAATTCCCCTTTTTTACACCTTCACTACTGGCCCCTCTCCAGTGGCCAAGCCAACAGTCATGTGACTGTCCATGCAAATGAACCAATCTAAGGGGTCTGGACTTTGTAGGAGGATCTTGAAGCGTTTGGGCTAGCAGCAATTCAATCATCAGCATGTTCAATAAAATTTTGCCCATAGTAGGTTTATCTAAGAGAAGTGAATCCCTAATCATTCAAAGTGAGGCTTCAAAACTGTAAATATAAAACAAATCTTTGAGTTTTATTAAGAACATCCTATTGCTGGAGCCTATAAGGACCCCAAACATATCTTGAGGCTTGGCTGCAACAGGTAGGTAAGTTGAGCATGTGCTAATTTCCACCAACCAAAGTTCCTGAAATAAGATGGTGGTATTTATTATAGTCCTTTTTCATAGTTTGTGATGGAGTTGAAATCACAAATTGACAGAGCAACAACACATATTAAATCATCAATAAATTATAGTTGATGGTTGTATTAAGTCAACTAAATTTGCCTGATTTTCTTTGCTGAATTGGTGAATAATTGCTCAGTCCCCAAATGAATTGCATTATCCAAGCCATGCTTTTTGTGAATGCTGTCTTTGGAAACGTAAAAAAAATTACAATCTTTTTTGGGGATTTACCCCTTCTCATGCAATTACAAAAGTAGTTCAATGAACTTCACTGGCTCCCATGTGTGCAAGGTGAGACAGCAAACAATTTGTAGGTAAGATATCTTAAGCTGTTTGTCATTTATGCCAAAAGACTTAGCGACTCACCATTAAGGACTGCATTCAGTGCTTGTTATTTAGTTCTCATGTGATCATTTGCTTTGTCCTGAATGGCTAACAAACTAGTAATTTACCAATGCAAATCTTGATCAGCTTGTTGAAAATGATGGAAGGTATAGCAGCCAAATGCTAATGAAGGAATATATGTCATTCCCTAAACTTTGGATTAATAATGGTGAAGAAATGTATGTATTTATAGAAAGAATGAATGGCAAACCATCTTTCCATTACAGACCTCACTTTACAGCTGCCAGCGCCTGATAGAGGTCATATAAAGAAAGTGCCAATCAAAATAATACTGATCATTTGCCATAGCCTTTGTACATATAAGACTATGTACATTCCAGTTGACAAACAGGGTGCATACATTTTACGCAAATATATGTTCACCTTTCTGTTGAGTGTACATATGCACATATTGGTTTAGATACAGATCTATCTGTCACAATTTGCCACGTTGCTCTATGTGCATGGTCACATTCACCGGTGTCCATTAAGGCCATTCATGGTTATAATGTTTTCCATTCTTCTTCTTTTCTCGTTGCAAGTGCTCCAGCTCAGCTTCATACATCATCTCTTGTACAAGGTATTTTTCCCGTCTCATTCGGTCACAGAGATCTTTGGGCATATCAGGGATGAGGTAAGCAATGAAGGACTTTATTCCAAATACAAGGTGCTAGGGAGAGATACATTAACCTTAAAACATAGCTGTAAGTAAGGATACATGTATGAAAAAAGAAAAAAATTATCATCATAATAATCATGATTTAAAGCACAGCATCATGTACAGGAAAACAGTAGTTCACCCCATGGTTTTTACTGTAAACAGTTTTCCTTTCTAAAGCTCAAGTAATAACCCCAAAACAAAAGAGATACAGATCTATAACACACCCAATGCATTGGCCTCTATGGCAACTATGCCATATGCAAATGACCCAGCCTACATCCATAAATCACGATTGGTAGGGAGGCTGTGGAGGTGTTGGTATCAGAAGACCACAACTTTTAGGGACATTTATTTTGCCAATATGTTAGAATCAAGTTGAAGCACACCGGACATAAAGCAATGTAACATATGGCGTTAGCCAAAAAAGTTTCCAAGTATACTCATGGAGGGGTTCAGTAATCCCAATGTGCGCCCACTCACTGCACACCAATACACATGCAAAAGGAGAGTGGAAATCAAACACCCATACAAGACTATGCAATCTAAAAAGGTGATTTAATGCTGGTAGTATAGTGTATAATACAACAAGAAAATAATATATCAAGATACATCACATTAAATATATACAGTATAAACATGAGTACAAAAAATGGACTGCTGGGTAGTATTAGAATAGGGTTCCAGCATATGTGGGGTAGCTGCCCTTGTATAGTGACCCCATGGGTAATAGAAAAACAGTCTTATAAATTTATACAATAGATATAAAGCGAGAAGTTCCCATAGGTACATCCTGGTTAGTCCCACAATTCAGCATATGTGGGGCCGCTGCCTTGTATGGTGCCCCATGGGTAATAGAAAAACAGTCTTATAAATTTATACAATAGATATAAAGCGAGAAGTTCCCATAGGTACATCCTGGTTAGTCCCACAATTCAGCATATGTGGGGCCGCTGCCCTTGTATGGTGCCCCATGGGTAATAGAAATACAGTCTTATAAATTTATACAATAGATATAAAGCGAGAAGTTCCCATAGGTAAATCCTGGTTAGTCCCACAATTCATGACATTTTGTGCATAGCGATAGTGATCAATGCAAGAGAACAGCTTCAAAGGTAAGGGAGACAAGGCTTGGAACACGGGTGGATAGCAAAGAAAACCCTCAAGGTTTCGGTATGGACCTTTATCAAGAGGCTTTTAACCTTTGAATCTGTTCTCTTGCATTAATCACTATCGCTATGCACAAAATGTGATGAATTGTGGGACTACCCAGGCTGTACCTATGGTACCTTCTCGCTTTATATCTATTGTATAAGTTTATAAGACTGTATTTATATCACCCATGGGGCACCATACAAGGGCAGCGGCCCCACATAGGCTACTACTACCCCGCGGTCCATTTTTTGTACTCATGTTTATACTGTATATATTTAATGTGATATATCCTTATTTTCCTGTTGTATTATACATTATACTACTAGCATTAAATCACCTTTTTTGATTGCATAGTCTTGTATTCCTCTCCTTTTGCAAACATCTATTTCGCCAAAAGAAAAAAGCGCTCATATCAGTTAATCGGAGGAGAAAAGTTATTCCATCTGGTTTATCAGTTTAATGGCAGTTCTCAAAGAATGTATTTGACATTGTCATATGCCAACCTATTGTCATAAAATATAATGGTCTCATGTCACAATGAGATACCAGATTGAAGCTAAGAGGCCAGTTTATTACTAGCACCTCATAGCACCACTTGAGCGTCTGCGGAGAGATAATATTAGTGCCTCAGCTGCAATGCTGGCCACAGGCAGACGGTGCTGTAGGCTACCCATGGCTCGGTGTGTTGTTTGTTTTTTTCCAATGGAGATAGCGTCAGGTAGCGCCGGGGGGCAGAAATCATTTGTATTTAACATGTAAATAAACAGCGCCAGCACAGGCACTGTGAAACCACCATAATCAGGCATACAGTACCACGTGCCATACAAAAAAAGGTTTTAACTGGGAATGGCAGCACAGTGACCAATAACATGGAATGACTTCGGGAACATGCAAATGATATGACACATGATTGGCAGACATGAAAATGCTAGTTAGGCGTAAGTAACCTCAGTACAATAATGAGCTCTAAACATTTTTTTAACATGACTTGTTAGTGGCGCTGACGAAAGACACCTGCCTCTACTTGCCACTATGTGGCATCAGCATTTCTTAAATAAACCACTAAATGTGTTTTACTGGCAAAAAAAAATCTGTTCTAAAGAAGAAACAATTATATAGAGGAATCAACATCCCATTTCTGGGTCAGAATACTAGAATTTAAACACAATCATAAAAAAAAAAAAAACTTCTTTACAGTAGTATAACCTAAAGACAGATACACTTGACACTCTAAATACGCCACCTTCCCCTTCAGTGAGCAGAAATAACTGTGTTTGGTGTAGTTGACCCAAAGCTTCCTCCCAAATCAAAATAATACAAATTCTGTACACAAATATTGGCACAGCATTATTCTACGGCAATACATATAATAGACTAAAAAGAGATTAAAATCTCACATCCAATTTAGCCCCTTGGGCATCCACAAATAACATATAAAATGATAATGTTTTACGTCAAACTATGTGCATGTGCTTTGCTGTTTATTACGAATAGGGATGAGCGAATCGATCCGGACGAACCCGGATTCGATCCGAATTTCAGGAAAAATTCGATTCGGATCGAATCCGAATTTCCCCGCGATTCGATCACTCGAAGTTTTCCTTTAACATCCATTCATTTACATTACAGGCATTCTAAGATGGCGGGCGGGACATGTCTGGACATGTATCCCGCGCCAGTGCAAGCTGGGGCAGTCACATGCAGCCTATCAGCAGCCAGCAAGCCCGGTGACGTCACACAGCGGTATTTAACGGCGGCCATCTTGCTTTTCCTCATTTCTCTATTGCATTCGTGACAGACAGACAGAACGCTGTGTAGCTGAGGCAGTTAGACAGGCTGGAGACAGGCTGGAGACAGGGACAGACAGGGACAGGCTGGAGACAGGCAGGAGAAAGGCAGGAGACAGACAGGAGACAGACAGAAAGCCAGGGAAAGGTAGGAAAAACGGAGCTGGCTGACAGGGAGATTTTTTTTTTTTCATCCAGCCTTTGTTAGCGTTTTCAGGCTGCTTATAGTAACTAACTGTGCATATATACTGAACTGATCTTAAGTCTGCTGTGAGGCATCCCATTCTGTGACTAAAGCAGCCTCTGTTTAAGACCATATAAGCATTTGCTCTAATCATATTTGAAATTAGGCCTGATAAAGACACTTTTGCTGGCCAAAGCACTACTGTACCCTGGCAGCTCGATTCCTGCCCGGGGCATCCCATTCTGTGACTAAAGCAGCCTCTGTTTAAGACCATATAAGCATTTGCTCTAATCATATTTGAAATTAGGCCTGATAAAGACACTTTTGCTGGCCAAAGCACTACTGTACCCTGGCAGCTCGATTCCTGCCCGGGGCATCCCATTCTGTGACTAAAGCAGCCTCTGTTTAAGACCATATAACCATTTGCTCTAATCATATTTGAAATTAGGCCTGATAAAGACACTTTTGCTGGCCAAAGCACTACTGTACCCTGGCAGCTCGATTCCTGCCCGGGGCATCCCATTCTGTGACTAAAGCAGCCTCTGTTTAAGACCATATAAGCATTTGCTCTAATCATATTTGAAATTAGGCCTGATAAAGACACTTTTGCTGGCCAAAGCACTACTGTACCCTGCCAGCTCGATTCCTGCCCGGGGCATCCCATTCTGTGACTAAAGCAGCCTCTGTTTAAGACCATATAAGCATTTGCTCTAATCATATTTGAAATTAGGCCTGATAAAGACACTTTTGCTGGCCAAAGCACTACTGTACCCTGGCAGCTCGATTCCTGCCCGGGGCATCCCATTCTGTGACTAAAGCAGCCTCTGTTTAAGACCATATAAGCATTTGCTCTAATCATATTTGAAATTAGGCCTGATAAAGACACTTTTGCTGGCCAAAGCACTACTGTACCCTGGCAGCTCGATTCCTGCCCGGGGCATCCCATTCTGTGACTAAAGCAGCCTCTGTTTAAGACCATATAAGCATTTGCTCTAATCATATTTGAAATTAGGCCTGATAAAGACACTTTTGCTGGCCAAAGCACTACTGTACCCTGCCAGCTCGATTCCTGCCCGGGGCATCCCATTCTGTGACTAAAGCAGCCTCTGTTTAAGACCATATAACCGTTTGCTCTAATCATATTTGAAATTAGGCCTGATAAAGACACTTTTGCTGGCCAAAGCACTACTGTACCCTGGCAGCTCGATTCCTGCCCGGGGCATCCCATTCTGTGACTAAAGCAGCCTCTGTTTAAGACCATATAAGCATTTGCTCTAATCATATTTGAAATTAGGCCTGATAAAGACACTTTTGCTGGCCAAAGCACTACTGTACCCTGGCAGCTCGATTCCTGCCCGGGGCATCCCATTCTGTGACTAAAGCAGCCTCTGTTTAAGACCATATAAGCATTTGCTCTAATCATATTTGAAATTAGGCCTGATAAAGACACTTTTGCTGGCCAAAGCACTACTGTACCCTGCCAGCTCGATTCCTGCCCGGGGCATCCCATTCTGTGACTAAAGCAGCCTCTGTTTAAGACCATATAAGCATTTGCTCTAATCATATTTGAAATTAGGCCTGATAAAGACACTTTTGCTGGCCAAAGCACTACTGTACCCTGGCAGCTCGATTCCTGCCCGGGGCATCCCATTCTGTGACTAAAGCAGCCTCTGTTTAAGACCATATAAGCATTTGCTCTAATCATATTTGAAATTAGGCCTGATAAAGACACTTTTGCTGGCCAAAGCACTACTGTACCCTGCCAGCTCGATTCCTGCCCGGGGCATCCCATTCTGTGACTAAAGCAGCCTCTGTTTAAGACCATATAAGCATTTGCTCTAATCATATTTGAAATTAGGCCTGATAAAGACACTTTTGCTGGCCAAAGCACTACTGTACCCTGCCAGCTCGATTCCTGCCCGGGGCATCCCATTCTGTGACTAAAGCAGCCTCTGTTTAAGACCATATAAGCATTTGCTCTAATCATATTTGAAATTAGGCCTGATAAAGACACTTTTGCTGGCCAAAGCACTACTGTACCCTGGCAGCTCGATTCCTGCCCGGGGCATCCCATTCTGTGACTAAAGCAGCCTCTGTTTAAGACCATATAAGCATTTGCTCTAATCATATTTGAAATTAGGCCTGATAAAGACACTTTTGCTGGCCAAAGCACTACTGTACCCTGCCAGCTCGATTCCTGCCCGGGGCATCCCATTCTGTGACTAAAGCAGCCTCTGTTTAAGACCATATAACCATTTGCTCTAATCATATTTGAAATTAGGCCTGATAAAGACACTTTTGCTGGCCAAAGCACTACTGTACCCTGGCAGCTCGATTCCTGCCCGGGGCATCCCATTCTGTGACTAAAGCAGCCTCTGTTTAAGACCATATAACCATTTGCTCTAATCATATTTGAAATTAGGCCTGATAAAGACACTTTTGCTGGCCAAAGCACTACTGTACCCTGGCAGCTCGATTCCTGCCCGGGGCATCCCATTCTGTGACTAAAGCAGCCTCTGTTTAAGACCATATAAGCATTTGCTCTAATCATATTTGAAATTAGGCCTGATAAAGACACTTTTGCTGGCCAAAGCACTACTGTACCCTGCCAGCTCGATTCCTGCCCGGGGCATCCCATTCTGTGACTAAAGCAGCCTCTGTTTAAGACCATATAAGCATTTGCTCTAATCATATTTGAAATTAGGCCTGATAAAGACACTTTTGCTGGCCAAAGCACTACTGTACCCTGGCAGCTCGATTCCTGCCCGGGGCATCCCATTCTGTGACTAAAGCAGCCTCTGTTTAAGACCATATAACCATTTGCTCTAATCATATTTGAAATTAGGCCTGATAAAGACACTTTTGCTGGCCAAAGCACTACTGTACCCTGGCAGCTCGATTCCTGCCCGGGGCATCCCATTCTGTGACTAAAGCAGCCTCTGTTTAAGACCATATAAGCATTTGCTCTAATCATATTTGAAATTAGGCCTGATAAAGACACTTTTGCTGGCCAAAGCACTACTGTACCCTGGCAGCTCGATTCCTGCCCGGGGCATCCCATTCTGTGACTAAAGCAGCCTCTGTTTAAGACCATATAAGCATTTGCTCTAATCATATTTGAAATTAGGCCTGATAAAGACACTTTTGCTGGCCAAAGCACTACTGTACCCTGGCAGCTCGATTCCTGCCCGGGGCATCCCATTCTGTGACTAAAGCAGCCTCTGTTTAAGACCATATAACCATTTGCTCTAATCATATTTGAAATTAGGCCTGATAAAGACACTTTTGCTGGCCAAAGCACTACTGTACCCTGGCAGCTCGATTCCTGCCCGGGGCATCCCATTCTGTGACTAAAGCAGCCTCTGTTTAAGACCATATAAGCATTTGCTCTAATCATATTTGAAATTAGGCCTGATAAAGACACTTTTGCTGGACAAAGCACTACTGTACCCTGCCAGCTCGATTCCTGCCCGGGGCATCCCATTCTGTGACTAAAGCAGCCTCTGTTTAAGACCATATAACCATTTGCTCTAATCATATTTGAAATTAGGCCTGATAAAGACACTTTTGCTGGCCAAAGCACTACTGTACCCTGGCAGCTCGATTCCTGCCCGGGGCATCCCATTCTGTGACTAAAGCAGCCTCTGTTTAAGACCATATAAGCATTTGCTCTAATCATATTTGAAATTAGGCCTGATAAAGACACTTTTGCTGGCCAAAGCACTACTGTACCCTGGCAGCTCGATTCCTGCCCGGGGCATCCCATTCTGTGACTAAAGCAGCCTCTGTTTAAGACCATATAACCATTTGCTCTAATCATATTTGAAATTAGGCCTGATAAAGACACTTTTGCTGGCCAAAGCACTACTGTACCCTGGCAGCTCGATTCCTGCCCGGGGCATCCCATTCTGTGACTAAAGCAGCCTCTGTTTAAGACCATATAAGCATTTGCTCTAATCATATTTGAAATTAGGCCTGATAAAGACACTTTTGCTGGCCAAAGCACTACTGTACCCTGGCAGCTCGATTCCTGCCCGGGGCATCCCATTCTGTGACTAAAGCAGCCTCTGTTTAAGACCATATAAGCATTTGCTCTAATCATATTTGAAATTAGGCCTGATAAAGACACTTTTGCTGGCCAAAGCACTACTGTACCCTGGCAGCTCGATTCCTGCCCGGGGCATCCCATTCTGTGACTAAAGCAGCCTCTGTTTAAGACCATATAAGCATTTGCTCTAATCATATTTGAAATTAGGCCTGATAAAGACACTTTTGCTGGCCAAAGCACTACTGTACCCTGGCAGCTCGATTCCTGCCCGGGGCATCCCATTCTGTGACTAAAGCAGCCTCTGTTTAAGACCATATAAGCATTTGCTCTTATCATATTTGAAATTAGCCTGATAAAGACACTTTTGCTGGGCATAGCACTACTTGTCCCTGCCAGGTGTACTTACTGCTGGTTTTTAGGGCATCCCATTCTGTGACTACACCAGCCTCTATTTAAGAACCTAACCATTTGCACCTATTCTAATTGAAATTAGGCATGATAAAGACACTTTTGCTGTGCATAGTCTTACTGCTGCCTGCCAGGTGCTCTCTGGTTTTTGGGACATCCCATTCTGTAACATACCATTAGCCTCTGCATTTACTGTAAGCTGCACAGTTATTTAAAGAAATTTGGCCTGTATGAGCCTGCTAACACACTGCTGCTGTGTGCATATATACTGATCTCAAGTCAGCTTTGGGGCATCCCATTCTGTAACATACCATTAGCCTTTGCATTTACTGTAAGCTGCACATTTATTTAAAGAAATTTGGCCTGTATGAGCCTGCTAACACACTGCTGCTGTGTGCATATATACTGATCTCAAGTCTGCTTGGGGCATCCCATTCTGTAACATACCATTAGCCTCTGCATTAACTGTAAGCTGCACAGTTATTTAAAGAAATTTGGCCTGTATGAGCCTGCTAACACACTGCTGCTGTGTGCATATATACTGATCTCAAGTCTGCTTGGGGCATCCCATTCTGTAACATACCATTAGCCTCTGCATTAACTGTAAGCTGCACAGTTATTTAAAGAAATTTGGCCTGTATGAGCCTGCTAACACACTGCTGCTGTGTGCATATATACTGATCTCAAGTCAGCTCTGGGGCATCCCATTCTGTAACATACCATTAGCCTCTGCATTTACTGTAAGCTGCACATTTATTTAAAGAAATTTGGCCTGTATGAGCCTGCTAACACACTGCTGCTGTGTGCATATATACTGATCTCAAGTCAGCTTTGGGGCATCCCATTCTGTAACATACCATTAGCCTCTGCATTAACTGTAAGCTGCACAGTTATTTAAAGAAATTTGGCCTGTATGAGCCTGCTAACACACTGCTGCTGTGTGCATATATACTGATCTCAAGTCAGCTCTGGGGCATCCCATTCTGTAACATACCATTAGCCTCTGCATTTACTGTAAGCTGCACATTTATTTAAAGAAATTTGGCCTGTATGAGCCTGCTAACACACTGCTGCTGTGTGCATATATACTGATCTCAAGTCTGCTTGGGGCATCCCATTCTGTAACATACCATTAGCCTCTGCATTAACTGTAAGCTGCACAGTTATTTAAAGAAATTTGGCCTGTATGAGCCTGCTAACACACTGCTGCTGTGTGCATATATACTGATCTCAAGTCTGCTTGGGGCATCCCATTCTGTAACATACCATTAGCCTCTGCATTAACTGTAAGCTGCACAGTTATTTAAAGAAATTTGGCCTGTATGAGCCTGCTAACACACTGCTGCTGTGTGCATATATACTGATCTCAAGTCAGCTTTGGGGCATCCCATTCTGTAACATACCATTAGCCTCTGCATTTACTGTAAGCTGCACATTTATTTAAAGAAATTTGGCCTGTATGAGCCTGCTAACACACTGCTGCTGTGTGCATATATACTGATCTCAAGTCAGCTTTGGGGCATCCCATTCTGTAACATACCATTAGCCTCTGCATTAACTGTAAGCTGCACAGTTATTTAAAGAAATTTGGCCTGTATGAGCCTGCTAACACACTGCTGCTGTGTGCATATATACTGATCTCAAGTCAGCTCTGGGGCATCCCATTCTGTAACATACCATTAGCCTCTGCATTTACTGTAAGCTGCACATTTATTTAAAGAAATTTGGCCTGTATGAGCCTGCTAACACACTGCTGCTGTGTGCATATATACTGATCTCAAGTCTGCTTGGGGCATCCCATTCTGTAACATACCATTAGCCTCTGCATTAACTGTAAGCTGCACAGTTATTTAAAGAAATTTGGCCTGTATGAGCCTGCTAACACACTGCTGCTGTGTGTATATATACTGATCTCAAGTCTGCTTGGGGCATCCCATTCTGTAACATACCATTAGCCTCTGCATTAACTGTAAGCTGCACAGTTATTTAAAGAAATTTGGCCTGTATGAGCCTGCTAACACACTGCTGCTGTGTGCATATATACTGATCTCAAGTCAGCTCTGGGGCATCCCATTCTGTAACATACCATTAGCCTCTGCATTTACTGTAAGCTGCACATTTATTTAAAGAAATTTGGCCTGTATGAGCCTGCTAACACACTGCTGCTGTGTGCATATATACTGATCTCAAGTCAGCTTTGGGGCATCCCATTCTGTAACATACCATTAGCCTCTGCATTTACTGTAAGCTGCACATTTATTTAAAGAAATTTGGCCTGTATGAGCCTGCTAACACACTGCTGCTGTGTGCATATATACTGATCTCAAGTCAGCTTTGGGGCATCCCATTCTGTAACATACCATTAGCCTCTGCATTAACTGTAAGCTGCACAGTTATTTAAAGAAATTTGGCCTGTATGAGCCTGCTAACACACTGCTGCTGTGTGCATATATACTGATCTCAAGTCAGCTCTGGGGCATCCCATTCTGTAACATACCATTAGCCTCTGCATTTACTGTAAGCTGCACATTTATTTAAAGAAATTTGGCCTGTATGAGCCTGCTAACACACTGCTGCTGTGTGCATATATACTGATCTCAAGTCTGCTTGGGGCATCCCATTCTGTAACATACCATTAGCCTCTGCATTAACTGTAAGCTGCACATTTATTTAAAGAAATTTGGCCTGTATGAGCCTGCTAACACACTGCTGCTGTGTGCATATATACTGATCTCAAGTCAGCTCTGGGGCATCCCATTCTGTAACATACCATTAGCCTCTGCATTTACTGTAAGCTGCACAGTTATTTAAAGAAATTTGGCCTGTATGAGCCTGCTAACACACTGCTGCTGTGTGCATATATACTGATCTCAAGTCAGCTTTGGGGCATCCCATTCTGTAACATACCATTAGCCTCTGCATTTACTGTAAGCTGCACATTTATTTAAAGAAATTTGGCCTGTATGAGCCTGCTAACACACTGCTGCTGTGTGCATATATACTGATCTCAAGTCTGCTTGGGGCATCCCATTCTGTAACATAACATAACCTACCTACCATACTAAGCAGCTCTCTTATTTAAAATAAGCAGGCCTCTTGGAGGCTGAGTGTCCACTTTTGGGTGTGCATTTATATTCGGTTTCATATACAGTGGGGTATCCCAATTTGTAAGATAACCTACCCCAACCATGTAAACTAAATAGGCCTGTTGCAGCCTGAGTTTCTCTGCTTGCGTATGGCCTGCATTACAATCTGTCTCTTTCAATGACACTGCTGCCTGGGGTATCCCAATTTGTAAGATAACCTACCCCAACCATGTAAACTAAAGGTTACGTCCTTCCAGAAGGAAAACTTATGCCGAACACTATTTTTGTTAGGGGCATTGACCTTTGGATTGATCGGCATGAAATTAATTTTTTTTTTTCAAAGTATGGCGCTGTGAAGAAGGTCAAAATGATGTCTCATACTTGGATTATTGTTACTTTTTGTTCAGCTTGAAATATAACAGGCCACACGGGCATCCCAAGGCACATGCTATTTTAAACCTATCTGTTATACAACATAAGCGTTGATCAGGCTACTTCAGTTTGCACTTGTTTTTGACTGATTTTAATAAACCAGGCCGCAGGGCACCCCAAAGCTGCACCTTGCACCCTATCTGGTATACAACATAAGCGTTGATCAGCATCAGCTTCATTAAGCTACTTCAGTTTGCACTTCCTTTTTGACTGCTTTCATTTAACCAGGCCGCAGGGCACCCCAAAGCTGCACCTTGCACCCTACCTGTTTATACTAAATAAGCATCTACAGCCTCAGCTTTATTAAGTTATTGCATTTTGAATTGGTTTTGGTCTGCTTTAAATACACCAGGCCGCAGGGCATCCCAAACCTGCATGTTGCACCCCATCTGTTATACTAAATAAGCGTTGATCAGCATCAGCTTTATTAAGCTATTGCATTTTGCATTGGTTTTTGTACTGCTGCCAAAACACTAGCCCATATGGGCATCCCAAACCAGCACATGTCACCCTATCTGTTATACTAAATAAGCTTCTACAGGCCCTTTTTTTATTTATTTATTTTTATTTATATAGAGCTGCAATGGCTTATATTGTGAGGTTAATTTGCCATTTTGCAGCATAATATAGAGCAGCCCCTGTGTAAATCTGAGGGGCAATAGCTTATATAGTGAGGTAAATTTGCCATTTTGCTTCGTTATATAGAGCAGCCCAGTTGCCATCTAAATCAACTACTGTCCGGCCAGTACAGCTTTTCCAGGGCAAACTCTGCTAGTTGCGGGCACAAGTCAAGTTTGGCTTCCCAGCAAATCCAGTGGATCTTGAAGGTGTGTTGGCATGGTCATGTCAAGGTATGACATGACCTGCTGTTTGAGGTCCAGCTCCAGGTCTTCCTGCTTCTCATGAGTAGACTCACTATGCGGGTGTAGAAAGCTACTCACTAGCGACTGAAGACTGAGGTTGCTGCTGATGGAGCTGCTGCTGCTCCTTCCACCCCCCCAGCAGCCATGGCAGTGGAAGGTGATCGCAAAGTTCCCCTAGAGTCAGACCTGCGGGAGTATGGGCCATGGCGCAAATAGACATCGCCCAACTGACTACGTGGGATGTCTCTGTAGTAGGTCAGTTTTTCCTCCCTCTCAGTGGGCGTAAAAAATGCCCCCATTTTGTGCCGGAAGCGAGGGTCCAATAAGTTGGAGAGCCAGAAGTCTTCCCGCTGACAAATGGAGACAATTCTGCGCTCACTAGTACGCATGCATGTGAGCATGCATCGTGCCATTTGTGCAAGTGACTCGGAGGGACTACCTGTCTCCATCTCCACTGTAAACTGCCATGGTGTGTCTGGGTCCTCTGTCTCGCCTTACTCACAACCCTCTAGCTCCTGTGGCTGCACCTCCTCTCCTGTCAGATGACTAGATAAAATGGTCATTTTGTGAAACCTAAACTGTGGTTTGCTGTGCCCCACCCCCTCCTCCTCCTCCACTTCAGCCCCCACAGGCTTCATGTGGCTGTGAAATGTATGTGCCATGTCTCCAGTGCCCTGACCAGCCATGCTTTCCAACATGTGTTGTAGTACATGAAGCAGTGGAATCTCATCGTTCATCTCATAGTCCTGGCAACTGACTAATAATGTAGCTTCCTCAAAGGGCCTAAACAAACGGTCGGTGTCACGTATGAGCTGCCAATGGTTTACATTGAATTTACACAGGGGTGTCCCCCTATCCGTTTGGATCATCCAGAAATCCGTGATGGCTTTTCTCTGTTCCTATAGTGCAGTGGTCCTCAACCCTGTCCTCAAGGCCCACCAACATGTCATGTTTTTTGGATCTCCAAATAGCCAGCTCTATTGCTCTGCAGCTGCACTAATTACTCCACCTGAGCATCTTTGTGGAGATCTGCAAAGCCTGGCCTGTTGGTGGGCCTTGAGGACAGGGTTGGGGACCACTGCTATAGTGGATCCTGCATATGGAGGGTGGAATTCCAACGGGTGGAAACATCGCAAATCAGACTATGGTGGGGTACACCTTTGTGACGCTGAGGCTCAATAAGGTTGTGCTTGGTGGTGTAGGAGTGCCAGAAGTGCATGCTAACTTTCTTTCCTGTTGTTCGGATGTCTTTCAGATGGGGGCAAGACTTCAAAACTAGACTGAACACGTGTGCCATGTCAGGACGCATGACTCTGGCTTCCTTGTCGCAGCGCAAACAAGATGTTCTTCCAAGTGTCAGTCACCATGGGTCCAAATTTGCAGTTTTCGTGGATTAAGCAATGCTTTCATGGATTGAGTTCTCATTTTTAGTAGTTCCTCCCATGTGTGACTCTGATGGTCAAGGAAAACCATGTGAAGAACAGCGTGAAACCACAATCACCAAGGGGGCCTAAAAGGATATATATTGTCCACCATGAGTCTATAGTTACAGCTCCAGGCGTAGACAACACTGTGCACTTTGGTACACACTGACAGGCTAAAGGACTGGCCCACCTTCTGTTCAACAACCATGCCATGTGACTCTCCACCTCGGCTCGGCACAAGCCATCAGTTCTCTGAAAGGTCCACCACTGGGTAATGCAGCAGGCTGGACTTATGGTGACGCTGTCTGAGAGGAGAAATCCCTCAGACATCAAGATTAAAAATTCCAAGAATTTTTGAGGGCTAATTATTCAGAGGCAAATGATAGCTAGTTGTTTCTGATTTAATTGCAAGGTGGAAACACACCCTCAAACAAAACTTCACTTTCGCAATACTATTGCATTTGTCTATTCATAATTTTATGTATATACACTAACTAACCTACTTTTTCTCCACAGGATGCTGCATGGAACACTGCCACATCGCTGAGTAGCTGATTTTTCCTACCAACAGTCCGCAATAATTCGCTGCTGCTGCCGCCGCCACCGCCGCAGACTCCAGGGACCCTCTTCCACTACCTCGGCTTGCAACACCTCCTCCCACGACACTCTCCTCATCACTAGTTGCCGGATAGTGGAAGAAGAGGCGAGTGTCTCCTCCACTTCTTGGCTGGGCAGTAGCTGCTGAATTTTATGATTATCAGATCTTGGATATCAGATCAATGGATAGTGGAGCTGAACCCAAAGCATAACAGGCAGACAGTTGACTGGGGGTGTCAGATGCCACTTGTGATGCAGTGGACTGCTTTTGCAGCACTTCCAGACAAAGTTGCTTCATTGGCTGACACAATGACTGGTAAAGCTGTGGAACATATGGTTGAAA
Source organism: Gastrophryne carolinensis (assembly GCA_027917425.1). NCBI lineage: Eukaryota > Metazoa > Chordata > Amphibia > Anura > Microhylidae > Gastrophryne > Gastrophryne carolinensis. The sequence continues at coordinate 105,437,882 of CM051241.1, forward strand.
AGCAAGAATAACCATTTGTTTTTATATGAAAAAGACCCTGGTTTATACAGACTTTTTTTTTCCAGAGACTGCCCTGCGTGGAAATGAATGGCGCATGGATCAGCCAAGCTTTCCTCCCAACAATGCCTGATGTATTCCAGTAGATTGATGACGGGGCCAGACCAAGAAAGATGGATCGTGCAAAACAGATTTAAGGCGCTGCTCTCAAGTTACAGACATTCCTCCGCATCGGACCACAAGTAAGTATTGATAAAAAATCCTTTACGTTACTCTTACTTTTTATTAATATTCTTCGGATAAGACGGATCAGACATGATTCCAGATTAAAAATTCCAAGAATTTTTGAGGGCTAATTAGTCAGAGGCAATGACACCTTCTTGTTTCTGATTTAATTAAAAGGTGGAAACACACCCTCAAACAAAACTTCACTTTGGCAAACTTTTGCATTTGTTTATTCATAATTTTATGTAGATATTACTAACTAAGCTACTTTTTCTCCACATGACTCTCCACAGGGTGTGATTCATCCAATTTTTGGGCTCCTGAGGCCAACCCCAGGGTCTGTTTAAAGTAATGTTTGGGCTCCTGCTGCTGCTGCTGCCAACTTCTGCCAACTCCAGGGTGTGATTCATCCAATTTTTGGGCTCCTGAAGCCAACTCCAGTGTATATTTGGGCTCCTGCTGCTGCTACTGTCAACTCCTGCCAACTCCAGGGTGTGATTCATCCAATTTTTGGGCTCCTGAGGCCAACTCCAGTGTATATTTGGGCTCCTGCTGCTGCTACTGTCAACTCCTGCCAACTCCAGGGTGTGATTCATCCAATTTTTGGGCTCCTGAGGCCAACTCCAGTGTATATTTGGGCTCCTGCTGCTGCTGCTGCCAACTCCAGGGTGTGATTCATCCAATTTTTGGGCTCCTGAAGCCAACTCCAGTGTATATTTGGGCTCCTGCTGCTGCTGCTGCCAACTCCAGGGTGTGATTCATCCAATTTTTGGGCTCCTGAGGCCAACTCCAGTGTATATTTGGGCTCCTGCTGCTGCTACTGTCAACTCCTGCCAACTCCAGGGTGTGATTCATCCAATTTTTGGGCTCCTGAGGCCAACTCCAGTGTATATTTGGGCTCCTGCTGCTGCTGCTGCCAACTCCAGGGTGTGATTCATCCAATTTTTGGGCTCCTGAAGCCAACTCCAGTGTATATTTGGGCTCCTGCTGCTGCTGCTGCCAACTCCAGGGTGTGATTCATCCAATTTTTGGGCTCCTGAAGCCAACTCCAGTGTATATTTGGGCTCCTGCTGCTGCTACTGTCAACTCCTGCCAACTCCAGGGTGTGATTCATCCAATTTTTGGGCTCCTGAGGCCAACTCCAGTGTATATTTGGGCTCCTGCTGCTGCTACTGTCAACTCCTGCCAACTCCAGGGTGTGATTCATCCAATTTTTGGGCTCCTGAGGCCAACTCCAGTGTATATTTGGGCTCCTGCTGCTGCTACTGTCAACTCCTGCCAACTCCAGGGTGTGATTCATCCAATTTTTGGGCTCCTGAGGCCAACTCCAGTGTATATTTGGGCTCCTGCTGCTGCTGCTGCCAACTCCAGGGTGTGATTCATCCAATTTTTGGGCTCCTGAGGCCAACTCCAGTGTATATTTGGGCTCCTGCTGCTGCTGCTGCCAACTCCAGGGTGTGATTCATCCAATTTTTGGGCTCCTGAAGCCAACTCCAGTGTATATTTGGGCTCCTGCTGCTGCTGCTGCCAACTCCAGGGTGTGATTCATCCAATTTTTGGGCTCCTGAAGCCAACTCCAGTGTATATTTGGGCTCCTGCTGCTGCTACTGTCAACTCCTGCCAACTCCAGGGTGTGATTCATCCAATTTTTGGGCTCCTGAGGCCAACTCCAGTGTATATTTGGGCTCCTGCTGCTGCTACTGTCAACTCCTGCCAACTCCAGGGTGTGATTCATCCAATTTTTGGGCTCCTGAGGCCAACTCCAGTGTATATTTGGGCTCCTGCTGCTGCTACTGTCAACTCCTGCCAACTCCAGGGTGTGATTCATCCAATTTTTGGGCTCCTGAGGCCAACTCCAGTGTATATTTGGGCTCCTGCTGCTGCTGCTGCCAACTCCAGGGTGTGATTCATCCAATTTTTGGGCTCCTGAAGCCAACTCCAGTGTATATTTGGGCTCCTGCTGCTGCTGCTGCCAACTCCAGGGTGTGATTCATCCAATTTTTGGGCTCCTGAAGCCAACTCTAGTGTATATTTGGGCTCCTGCTGCTGCTACTGTCAACTCCTGCCAACTCCAGGGTGTGATTCATCCAATTTTTGGGCTCCTGAGGCCAACTCCAGTGTATATTTGGGCTCCTGCTGCTGCTACTGTCAACTCCTGCCAACTCCAGGGTGTGATTCATCCAATTTTTGGGCTCCTGAGGCCAACTCCAGTGTATATTTGGGCTCCTGCTGCTGCTACTGTCAACTCCTGCCAACTCCAGGGTGTGATTCATCCAATTTTTGGGCTCCTGAGGCCAACTCCAGTGTATATTTGGGCTCCTGCTGCTGCTGCTGTCAACTCCTGCCAACTCCAGGGTGTGATTCATCCAATTTTTGGGCTCCTGAGGCCAACTCCAGTGTATATTTGGGCTCCTGCTGCTGCTACTGTCAACTCCTGCCAACTCCAGGGTGTGATTCATCCAATTTTTGGGCTCCTGAGGCCAACTCCAGTGTATATTTGGGCTCCTGCTGCTGCTGCTGCCAACTCCAGGGTGTGATTCATCCAATTTTTGGGCTCCTGAAGCCAACTCCAGTGTATATTTGGGCTCCTGCTGCTGCTGCTGCCAACTCCAGGGTGTGATTCATCCAATTTTTGGGCTCCTGAAGCCAACTCCAGTGTATATTTGGGCTCCTGCTGCTGCTACTGTCAACTCCTGCCAACTCCAGGGTGTGATTCATCCAATTTTTGGGCTCCTGAGGCCAACTCCAGTGTATATTTGGGCTCCTGCTGCTGCTACTGTCAACTCCTGCCAACTCCAGGGTGTGATTCATCCAATTTTTGGGCTCCTGAGGCCAACTCCAGTGTATATTTGGGCTCCTGCTGCTGCTGCTGCCAACTCCAGGGTGTGATTCATCCAATTTTTGGGCTCCTGAAGCCAACTCCAGTGTATATTTGGGCTCCTGCTGCTGCTGCTGCCAACTCCAGGGTGTGATTCATCCAATTTTTGGGCTCCTGAAGCCAACTCCAGTGTATATTTGGGCTCCTGCTGCTGCTACTGTCAACTCCTGCCAACTCCAGGGTGTGATTCATCCAATTTTTGGGCTCCTGAGGCCAACTCCAGTGTATATTTGGGCTCCTGCTGCTGCTACTGTCAACTCCTGCCAACTCCAGGGTGTGATTCATCCAATTTTTGGGCTCCTGAGGCCAACTCCAGTGTATATTTGGGCTCCTGCTGCTGCTACTGTCAACTCCTGCCAACTCCAGGGTGTGATTCATCCAATTTTTGGGCTCCTGAGGCCAACTCCAGTGTATATTTGGGCTCCTGCTGCTGCTGCTGCCAACTCCAGGGTGTGATTCATCCAATTTTTGGGCTCCTGAAGCCAACTCCAGTGTATATTTGGGCTCCTGCTGCTGCTGCTGCCAACTCCAGGGTGTGATTCATCCAATTTTTGGGCTCCTGAAGCCAACTCCAGTGTATATTTGGGCTCCTGCTGCTGCTACTGTCAACTCCTGCCAACTCCAGGGTGTGATTCATCCAATTTTTGGGCTCCTGAGGCCAACTCCAGTGTATATTTGGGCTCCTGCTGCTGCTACTGTCAACTCCTGCCAACTCCAGGGTGTGATTCATCCAATTTTTGGGCTCCTGAGGCCAACTCCAGTGTATATTTGGGCTCCTGCTGCTGCTACTGTCAACTCCTGCCAACTCCAGGGTGTGATTCATCCAATTTTTGGGCTCCTGAGGCCAACTCCAGTGTATATTTGGGCTCCTGCTGCTGCTGCTGTCAACTCCTGCCAACTCCAGGGTGTGATTCATCCAATTTTTGGGCTCCTGAGGCCAACTCCAGTGTATATTTGGGCTCCTGCTGCTGCTACTGTCAACTCCTGCCAACTCCAGGGTGTGATTCATCCAATTTTTGGGCTCCTGAGGCCAACTCCAGTGTATATTTGGGCTCCTGCTGCTGCTGCTGCCAACTCCAGGGTGTGATTCATCCAATTTTTGGGCTCCTGAAGCCAACTCCAGTGTATATTTGGGCTCCTGCTGCTGCTGCTGCCAACTCCAGGGTGTGATTCATCCAATTTTTGGGCTCCTGAAGCCAACTCCAGTGTATATTTGGGCTCCTGCTGCTGCTGTCAACTCCTGCCAACTCCAGGGTGTGATTCATCCAATTTTTGGGCTCCTGAGGCCAACTCCAGTGTATATTTGGGCTCCTGCTGCTGCTACTGTCAACTCCTGCCAACTCCAGGGTGTGATTCATCCAATTTTTGGGCTCCTGAGGCCAACTCCAGTGTATATTTGGGCTCCTGCTGCTGCTACTGTCAACTCCTGCCAACTCCAGGGTGTGATTCATCCAATTTTTGGGCTCCTGAGGCCAACTCCAGTGTATATTTGGGCTCCTGCTGCTGCTGCTGTCAACTCCTGCCAACTCCAGGGTGTGATTCATCCAATTTTTGGGCTCCTGAGGCCAACTCCAGTGTATATTTGGGCTCCTGCTGCTGCTACTGTCAACTCCTGCCAACTCCAGGGTGTGATTCATCCAATTTTTGGGCTCCTGAGGCCAACTCCAGTGTATATTTGGGCTCCTGCTGCTGCTACTGTCAACTCCTGCCAACTCCAGGGTGTGATTCATCCAATTTTTGGGCTCCTGAGGCCAACTCCAGTGTATATTTGGGCTCCTGCTGCTGCTACTGTCAACTCCTGCCAACTCCAGGGTGTGATTCATCCAATTTTTGGGCTCCTGAGGCCAACTCCAGTGTATATTTGGGCTCCTGCTGCTGCTGCTGTCAACTCCTGCCAACTCCAGGGTGTGATTCATCCAATTTTTGGGCTCCTGAGGCCAACTCCAGTGTATATTTGGGCTCCTGCTGCTGCTACTGTCAACTCCTGCCAACTCCAGGGTGTGATTCATCCAATTTTTGGGCTCCTGAAGCCAACTCCAGTGTATATTTGGGCTCCTGCTGCTGCTGCTGTCAACTCCTGCCAACTCCAGGGTGTGATTCATCCAATTTTTGGGCTCCTGAAGCCAACTCCAGTGTATATTTGGGCTCCTGCTGCTGCTGCTGCCAACTCCTGCCAACTCCAGGGTGTGATTCATCCAATTTTTGGGCTCCTGAAGCCAACTCCAGTGTATATTTGGGCTCCTGCTGCTGCTGCTGCCAACTTCTGCCAACTCCAGGGTGTGATTCATCCAATTTTTGGGCTCCTGAGGCCAACTCCAGTGTATATTTGGGCTCCTTCTGCCCCTCATAGTGATGCCACTTCAACTCTCTGCAATTGTGCCGCTCTGCGATTCTATTAGCGATGCCTCTGATCTGCATGTGATATTTCTTCAAAGTATTATTTAACTAACCCAGCACGCATCCTGTGCGTGTTACAGCAAGGCTGAATGGTTTACAACCCTATTGAGGCTCTAGGAGGCTCAGAAATAGCCGTTTTTAATAGCGATTCGTCGCGAATTTATTCGGGTCGAAACGATTTTTGTCGGAAAATTCGGCGAATCAGTCGAATCGAATTTTTCAAAAGTTCGCTCATCTCTAATTACGAACGAAGGGCGTGATGTGTCTGAAACATGTCAACAATGCCGTGTAAGGGTGAAGCCTTATGAAAAAGTTCTTGAATCAGTTAAGTGCTGGAAGGTCTAATTCCTCTATATTGGTTTGAACTTTTGCTTGTCCTAAGGCTTATCTTGATGACTGCCCTGACGACATTCTGTGCTTTATCTCATTAAGTCAGCTGCCTATGACAGGGGGGTTAGTAGCTGATCTGACTGCAGGGAATCCCAAATAGGAAAGCTGCTAACTCGACTAAAAGTCTATTATGTATTTTATTCTGGTTTAAAGGGACAATGCATGTATGTGCTTTGCAAGGCCACTCTCTAGGATCCCACTACTTACTTTTTTTCCTGGTCCATTTGCATGAAAGATCTACAAGATTATTATAGCCTTGAAACACATATAAAGGCATAAGTCAAGTATTGACCTACTGAAGTCCCCCTCCCCCAGAATTATTCATCCATTTTCTTGAGTTTTCGGCTCTGATACTGCATACTGTGTTCTATGATCTATCTCTGTGTGCTCACCTGCTCTTAGTAAAAATAAAGCATGCTCCCTTATTAAGAAAGGAATAGGAACATCACGTCACTCCACTGATGAAAAGTGTTTTAGTGGAAAATACTTAAAAAAGCACAATGGGGGCAAGCTATCCGCAATGGGGGGGGGGGGGGTCAGCAAAATGAACCAAGGTAAATCATGTTGTCTGCTGGGGATCAATTGTCAGCACTTACATTTGCTCCTGCATACACACAGCATCTCACTGATTTTCTAGTGGTAGCGGCCATTTTGGAGCTCCCTCTCCCAGCATCTCAGCCATGCTGATGCCTGGATTCAACTGACATAACTAACAATGCACAACAGCAGCAGCAGCTCCATGTGACGCCCTTTTGGTTGCAAAATTGACCACAGCAGGATTTAGAAAAAGGTAAATTATATTTATGTGCAGCAATCGAATGCATATGAGCACTGTTTTTTCTAAGGGTGATGCTCTGATTTAAAGTGCTTTTCATCACGATGAGGCACGATGCGGATTGCATGCCACATGCAACTTCTTGACCAACACATCATATCCACATGCAGTGGGGTACCCTTCTTATAATGACCACTATTATAAAACAACAATTTTACCACTATTGCAATTTTGGAAAATAACAGATTGCACAATATATTGAACAATATTTTCAAGACTGACCTTCCTGGTGACCCCTCTTTCTCCCATTGACACTTTGGCAATCACACCCCTCTGCTCCCGATGACACCCAAACCATTGTAGACAACAATGTCCCTCAGACAATTGGTGGACTTGCCATATCATTTTTGGTCATTAGACTTTTGTATGTGTTTTCTGAAGAAAAATAAATTTTCCCTACATAGAAAGTAATAGATTCCAGATTCAAGGCTGTCCACAATCGCAAATATTTTGTTGAGTGCTGTTCAAGCAACACTAGTGTTCAAAATGGGGGGGGGGGGGGCTACCTTTTACAAAAATAGCATTTCATGCATTTTTTAAATTGGTTTAAGCTTCAGTTATGCCCCCTAGAAACAGCTAAGTAAGGGATAGCCCTGGATACAACGACAACACTCCATCAGTGATTGTATATTATGCTTGTTTTTGGGTGGTCCATTAACAGAATAATACCAACAGCGATGGGGAGTAGACCTCCCATTAACCTAGTATCCCAAATGAATTACTATATTAGTACGAATATTTTATTTCATTTGTATTGTATTGTAAAAAACAAAAATAGCTGTTAGGCCTGTTAAAAAACAATAAACATTTATTGCCACCATAAGTAACAATAATATAGCTGTGTTGTAAGGCCTGTCCACAAGATGGCAGATCTGTACAGGTTTCAGTCTGCCTTAATCCATGGCAGCTGTGGACAACACTGTAACACAATCTAATAAACATTGGCCTCAATTCAATAAAGGTAGAAAAAAATTCTCATGCTAGATTCAATTCATGAGAAAAAAGCCTGAGAATGTCACTGTTACTGAATCACCAGATAAAAAGACAATGAAAGTCAATTTTACAAGTACATTATTACACTTGTTACAGGATAGCTTATGTGGGTGTTGTATTTTTCTGTTTACATTTATTCTAAGAATGAAACATAAATAACGGTCTCATTGAGACATAGGGGGTTATTTAAGAAACGCTAACACCAGGTAGTGCCACGTAGCGCCAGGTGAAAACCATATATATGAAAGTCAATCTGGTGAGAGCCTCTAATAGCGTCATGTAGCGGTGAATGTATCACTACATTACTTTAGGAAAAACACAATTTTTACACAACCAAGTAAAACACAATTGAAATGTATGGTAGAGCGCTACTGAGCGACAGATGCTACATGGCACACACAGGGTGCCGGCTTTAAACTGAGCCGGCGCTGTGTGTGCCATGTAGCACCTGTCGCTCAGTAGCGCTCTACCATACATTTCAATTGTGTTTTACTTGGTTGTGTAAAAATAGTGTTTTTCCTAAAGTAATGTTCTAAATTTTTGTTTCAAATCATTGTGTGTCCTCTCCTTCCCAGCAACCAAGTCTTAGACCCTTATTTAAGAAGGGATAGCGTCAGGTAGTGGCTGGTTAATGAGAGGTAGCGACAGGTAGCGACTGGTGAACGCCGGACACGGCACACAATTACACATTTATCAAGCAGAATCTGTTTAGCGACTGGGATAGCGCCATGTAGCGTCTGATTCATCATTTTCACAGCCTCAGCAAACAGCGCCGGCGTTCGGCCTTGCACAGCGCCAGGTATGACCTCTCGCTACCTGTCGCTCTCCCATACATTTCAATGGATGAACCTTTTCTTCTCTTTAAACGAGGTATTTTTTTTTTTTTTTCAAAAAAATCACAAATAATTCTGTGACCTCTTCTGGCATTGAAAAAGCATTTTTTTTTCATAATGTTTTCATTTTTTATATATTTCCTCAGAAATGACATTACAGGTCTGGCGTTAAAGTGTTCATGTTACAATGTTGTTACAATGTAATTGCATATGCTTTCGCTTTGTTACTAGTTGATAGATGCTTGAAAACAGACTTTAAACACACCGCCTCCTGCGCTCTGGGCTTCAAACAAGTATTTTTCAGCGCCAGAGATTTGTGAGGCTGTTTTTTTGCTGAATATGGTGTGAGTCGGTCGCTATGAGCAGTCGCTAACATGCGCTCCCATACAGCGCTGTACTGGTCAAATAGCAACTCCTCACAATGTATACAGCGACTCCTCACAATCCCATACAGCGCTGTACTGGTCAAATAGCGACTCCTCACAATGTATTCAACATTACTGAACAGCGACTGAGTCGCTATAAAGTAGCGACCCACGGCTGAGCACAGTGACTACTAGCGGGCGCTCTGAAAATGCCTGCTACAGACACTCATCTGTCGCTACCTGCCGCTAATGATGAATCAGCCTGCCCGTATTAAATTAGCCTCATGGATATACTGCTACTTTTAATCTATATATCCATCAGGCCTCTACTTGTAATGTGACATATCCTGAACTCTGACATAATATCGGCCACAAGGGCAAGTTAACAAATAAATCACATCAGATGTACTGCAATTTATATAGTATTTAGCCAATATTGGTGTCTTGCCGGGTATTAAAATATCCCTGCCCTAATTGATATATATTTTTTTTTCTATAAACAGTAAAACTGTAAAAGGTTAGCCAATGTTAAGGATTCACTGTGGTTATATAAAATGCTGGATGGACATAGTTCACATGGAATGGATATTTAATCATTGTTGCCGATAATTCACATAAATTAAAATGTAGGGAGGCATACTGTGGATCAAATGGAGATGTGTTTCCTTTAATTGATCTAAGTTTGGCTGGAGACAAGATCTGGCGGTCTCCATTGAGGTGGCAAAGGGGTTAATACAGCAGAACTATGGTTCCTGATGTGCTATGCTTCTACCATCCGCAAGGTGCCAATCAGGTGCACCAATGGGTGACTATCGGGCCGGAAGTTATCCAGGTGGAAGCACGCCATGTGCTCCATGACTTGGGATGCATTCTCTCTTCCCTCAACTTCCTGGAGGTGATTTGGGAGAAGGTTCGTCTCAACCCCTGGTGGAGTATCGAAGTGCTTGATTGTGAGGGGGTGGTGTATTGCGGTGGGCACGGCCAGGAGCAGGGCGACATCTGGTATTTCAGACAGTGGAACGAGTGGGAAACATCATGCTGATTTTCCTCAGATGCATGAAGTTGCACCACACCATGGGAGGCTGCCGGGGAACAGCAGCCCTCGTCATACTTGCCCCCCACATCGGACCAATTTGTTACCACACAACTTTTTAAGGTAAATTCTCAATGGCACTTTAACTTCTTTTATAAATTTAATATTCTTGCTTGCATTATTAGATACTCATGAAATATAAACATTCTCTGCAGCACTACTTAATACAGCTTGCAAACAGCAAATCACACTGAATACTGGTGGTACACCTTTATTCTAAATCTACATTATAGAGTTCCTCAAAATGACAAGGTGTGTTTTTTTATCTAGACTGGCAATGTTACTATATTTATACATATAAATGTATACAAACCATTTTTTATTACAATGTTTATTATATTGTGTTACAGTGTTGTCCACAACTGGCATTGATGAAGGTGGACTGAAACCTGTACAGATCTTCCATCTTGTGGACAGGCCTTACAACACAACTATATTATTGTTACTAATGGACGATACATGGTGGCAATGAATGTTTATTGTTTTAAAACTGGCCTAACAGCTTTGGAATGTATTTTACAATACAAATGAAATAAAATATGTGTACTATTATAGTAAATACTTATTGTGAGCCTTTTGGGATACTAGGGTCAGAGGAGCCCTACTCCCCATCTCTGTTGGTATTTTTTAAATTGACTTGATATTCCCAAGTATAAATGACGGTATTTGCATGATAAGTGGAGTACTTACCTCAAACACTATGATAAAGGCTAACCGAGCCGCTAGTACATGCCAAAATTGCAAGGTGAACTCATAGGGAGTGGAGCTCCAAGGAGGTGCTCGATAATCCCGGTATCTGTGAATAGATCACAGTAAGATGCTATTAGATAAACAGAACAAAGCTAGTTATTATAAACTAAGTATATCTTCTTGTAAATGTAAGGGCTAAAACAGAAATATCTAGGTCAAATAGTACTTTGTAATAGTGAAGCTGATCAGCTGTGTGTATACTGAATTTGCAAACTCATAAAGTCCCCCCCCCCGCCATATGTTAACAGGTTAAAGAGTCATTTGCAGCTGTTTTGGGTTGCTCTTCTATAGTGAAATTACTTTAGAGAAGCTGTTAGGGCAAGTCAGACATGAGGCCTGTAGGAATTCCAGACAAAAATGTCCTGAAAGTCCCTGCTTCCCCCTGCTCTATGCGTGACCCCACCCACAGGACCTGTATCAGAGAAGTTTATATTTATGTTGCCCTGCCACAGCACCAGAGAGGGGTGGTAGGGCAGGAGGGTACTTAGGAGACTTAACTTCCCCTTTAATGTTTTAACAAAATGGAGTTGGTACAGTGAAGGGGACATCCTGATTGCTGATGCCTCCTGAGCAAACACAACAGTCACATTTTTTCTTACCTATACAAAATCTAGGCCTGTGATTAGTAATTGAACACATTTTAGTTGGGGGGGTTGGGGCATATATGTCCATTGTATGCTTGTGTACACATAGCAATTTTTACTTCAGCATTTAACTCGTCTGTGCAGTGAGACAAAAACAGCGGCGGGCTGTCATAATTACAACATCCGAGAAGCAATTGGGCCATTAGGTGGCTTGCGCAAGAGCACTTTAGTCATGTCCTGGATGGGATTTAAACTTGCAATCATCTGATCACCCTCCCACTTTTGATTGCAAACTCACAGCTTTATATATGCATTTAGCTTGGTCGATATACTGTATTTCGTACCTGCAGTAACCGGTATATCCCTCTCCAAGCTCACTTAGATCAAACACAGACAAACTGCTGTTTACATAACCACGCAGGCATCTGAAAAACAAGAAAGTAGTAACCTGGAAATTACTTTATCATTATTTTAATTATTTTTTGATTGGCTTTTTAAAAGGCATTACTTCTCATGTCTGTATCCTTGATCCTGGCAAGGTCCATATTTGAAAGCATACACAAAACGAGGAATATAGTCAGATGTTATAGCGATGACAAAAGCATTGGTGATAACAGCCAAAACACCAATTCCTTCCAGAATTCCATACCAGATTCCTAAATAGAGATTGGGAAACATTATTTGCTTTTATATTAAGTTTTCTTATTACATGAACATTTTCAATACATAAAAACATATAATAACTATATATCTGTTTTTATAATATAGGCTGTATTGTAGGGATACTCAACTGGCCGAATGCGAATGGTAGCTTTCTGTACCCAAAAAAAAAGTCTGACCAAGGCATCAAAGGCAGTGGCAGAGGTGCCAGCACTGCCATTGCCACATGCAATAATTGCAGGTGCTGGAAGGCACAGTGGCCTTGATTCAATAGAGGTAGCAAAAATTCTCATGGTAGTAAAAAAATCAATTCATGAGAAAAAAGCCTGAGAATGTCACTGTTATTGAATCACCAGATAAAAAGACAATGAAAGTCAATGGCAGCTTTTACTACAGTGTAGAAAGGAGTAAACAGTTCTCTAAATTTCTTAGGAGTAAAAAAGTGCCATTGACTTTCATTGTTTTCTTAGCTGGTGATTCAACAACAGTGTAATTCTCCGGCTTTTTCTCATGAATTGAATCTTTTGCTACCATGAGAATTTTTGTCTACCTTTATTGAATCGAGGCCATTGTCAGAGCCACTCAACGCCATGCGCTCCATTATATGTCACCTGGACAGCAATATAGGAGCCAGTTATTAGTTCCGCCTAGTACAGTGCCAGGCTGCACTGCCAGCAAGCCAGTAATGGAAAAAACTAGCTGGCTGACCGTCAGGCAATCATGAAAGGGGGGGGGATAAGCAAATAGATAGTCACTGGGGATAGGGAAGAAAAGTGGGCACATTTTGAATCATTATGATACTTACCTGCCTTCTCACTGCCTTGTACCAGTGTAGTCCAGGGTGATACAGCCAGACATTTTACCTCTATCTGCACCAGTCAACCCTAAGTTGATCATGCTGAGCTTGATGCTGGAGTAGATAGCAAAAAAACAGCCCGGCTGTGGATACATAACTGGGGGGGGGGTAGGAACAGCATGAGGGCAGGTAAGTATCTAACTGGGGGGGGGGTAGGAACAGCATGAGGGCAGGTAAGTATCAACCTAAAAAAATAGGTACACACCCCTGGAGTTTAAAAGATTTAGAGTGTACATCCAGTCAAAACTGACTGAAATGTTATAGTGTCCCCATTTGGGATGTCCCTTTGGTGTAAGACTCTCATCTCATCCTTCTGTATTCCAACTGCGGTGCTGGCCACTGGCTGTTGACCAATCAGGTTTACCACAGGCCATGTACATGCCCATCAATGATCTCCCTTATCCACTGGTGGCTGTTCTCCATTATTTTAGGCACCTTCTCTCTAGGGCGGCGATACTCAACTGGTGCACCGGGGTCCGAATGCAGACCTCAGTGCCAGATTTCAAGACCCCTGCACTGACAGCACCGCACTCACTTGCTCATCCAATTCCTATCCCCTCAGCTCTGCCCCATCCAGCCCAGTCTCTCTGTTCCATCCATTTCTTTCCTCCTAGTTCTGTCCAACCAGTCCCCAGCCTCCCAGCTTTGCCAATCCATTACCCTTTCTTCCAGCTCTGGCCGTCTACCCTCCAGCTCTGCCCATTCATTCCTGCCCTTTTAATTAGGCCCATCCATCTCTTCTCCCAGCTCTCTCTCCATCATCCCTGCCCTTCCTGTTCTGTCTAGCCATACCTCTTCCTTACAGATCCTCTCCCATTTATCCTTCTCCCCTGAGCCCTATCTATCCATCCTTGTTACCAGACCTTATTGGCAGTAACATTTTGGGCCCTAGTCCACCCCTGTACACAGCCTGCACAGAATGCAAGAGGGTGAGGTTAAAGCCGTGTGCTGCAGCCCTCTGCGCAGACCTTCACCTCTCACTGGATGCTTTTAAATGGACCTTTGCAACAAGTGGTGAGTACCCCTGCTCTAGGGAGTCAAATGGTGGACATTGCCAATAGTAATCCCCAAAATGTAATATACATCCAGTCATTGGATGATATGTCTTCTTTAGGTGTGACAATACAAAAATAACAAATTAGTGCATCAGTGATAGACAATCATTATGGTAGAATTTATCCTAAAAATACATTTACCTATATCAGTGGCACGGGCTGGCATAGGTCTCCTCCATTGTGTAACAAACTTATAAGCATCCAGTCTTATTTCAATGATATTGTTTAGCAGTGCGAGGAGTGGAGCCAGTGGAAAGGCCGCAACAAAAATGGTGGTAAATCCAAATTGTATAACTGCATAAAAAGTAAGAGCAGGTACATTTTGTAAGTTTTCTAAACCAGTCATTTTGAATTAAAGCATTTATTAAAGAACTATGTGATGTTTTCCCATATCTACTTTTCTAACTTTCTCTATAAAGCTTCCTTCTAAAAAGACTAGGGAAGGGGAAGATGCTATATCAGCAACACTGATGACTAGAGATGGGCGAACCCGAACTGCAAAGTGGAATCACTCATGGGAGCTAGTGGCCATCTTTCCATATTCCCGCTGAGAGGAAAAGGATTGTGAGCTGAGATGAGATACAGCAACACACTTTTATTCACAATTCGGCCGAACTTGCCAGATCCAAACTTTGGGGGTTGGCTCATCCCCACTGATAACACTTTTTAAAACTATTCCTTTAGCTACAACCCCTACCGCCACAATCATTCTGATTTAGCAATATTGATCAGATGAGATTTCAACCAGTAATTCTCACTCATCAACTGCTTTGATTCAAGTTAATAATATTACATCTAGGGTCACTGTGTCTGGTCTATCAGGAGGGCATAAAAAACATATTCTTATTATTTTGGCTATTTAATGGCATTATATTTACCCATTTCTAGGTATTCTTCCATAAGCCCATGAGCATTCATTGGCTGGAGGTTCCAGTCTTTTTCCCACTGGGGTAAAATGAACTTGTTTTCTACCGCCTGTCCTCCTTTCTTCATTTTCCTTCGTGACCACCAGTTTTGCAATAGCCTGTTACAGTATATAAATCAGAGAAAAACATGTAGTTCTGCTTTCTTTAAAGGTACAGTTCAGGCAATAGCAAAGAGTAAGGCAGAATGGAGCTCATCTGATTGGCCTCACCTCAATTTGCCTCAAACTTTAATTCCATTCCTCCAGAACCACACAGAAAAGTGGTCTAACAGCCACTCTGAGCCAGTCAGAGCCATTTCACCTCGTTCCGAGTGGCGTTAATAGTGCTAACGCTTCATGGTCTTCAAGCATGAAATGGCGCTAAAAGCGTATTTAGTGCAGCTAAATTGCCACTGTACCTTGTGAGCACTAAATGATAAATGGATGTTACCAGTGGCACTAGTCTACCCACATAAAAAAAATAAGCAGCACCTGTTTGTTCCACCATGGTCAGCTAAAACCAAACTGAATTCAATAAAAATGATATGCTGGAGGTGATATTGGTGGTAGTTTATGTTGGCATAGATGGGCGCTGCTTTGTGTTCATTGTGACTAAGCAGTGCTGGTGACAACATGTTTCCACGCAATTTTATGCTTGTACATCCACACAAAAGACCAACATGCAGTGTAAAAAAAATTTATAAAAGCTATTTGGGTCTAAGAACAGCTTTAAAAATACACTGGTCTATTGAGGTTTATGGGACATTTGGTATGAGCACCACTATAATCTGGTGCAGCTTTGGGAAGAGCACCAGTCTCTATGTACTACATGGGGCAGATGATAAATTAGATACTGAATGGTGGTCATTTTGGCACACACTGTTTTTTAACAGTGAACATCGAGTTGTGAAATTATAGATTCTGAGTGGCGATAGCACTTGAAAAATAAGGAACTATTACTTGGAGCATGCACAGCAACTTACAGTGGTCTCACAGCGGGCTCTCCCCACAGCAGAGCTTAGGACATGTGCCATGGCATGCCCTTATGTCAAGAAATGAAAGCAAAGCCGGTGGAATATAAAAATGATCATAGTTTTTAAGATGCTTCAAAACGGCTCATTTAAGGAGGAAGAATTTGATATTCCCGGGTTTTGATCTGTGCCCCCGGTGCAGGCTCTCGTCCAATGAGACCCACTTGCTATGGCTACGTCATTTGGCAGGCAACTCTCATTTATTGGAATGGAGAGCCCGTGCTGCTGCATCCACAGCTGGGGTAAGTGTGTGTGCGCAATGCCGGCGATGCAGGGGATGTAAACAATGAGAGCTGACTGCCGAATGATGTAGTCATAGCGGGCAGCTCTAATTGGATGACAGCCCAAGCATGTGCAGTTGGAGCGGGGAAAGGTATGTTTTTTATGGGCGCTCTGGGGGGTTTCACACAACTTGAAAAGCCAGTGGCCGGTCCAGGAATCTTTCAGATTACAGGCCGGCCTCTGCTTAACATGCTTAACAGTTTCCATGAGGCTAAGGGGGGTTAGCTTGTGTCTGGACAATGACTTTAAAGCAGGCCTGCAACTGATATCAATTATTTGTCATCTGCATGGACAAAAGGTATGTTTCCCTTCTGAATATTCCCCTTATGCCACTGTGCTGCTGGGGCCATGTGACCTACCATTAAAAGGAAAAGCAGACAAAAGACTTATTAAATTTCGTGGAAGTGTGGTGATATTAAAGACCAGAAGCAGAACAGCCCAAGCAAATAATTAGAAAGAGAACACAGCGTTTTGGCATACAAGGGGAAGGCGGTAGATTATAAAGTGTTGAAAATATATCCAGCTCACTGAGATCACAATGGGATATCATGTGCATTCATGAACATGGTGACCTGTACCACCAGTTTAGCAACCAGCAGCTCTCTCACTGGTTAGCATTGTATTTTTTAAGCTGACAGAGTAAAACGACAGGGGTTATTAGAATTAGCGAGGGAAGTTATTTTTTTCCTTTCCTCCCATTGCATCCAAACCTCAAAGAGTTATTTTTCGAGAGAGGGAAAGTCTAGAGATATCTGCAGCAGATATCAAGGGATAGTGTATCAGTTTGCTTTCATTAACCACAAGCATGGAATGTTTTCAAAACAATCTCTGATCTGTAAAACCAAAATATTACTTACGGATAGCCTAGCTCCATAAAGTTGTTCCACATTTGTTTCAGTACCATGATAACTCCCATTTGTAAACATAGGTCTATAAGGCAGCCACTTGGGTGACACTAAGACAAAATATACACATTTATTAAAGAGTTCCCAATGTGATTTTATTCTACTAACAAGTTACTTACATGTAAGTGGGTAACATGTTTCCTCTACATAAGAAGCCCAAGAAAGCCTATTGCTGTAATACAAATATGGACCCTAGATTTTGTGGTTGTTCTTTGGACCAAATTCAAATCCATTTCACGCTTCATCAACACTTCTGGATTCTAACTTCTGCCTTCCACGTTATCCTAAGTTAGGCTTATACATCAAAACTGTGTTTCATCTTCCAGTTATACCCCGCCGCTGTCTCGGCATCAGTCATGGGGATGGCCATCTGCTCCAATAAGGAGAAGAGGCTTGCGTGGACTCCAGTCAGGGGGGTAGCTAGGGGAGAGCAGGGGGGGGGGACCCCGGGTGCAGCAGGTCAGGAGGGCTCCAAAGGGGGACCTGAAAACAGGTGGGGACGCCATTTTGAATCTTTGCCCCAGGTGCCAGAAAGCCTAGCTACTTCTATGGCTCCATTAATCACCATTTGTTTTCTGGCTAGGTGACCTACTGACAGCCAATGAATTGTGTTCATGTTATCATGTAGAAGGCTGCACGACTAAGGAGGGTTCTGTCCCCAAAACATATCCCAGGGGGCCAAGCTCGAATCACTTGTCCCAACAAATTCCTAAATTACCCTGTGTCTCTCATCTTCCATTAATATGCACAGCAATCTATTCTGATTGGAGGAGAACCTGTGCATGCAGAATAGGAGCTTGGAGAGAGGTAAGATTTGTGGTGCCCCTGCCAAGCAGAACAAACCCCAGGAGGGTAAAAATCCTGGGTTTTGGTTTGCTTTTAGAATTGTGTGTGTGTGGGAGGTTTCTTGGGATAGAGAGACCTTCCATAAAAGGAAAGCATGGGTGTAAATCCTAAAAGTCCACTCTTAAGTTTATGTCCCTTCCCCCAGTGCTGAGGAAGGCAGGGGGTTAAAAAAACACCTTACCTTGTTCTGAAATCCAGCACTGTTTACAGGAGTTTCCAGCTATAGATGAGGCCATCTTGGAGAGGCTGCACAAAACATTCCACACTCTGAGATCCCAGTGTCTGAAGGACAGCACTGGCTTATGGGACAAGGTAAGGTGTTTTTTTTCTGTTATCTGGGGGGGGCTTATCTTAGGACTAGACTTCCACTTTAATCATTTTATATAGATATGCCCATCTAAAAACATAGATAAAAAGGCCACCTCTGAGCAAAAAGTGAAAAAAGCAGCTCACTTAAACTCCTGCAGCCTTGATCTCAAGCAGTAGTTGCTGCTGAAACGCTGTGTGTCTTGGTTAGTCTAAGTGCTAACATTTAGATTCCTGATGGGCTTCAGGGTGTTCCACCCTGTCCACTCATGCTCACTCATGCTCCACTCACCAAGATCTCATTGCACAGGAGCTAGCAGTGAAACACTCTGTCAGTACTTGAGGCACTTAAAGCGAAACAAAACCCAGCCTGGTGTCCTGAATTGGGAAGCTACTCTGTGTGAAACCTCCCCTTTCCCCCAAGCCAACAACGCATCCAATCAGAGCCGTTTGCCATGACTATGTCATTCAGCAAGTGGCTCTATGTGTTTTCAATGGGAAGAGCAAGCTTCCTCATTCCCTGCATGCTCAGCTGTGTGTGCACTCCCACCCCAGCCATTCAGATAGGCTGGGGAGGAAGCGTGCATGCCTCTGGGGATGCAGCTGCATGTGCTTCCCACTGAAGTCAATAATAGCCATTTGCCGAAAAGTGATATGGCATATAGCTCTGATTGGACGAAAGCCTGTGCATGTGCCATTGGACCGGGGAAAGGTGAGTGAATATCGGTGACTTGGGGGAGTTTCACACAGCAGGGAATGAACTCAGCGAAAGTCAAATTCCTAGGTTTTGTTCTTCTTTGTGGGATTAAGGCTGCAGGGTAATAGATGACTGCAGTTTTGATCACAGAGAGACTTTAATTGCTTATGTTTGCCCAAAATTCTACTTTAAACTAATGGATAATTATCTATTTAGCTTTCATTTTTTTTTACCTCCTCCAGCCTCCATCTTTGAAATAGTCTGTTGTATTTTCCAGGCCTCCCTGCAAACCTGTGAAATAAAGTAGATGTACAACAAGAATTTACACTCTAAATGTATGATACTAAATTCATACCAAGAGACTACAGCCAATGGCAAATTTCAGAACAAATATCTTAATTTACACAAAACACCAGACAGAATTTTTCTTGTAAAAAATCCTGCTGAGCACTCAGATAGCTTTTACCTTGCTGGGAATTCCCAGTTTGATTATGGTCTATGTAAGAGCATACCAGACACAAAAGATCATTATAGCTAGCCATAAAAACAAAAGCACGAAACTCAGCACAATTTTTTAAATCTCACCGAAAATGTAGGTCAATTTAAGCCACAAATTGGCCTAAAATTAGCTGAGTTCATTGCTTTAGTGATAGCTAGAGGGTTATTTTGAAACACACCTAGCATTTTCATGTGTGCATACTCCCAAAATAAGTACAGAACTGCATGCGTTACATATTTGAGAGGCTTTCTAAGTTCTAGTTTGTACGGTTTCCTATTTTGTTAGTGAAACGCATTGAACATATAAAAAATGCTAATAAATTAGCATTACCATATTTTTCACCCTATAAGACACACCATTTTTCCCCAAAAGTGTGTGTGTGTGTGTGTGTGTGTGTGTGTGTGTGTGTGTGTGTGTGTGTGTCAGTGTGTCTTATTGGGCGAATGAGTAAAAAAGAAAAAAAGTAATTACACTAGTCTTGCGGCCACTCGGATTCCAGCTAAGCAGTGGGTGGCCGGCCGGCGCACACTGACACCTGAGAGGCAGTGGCGGCGCCGGAAGCCAGAACACGGACAGCGTTCATCTAAGTATAATTTTTTTTCTGGGGGGTTGGGAGTGATTCTGCCACATTGCTTATGGGAATGGGAGGGGGAAATTCCACATTGCTTATATGAAGAATGGGAGGGGGATGCCACACTGCCTATGGGGAATGGGAGGGGGATGCCCCACCGCCTATGGGAATGGGATGGGCAATGCCACACTGCCTATGGGGAATGGGAGGGGGGAATGCCACACTGTCTATGGGAAATGGGAGGGGGGAGTGCCACACTGTCTATGGGAAATGGGAGGGGGGAGTGCCACACTGCCTATGAGATTCAGGGAAATGTCACACTGCCTATAGGGAATGGGATGGGGGGAATACCACACTGCTTATGGAGAATTGGGTGGGGGGAATGTCACACTGCCTGTAATATGGGTGTTTTAGCACAACATTTGGTTTAGAATAGTTTTTTTCTTATTTTCCTTCTTTAAATCCTAGATGCCTCGTGTGGGCAGGGGCGTCTTATAGGGGGAAAAACTGTATATGATTTATAGACATGTTAATGTACCATATTTTTGGCCCCATAAAAAGCAGTTTCTTTTGGAGCATAGCGCCAGTTGACAGTGTAAAAAATTCTGTGGTCGGGGTTTAAGGGTTTGTGGAGGAGGAGGAGTCAAGGTGGTGGTGTCTGTAACATAGTAGACTCTCTAGAGCGTACATCAGGTGCACTCGGCTGGGACCGACATTAACAAGATGTATAGTAAGATTGCCCCCCCCAATGCATTCTCTGCAGAGTCTAATATGTTGTTACAGATGTCACCACCCCTGCCACCAAACTCTCCCCCCCCCCCTTACCCGACGCTCACACTACTGACTTGGGAATTTTCTAGGTGCCAGTGGCAGAACTGCCATGGGGGACCATCTCTGTCACCACTCACCACCAAACCCCCCCTTACCTGAAGCTCACACTAATGACCTGGGACTTTTCTAGGCCCCACTAGCAGATCTGCCATGGGGGCCCATCTCTGTCACCACCCGCTGCCAGACTCTCCCCCCTTACTCGACGCTCACACTAATGACCTGGGACTATTGTAGGCCCCACTAGCGGAACTGCCATAGGGGCCCATCTCTGTCACCTATCCCACTCTTATGGTGCAAAATATGGTATTTATTGATGAATTACTGGTTTTATTTTATAAAATAGCTGCCTAACTTGGAGAACTTTCTCACTTCCTTACCCAAATAAATGTGAGTAGCTTTAGTAATTAATCACCCAATGTAATAAGAATATATGGTGGACATTCAATAAAATTGTTAATTACTACCCCACTATAACCACACCTGTGTGTGCTCAACACTTCTACAGTAGCAAACACAGAGAACCTCCCAGGTTAGTTATACAATGGTCTGAGCAGCTGCCACTCCCCTTTTGTCCACTTTGAATTTGTGCAAGCACATGGGGTGTGGGGTCTAGGTTGTATTGCAAGGTCTTGACCCTTCCACCCCATGGCTTGCACATGAGGTTTAGGCAACCTCAGATAAGCTGCTCCCATTTTATCTCTTGCATTGTATGTCCCAAATGGGGCTCTCATAGATTAGAGTTAGGACTGCACCCATAGAGGCACCTTGGCGTGGTGGTGCAGCTTAGCATACTTCTGCAGATGTGTGTGACTGAGCCTCTGTTTTTACCATATTTAGAGACAGATTATAGGTTGGTCTGCTAGCTAACAGGGTTGAGTGCTGCGGCTCCTTTAAGTCTTTAGTAACCTAATTGCCCTGCTGACTTGCACCTCCCAGGTTCGTTATAAAATGGTCTGAGCAGCTGCCACTCCCCTTTTGTCCACTTTGAATTTGTGCAAGCACATGGGGTGTGGGGTCTAGGCTGTATTGCAAGGTCTTGACCCTTCCACCCATGGCTTGCACATGAGGTTTAGGGCAACCTCAGGCGAGCTGCTCCCATTTTATCTCTTGCATTGTATGTCCCAATTGGGGCTCTCATAGATTAGAGTTAGGACTGCACCCATAGAGGCACCTTGGCGTGGTGGTGCAGCTTAGCATACTTCTGCAGATGTGTGTGACCGAGACTCTGTTTTTACCAGATTTAGAGACAGATTATAGGTTGGTCTGCAAGCTAACAGGGTTGAGTGCTGTGGCTCCTTTAAGTCTTTAGTAACAGAGCATCCACTGCTGATCATTCCATTGCAGTTGCTCCAGGTTTAAATTGCAGACAGGGTTGCTTTCTAATTACTAATAGATTTCAGCTGATGTCATGACTTCCCAGGGTTTTTTGCACCTCTCTTCTTTGTGTATTCCATACTTTAAAGGCCTCGATGCACAAAGGGTTGAGAAAGATTGTCACGGTAGTAAAAAATTCAATTCATGAGAAAAAAGCCTGAGAATGTCACTGTTAGTGTATCACCAAATAAAAAGACAATGAAAGTCAATGGCACTTTTTACTACAGAGTAAAAAGAAGTAAAAAGTTCAAAAATTTTTTCAAGAGTAAAAAAGTGCCATTGACTTTCCTTTTCTTTTTATCTCAGGCTGACATTCTCAGGCTTTTTTCTCACAAATTGAATCTTTTTCTACCATGAGAATTTTTTTCAACTCGTGAATCAAGGCCTTTGTCCCTGTGCCATTTCTCATTTTTACAAATAACTTAATTCATGGACATCTATGGTTTGAGATATATATATATATATATATATATATATATATATATATAGTTAGTGTGTGTGTGTGTGTGTGTGTGTGTGTGTGTGTGTGTGTGTGTGTACTACTAGTACTATGTTATAAGGGCTGATTCAGCACCGTGGGAATTTTTTGCTCACTTTTTTTTGTGAAGAAAAAAAATATATAGTGATTTTTTCCTTGGTGCAATCCAGTACAATGTTTAGCTGTGCAAATGTTTAAGTAATGTGTCCAGCAATAAATGGTGCTGTATTGTACCAAAGGAAAATTATTATGACTTTTTTTCACATACAAAACATGAGTCATTCTGCAGTGTCCCAAAGGTGGGACACACAGCTATAACACATTGGTGGCATATCCTAGCTATTGCCACAAATGAGGCTCCTAGCCCTTATAACTAGAGAGGGGCAAACTCGAACCTCAAGCAGCCCATCGACCCGCTTCACCTAAGGTTGCAGCAGTAGGAAGCGGCTCTAACTCACCTCTGACCAATTATCTTCCTGTCAGCAGTGGCAGAGGATCTGCAGCATTGTTTGAAACCAGTCCCAGCCTGGGCTACAAAAAGATGGCCGCTGGCTCCTAGTACTGGTATTTTTTGTAGCTCGGCTGGGATTGGTTTCCCGTGCTGCTGCTGCCGCCTCCGCCACTGACAGAAAAATAATTTGGCAGAGGTTAGTTAAAGCAGTGCGCTTCTGTTACACATCTGCCACCCCGGAACTTGCCGGAACTTGCCAGAACTTGGGGGGGTTCATCCATAACTATTTTACACCACCATTTTCTAATGTTTGGCAGAAATAGGTAAACCCGAACATCCATAAGTCCACTCATTCTTAGTCAGTAATTCTGCAGCTATGCATTACAAGGTTTCTAATCTGATTCAGACATAACACATGCCTGCCTGGAACTTATGTAAATGATGATTTATGTTTCTCTTGAATATGTAGATACATATTGATTCTCTAATGGATTCCCCGAGAAAACGTTTAAACTACAGACATGCATGTTGGCTCTTACCTGCCAAGAAAGAAGGCAATGTAAAATATTGAGCTGTTTAAATTGACAAACTGGAAGAGGAACATTTTCAAAGCAAAGCTGTTTTCCCACTCTGAGTCAGTTCTCGGGTGCTCTGGAGAAAGAACATAACATTATTCTCTAGACCTTTTAAATGGCTGTTAATTGAAGATATATTACTAATAGAGATGAGCGAACCAAACAATTCGAACCAAAGTCCAGGTCGAACTTTGGTAAAGATTTGGTTCGGCACGGTCCTGAATTTACCATGATTTAATTTCAAACTTGCGGTTTTCATTGGCTACCACACATGGATTTGGGCACCAGGGAGTGACAGCGGCACGGTCACAGATTAAGCCAGCCAGCCAATCACCTTCTAGCCCCTCACAAGCCACCCCTTTGATGTCACACATGCCATACCAATATAAAATGCCCTGCATGTGCAAATGAGCACCACACCTGCTTCCTGATTGCTGACTGGATCCTCATCAGGGGCATAGCTAGAGATAGGGAAAGCTGTACTTTGATTGCTAGTGGACAGAGATAGTTAGTGTAGGGTGGAATTCCATTCTTCTTTTTCCACAGGTTGTCTGCTGCTGCCAGCAATACTCTGAAGGAGGATACTTGGGAATATTATCAGCTGTGTGTGCTGTGATATTCTCGACTGTGTTTGGTGTGTAGGTACATAATTAATATGGGTTTAGGTAAGCTTTATTACAAAACGGAATCAGCGATCTTTGTAAGCTCAACAGAGATAGTAGCTAAAGATCCCAGACACTCTAGTATAGTAGAAAGAGTTAACTTAGATACCTGTAAGCTCTTTGGAGGTTAGAGGAAGGTAATAGACAGTAAACATCTTGGCACATGGCTTAATATGTGAGGAATTTTTACTACCACAGATATAAGATAACCATAACTCTCATTTAGGGAAGGTTCTAGGATTAAAGCCTTTAGTTAGCTAGCATTAGCTCAACTTTTAATGTAGTAGCTGGAGAGGACAGCCGTTTGGTGCAGGAGGGAGACATAAACAGGAAGGAAAGAACCACCCAGGCTGTGCCACCTTATCAAATTGCTTGGAGAGGCGAGCCTCCCAACACCTGGTGCTTATGGATGAAGACAAGGCCCAAGTTACCTCCAAACAGGACAGGTAACTGCTGCAGCTGCTTTATTACTAAAAAGGGAACCATTCCTGAGTGCTGTGGATTACAAATATGGATTACAATGATGAAGTGTACCTGTTGTCTGTTGAAAGTGATGTACCATCTACTAATAAAGTGAGTGACTTAAACCGGACCTTCACCATGATTTAATGAAAAGCCCAAACTCTTAAAAAACAATTCCTCAGCATCTAAAATTAATATATGTTACATGTTTAGTCACTAATTTATTATACTTTCCCCCACTGGGCTGCAACTCTGTTCGGGAATTTAGGATACGGGCGCCGCCATCTTGACTCAGAAGCATCACACTTACTGAGGAGAGGAGAGTGGGATAAGGTACAGGGGGGCGGGTTATAGCTGTGCTTTGCTCAGACAGAGCAGAGCTGGGGTCAGGGAAAGGTCAGCAGTCCCAGAATGCAGAGCAGCACAGTCACTTCCTGTTTGCAGGCACTTCCTGTTTGCAGGCTGCCTGCAAAAATGGCAGCTTCCATAAGCCGCCATCTTGGATGTTTAAAGGCTTATAAAATGCAGTAGATGCCGGTAGGATGATTTTTAATGTGAGCAATCTGTATGTACAGGGTGTGGGAAACATATAAGATAGACTCTTATTTAGAGTGAAGGTCCGCTTTAAACTGGACCTTCACCATGATTTATTGAAAAGCCCAATCCCTTATAAAAGGATTCCCAAGCATCTAAAAATACAATTCTGTGATTACTCACCTGTAGAATTGGTATTATATGTATACAGCACGTCCTGTTCCAAAATATTCCTTACTCCTGGGTAATACATCCACAAGATGGCGCTGGACTGCAGAAAAACAGCTTGTGGCTCCTCCCGGCCCTATATAAGTCAGGGACCTCCCACAACTTCCCCAGTATTAACAAGCAGTTAACAAGAAGCCGGGAGAACAATAATAACAGGAATTCAAAAATGAACATATGAACAATCACCATACAGAGGTAACTAAGAATAATGATAGCAAGGGTGGGATGGAACAGGATGTGCTATATACATATAATACCAATTCTACAGATGAATAATCACAGAATTGTATTATTCTAAGTATACAGCACGTCATGAACAGAAGACCAAGTAGCGGCCTTGCAAACTTGTTCAACAGAAGCTTGATGCTGAAAAGCCCAAGAGGCACCAATAGCCTCCTGAGGGCCCCACTGACCCTGGAATTTCAGGGATTTCCAGAAGCTCCCCCAACCTGTCAGACTGGCATCTGTGGTGACTGTCTCCCAGCACGGGGCCAGAAAGAGTCTGCCCACCAACAGGTTTCTTGAGCCCAGCCACCATGAGAGAGACCATCTGGCCAGAGGGGACAGAACCAACACCTGATCCAGGGACCGAGGGTCCCGATCCCAAACTGAAAAGAGGTGAAGTTGAAGAGGTCTCATGTGAAACTGAGCTTATGGAACCGCCTCGAAGCAAGACACCATCAGGCCCACCAGCTGCATCCCCTGCCGGATGGAGGGATGAGGGCAAGACATAAGGAACCTGGCTTGGACTGAAGACTCTCCACCTTCTGCTGAGGGAGAAAAATCTTGACCTGAGATGTATCCAGAGTCATCCCCAGAAAGGACCTCACCGTTGAAAGTGACAGAAAAGACTTGGGGTGGTTGATCACCCAGCCGAAGGACTCCAGTGTGGACACCACCAGCTGAGTATCCAGCTCGGCCTGCTGGAGGGATTGAGACATGATGAGAATGTTATCTAAGTAATGAAGGATGCGAATGCCCTGAGATCTCAGCAGAGCCAGTACGCCCGCCAGCACCTTGGTGAATACCCTGGGAGCCGAGGTGATACCGAAAGGCAAAGCCACAAATTCATAGTGCTGGTCCTCCAGAGCGAACCTGAGGAATCTCTGATTACCTGGAAAGATTGGCACATGAAGGTGGGCGTAGTGAATTGACAGCTGAGCGCAGAGTCTCCATGGGAAAGTGTTTGAATCTGACAAATTTGTTGAGGAACTTAAAATCCAGGATAGGTCTGATGGACCAGTCTTTTTTTAGGGACAGTGAAAAGATTGGAATAGTAGCCTCTGCCCCTTTACCTCAAAGCCTGGAAGATGACCCCCCAATTCCAGAAGGTTTTGGACAGCAAGGCACAGACCCTGAGCTGACAGGGGGTTTAGAGCCATCCGGGATTTGATGAATCTTGGGGGCGGCCAGGCTGCAAACTCTATCTTGTAACCGGAGGACACTAGCTCCTGAATCCACCGGTCTGAGACATGAAGCCTCCAGACGTGAGCAAAGAGCCGAAGCCGTCCCCCCACCCGGATGGGTGAGGGCGCCCCTTCATGCCTGGGGAGTCTTGGGTGAGGATTTTGGCTTAGGACCCCAGGAGAGGCCAGGACGGCCACGTCCTCTGCCCCTTCCACAGTGATCACCGCAGGCTCCAGTAAAGGAGACTCCTCGGCCAGGTCTGGAACCACGGAAGGATGGGAGAATGGCACCCATCCCCAAAAGGACCGGGACGGCCTCCTACGTTGAGGTAACCTACCGCCCCTGGCAAACAAATCCAAGCGTTCACCAAAAAGGTGCAGGCCCTTGAAAGGGAAACCAGTGAGAGCCTTCTTAGCAGCATTATCAGCTACCCACTGACGTAGCCAGACAGAGAGGCGTATAGCCACCAACAGGGCAGAAGTTCTACCACACATTCTAATGGCATCATCCATAGCAGACAGGACATATGCAACAAATTCATAGCAAAGCAGGAGAGATCTATACTCTTCTCCTCCCGTGTCATCAGAGGCTCCCTCTAAGAGACTCTTAAGCAAACCCTTAATAGCAATAGCTGTAATGGCAGAGGCACAAACCGGGCGTAGCACGGTCCCCACACAGGCAAAGGCATGGAAAGCCAGTTGGTCCATACGCCGGTCCTCACCATCCCTCAGGGTAGTAGTGTCAGGAGAATGCATGACAGATGTATTGGACAGCCCCAGAACGGGCGCGTCCACCTCGGGAGGACATGACCAACGCTTAATCACATCAGCAGGAAAGGGATACCTTTTGTCCCAACTCTTGGGCACCCCTGGCAGCTTGCTAGGCTGCTCCCATTATTTGAGCACCAGATTTTAAAAGTGAGAGTGCTCCGGGAATTCCAAACATAGTTTAAACATATGAAAGAGCTCACCCTGCTGCTGCGGAGCCACGGCAGGAGGGGAGATACAGAGCACTTCAAAAATATCAGCCAAAAGCCTGTCAGTGTCATCTGAGGACCATAAATCTTCCCCAAAGGGAGACCCTGTACCACCATAAACCCTAGGCTGCTCCTCAGATGATTCTGAATCAGAGAACAATTCCCCCTCCTCCAGGGGGGAATAACCAGTAGTGTCAAAAATGTCCTCAGTTTCCACAGGAGAGAGGGAGATGGCGGGAGATAAATGCCACTTCTTAGCAGAAGCCTTAAGCGAGGCAGAACCAGCAACATGTTTCTCAATGCTTGCTACCCGTGCAGCCAAATCAGGCTGAGACTCCCAGCTGGTATGCTCCTGGTAGGGGATCAGATGCAGGCGTGGGGGGGCAGGCAAAGCCCAAGGGGGCGCAGGCCGAGGAACAGGTAACTCAGGCTGCAGTGCAAGTACCTGCTGGGCGCCAGATACACATACCCTGACATCATCACCAATTGGGGATACCCCACACGCAACACAAAGCCGGGCTTGTCCCGAAGGAACCCCAGGCTCATTATCCCCAGAAGCCTCCATATGGTGATTTGAGAGGCACAGTAGGCCAGTAAGGGTTAATGCTAAAGAGCTACCCGGGATGCCCCAATGAACCGCTAGGGAAGTGGGAGATAATGAGGGGAGAAGGCCGGGAGAAACCACAGGACTGAAGCTTTACCCTGCCTGAAAGACATAATCAAATATTCCCATGAGAATAAGGCATAAGAAAAACCAAAGAAAAAACACCCCACCGGGGGACGCAAGGAGCCAGCAGCAACATGAAGAAGACAAAATGTCGTCCGCAACCTCGAGGGGCGGGCCGTGGAGATATGAGGTAAAATGCATCATCCACAGAGCCCGCCTCCCCCCCGAATAGCGTGAAGCGCACCCACGTGATCCGGCCGGCCAGTATCGGCCCGGCAGCTCTGAGGTGAATGGGGCTGCCAGCCGCGGAGCGTAGTACAAACGCGCGGTGGCGCGTATTAATAAAGTGACAAGGCACAACATATGTCTACAGTCCCCCCCCCCCCGGAGATTTCGCGAAGGGAGAGTGAGGGAGGATAACGGAAGAATTCCAAGGGAGGCAACGCGCCCAGGGACTAATATGAGGAGTGAGGGTGGAGGGGGAAATGGCAATAGGGTTTAACTGCACAGGATAACCAGGCAAAAACCATGAGGAGCCATCCCAAAAGGCTCACCATTAGCCTAAACCGCCTACCCTGTTAAAGCAGGGACTGCGGTTGGAGCCTAGCTCCTCAGCACATAGTGCTTCAATAGCCTACCTTTACCCGAACCTTATCAGCCGAGGCTGGGAGGCAGTAAATGGGACGGAACGGGTGGGAATAGTCCTGCAGGGCCGCAGGCAATAAGCCTCGCTCACCTGCGCCACAAGAGAGCTATCTTCTATCTTCTCAGTGCAGACTGCAGAAAAGAACTGGGGAATTTGTGGGAGGTCCCTGACTTATATAGGGCCGGGAGGAGCCACAAGCTGTTTTCTGCAGTCCAGCGCCATCTTGTGGATGTATTACCCAAGAGTAAGGAATATTCTGGAACAGGACGTGCTGTATACTTAGAATATTAATATGTTTTAAGTTTTTAGTCACTTATTATTCTTTCCCCCACTGGGTTGCAACTCTGTTCAGGACTTTAGGATATGGGCGCCTCCATCTTGACTCAGAAGCATCACACTTACTGAGGAGAGGAGAGTGGGATAAAGTACAGGGGGGCTGGTTATAGCTGTGCTTTGCTCAGACAGAGCAGAGCTGGGGTCGGAAAAAGGTCAGCAATCCCAGAATGCAGAGCAACACAGGCAAAAGGCACTTCCTGTTTGGAGGCTGCCTGATGTCCCATGAGCCGCCATCTTGGATGTTTAAAGGCTCATAACATGCAGTAGATGCAGGTAGGATGATTTTTAATGTGAGCAATCTGTATGTACAGGGTGTGGGAAACATATAAGATAGACTGTTATTCAAAGTGAAGGTCCGCTTTAAGAGACTGTCTCCAGTGAAGTGTCAACATCCCAAAGACTGTCTGAATCCCAAAACCCACATCCCTCCCACCTGGCCCTCACTGCACAAGCAACCAGAACCCACCCTTCACATGCCTGAAAGTTGACCCCCTTAGGCTTATGTGCCCTTTCTCTTAAGAGAGTACAGCCTGTGTATCCCTGTTGTACTGTATTATATTGTTCATAATTCACTATCTTGCCCTCACTCACAGTCTCTGGGAAGGCAGTTTTAAAAGTTTACCCACAACCTTATACTGGTGTCTGGGTATTATATTGTTCTTAATCCACTACCTTGCGCTCACTAAGTGGACCTCAGTATTACTGCTTGTTCTTGGAGGACCCAGTAAGAGTTCTAAAAAATCTAATTTATTAAACAGAACTCTTTGTATTACCCCATTTTACTAAAAGGCAGTCAAAATGCCAAACCATAAGAGATCTGGCCGTAAGTCCAGTGGCAGTAACAGAACTACCAACCCAGGGGGGAGCAGCAGCTGAAGGACTGTCAACAGCAACAGGGTGGAGCTCCCTTTAACACCCAGTGGACATGTGTTGACCAACCAGCTAACAGTCTTGAAATTGTTGACCTCAGACTCTATAGTAGACAGTAAATCACGTAGCCAGGTATCAGGTGGCTCCTCAGACACCACCATTCTGTGGCAAAGGCAGCCACATTCCTCTGGGCCCTCTCCTGTCCTGAATTTGCCACTCTCCTTTGCTGCACCATCTGGCCTTGAGATATTGGCAAGGTTTGCCTCTTATTCTCAACTGCTGTTCACTGATGAAGATCATGATCATCATGAGACGACCAGCAGCCATCTTGAGGAGTCCAGCAGTCATAATAAGGGAGACCACTAGACCTCAAAGCACATCATGAGTCGAGGAGAGGAAAGTCAGGTGGAACCAGAGGAACACTGTGCCAGGCAGTTGGGGGAGACAGCAGTGGCAACAAAACCTGCTTAGATGATATTGCCGATTGCAGGTCATGAGGTGGCATCCTAATCATCAGTGGATGAGGGTGGCAGTGTGCTACGAACCCAACATGGTGGGAGATTTCGATCAAATCTTGAAAGGGTATTCTGTCTTCTAGTTTCAAGGTTGCACTGACAGTGAATGCACACCCCAAATGGCAGCAGCAATTACCCAGTCATAGAAGGTTCTCATGGAAAACCGTGTTATGAAGAAATGTGGCAGTTTTTTACGAGCCGCCTCTCAGTTTGCAGCAGGATCCACCAATCACTGCATTTCCCAGCGTGCAGCACACTATCAACAACAGTCAGGGTTCCTAAGGCTCTGCAGCAAGTAGCAGTCTATCTGTCCAAACTAACTCCATTTCCTCCATTGCTTCCACTCCTTCTCAATTAAGACAGCAATTGCTCCCTTAAGCAATTGAAAGAAAACAACAGTACGCCTGCAGTCATCCAGCAGTCATCCAGTGACTTCTGGACATTCAGTTTCCAGGTAGTGGACCCCGCATCTTTCATGGCTTGTGCCCACCCAAAATGAAGAGCCCCAAGAAGGCATCATTTCTCCAAAAGAGCAGTGCTATCCCTGCACAGATACTTGCAGATGAAGGTGGACATAGCAGCAACTTGGCCAGGTCACAGCATTGCCACCTCCACCACCTTGTCCTTACCATCCCTTCTATTTTACCATATTCCAGTTTCATATTATCAGTGCTAGGCCTACCGTAGTCATGCAGTGCTTCACCTGGTGAGTCTTGGCAAGCGCAGCCACACCGGCCAGAAACTGCTTGACTGTATACGGCAGGAAATGTCCTCTTGGCTGACCCCTAAGCGAATGGAGATAGGAACCATTGTTACTGACAACAGGTAGCGACATCATGTTGGAACTGCAGTGTGGAGGGCTGCACCGTGATGCATGGCACATGTTTATATTTTGGTTGTAAACAGGTTTCTAACATCCTTTAGTGGGCTCCAGCAACTGCTAAAAATGTCACACAAACTCTGCACACACTGCAATTTCCTGCTCAGCCACCAGCAAATGATACAAGATGTGTGCCATTTACTAAGGCTGTTTGACGAAGCCACTTTGCTCGTCAGCCAGGAAGACTATGGTCTTAACTATGGTCCCTTCCTCCATGTACTGGAGAATGTCACTTTGATGGGGACCCAGCCCAGTGGTCACATGTATGTTGTCCAGCTGATGAAGCTGAATGAAGTGGTGGAGGAGGGTCTCCATACACAGGCCCTGTTCACAACATTGGGTGGCTTATCTGGCCGAGAGAACCACTGAAGCTGGAGGACGAGAAGGTGCATGAGGAGGAGCCCAGCACCCTCTGGCAGTATTCAGTAGAGAGTGGGGAGGCCGGCGCTCAGAGTTCCTCATGCAAATGACTGCATTCCTGCTCGCATGCTTGCTCAGCTATATCCGCATTAAAGTCATGCACCAGAGGAATGACTACTGGCTGGCCACATAGGGTAGAGCCTGGGTTCCACAGTAAAATGTCTCTCTTTTTTACATCTTCCAAGAGTGATGCCAGAATGGCATACAACTGAAAACTACTCTGTAGTCGCTTGTTTGAGGCCTACTAGCATGATCCAGGGGACAGCAGGGGAAGAAGGCTTAAAAAAACAGTTTCCCAAGTCTGGTGCAGATGAACTTGACTGGTCTGCACACAACCCAGAGACGTAACCCATCACAGTATAAACTGAAAAGCAGTCTGCATTTGATGGTATGAATGAATCAATGCTATTTATCTATTGCTATTATCAGAATCTATTGCTTTTATCAGATCTTGCTTCTGTACTTACCTAGGTTAGTCAACCAATAAGCTACTTTTTCATAAACCTACAAAAGGAAGCAAAAAGCGCATCTGTTATTATATACAAATTATAGTGTTATAATTACAAATAGTATTAATAATAAAGAATTTATACCAGGATATCACTGTAATACAATAGTCCCACTCGAAATTATTGGTAACAAGTATTGTTGTGTATCAATATGAAAACATACTGAATGGGTATAGGATGGAATAACCTTTATTAATTTAAAATACTGCTATTTGCCTTGCGATTATGAGGATCAATCATTAACAAAGCAAGATAAGCAAAGCATGTATTCCACTGCATTATGTGGCTTTATTAGAGCTGGATGCAGCCCAGGAATTCAATACAAATGCAAGGATTGGTGAGGTTTATGTCATGCTGCCCCTTAATGGGATTGATCAGTCAAACTTTAAAATCAATGGCCTGGCAGTGTACATGATGCAGTGTCAGTCCCATGCTTTCTTTTGTAAGAAAGGGGAATTTTTATTTCCTCTTCATCTGCTTCTAGCACCTCCCCCCTGAACCTGACCACAAATTGAAGCCTGGGGCTCATGTCATGTTGACACCCCCTCACTTTTTTTTATCAATTTAGTATCTCCACTATGGATGTAATCTTCAAATACATTTTTTATAAATATTTATATAAACGTTATACAGCATTTAATTTTCAAATAAATTGTAAATATGTTAATTTATATAAAAACAAAAAACGGCCTGAATTTATTTTAATTCGCTTACTGTGACATTTTATTATTATTTTAGGCTTCAGACCAATCAATATTTGATTATCTAGCATTACTTGCAATAAGACCCATTTTTTAAACATTTCTGCGGTATATGGCAATAAAATTGTTTGTTGTTACTAGTGTTTTTGCAATGATGACATTTACAAGTAGCAGATTTCTTAAAGGGATTTACCAGGGAAAAAAAATAAAACAAAAGGATACTCGCCTTTTGTTAGAAATCTAACCATATAAATATACCAAAAACCACTAGTCTTATTGATTAGATATCTAACCATATAAATATTTCATCACTCACTAGGTTTATTGATTAGGATTCATTTTTAAAAAGGATTAAAACTATGATTGATTTCATATCAGTGTTAATAGGTTAAGATAACAGTCCACTCAAATACAAAAAGGATACTCACTTTTTGTCCCAAGCAACCGTTTGGTGGTAGTCCGATGCTTGCACGCTCACCAGATCATGAGATCCAGTCCCTGCGCCACCCAGACCCAATAATATGTGATTAATAAAGATATATAGTTTTTATTGATATTTTGGGTTCTTGTGGCCTTTTTTTATTTTTGCAATAAACCCAGGCCCAATCGTCTGTCTCCTGTCAGCCTCAGTAATGAAGGGCTCAGGCTTGGGTGGACTGTTACTTTAAGAAATAGTTTGGGAGAACTGATGAAGGAGTGACATATTGAGGAGTATCAAATTGGCTCAGAGATTATTTGACACTTTGAAAGGCTCTTAAGGAGAAACATCCTACTTAAAAACAATATGGGTGATTTCTCCCCCCCATCGATTCCTCCCCCCAGATCCTCTGCCTCCCCCACTGGTTTAGCTGGCTTTTTGAGCGGCCCCCATGAGCGGCCAAGATCGCGGGGTATGAACAGTGCCTGATGGGATACAAGATGGTGTTGCCCATCGGGAGATCACTCACAATCCGAGGGACCCAAAAGATGCATGCCCTGACAAAGTGAGTACAAACTGCCCAAAGCTGAAACCGGAGGGGGACAGCAGTCCAGTGAGGTTTGGGAGAGGTTTTAACCTCTCCCGATGTGGGCATGATTCTCCCTAAATGTCCTTTAAAATCACACTTGTTGGTCGTGGTAGAAACACGATTTGAAAAAAGGGTGAATGTTTGTATTTATTACCATCAACAGAGTTAAAGTGAAGAAAAATCAGCCTTTAATTGACCCTTACCCTTCCTTAATTCAGGAGTCGGCGACTCTGTTTCGCAAAATGGTAAGATAATGAAAAGGAATGGTTCGAGAAAATGCATTTTTGTCCATATTAAAGTGGACCAACACCCACGGGTGATCGGCCCGGGAATCTATAAGATCTCGGATGTCCCGCGGGGTGTAACCCCCCCAAAACCCCCGAAAAACCCTACCTGATCCTCCCTCGCGCCCCTGCAGGCGTGCGCGCGCCCGCGCCGGCCGTCTGCGAATGGCCGGCGCGGGCGCGCGCGCGCGTCAAAAGGGACGCGCGGGAGGCGGCGGCAGCGGCAGCCGCTTAGACGTCCTGGAATAGAGCTTGTACGTTGGCGCTGGGAGCGCGGAGAGGTGAGTTTTTCGGGGGGTTGGGGGGGTTTCACACAGCGGGGCACCCCGATCGGGGGTGCCCCATCGAAGTGGACCAAGACCCAGGATAGTCAAAATCCTGGGTGTTGGTCCACTTTAATGCACAGAGCTTGTCTCAAAATTCAATTATAAAATTCAGACGTCATCCCGTGGTACAATTGTGCTCTTCACTGGTATACCAACAAGGAGCAACAGCTTATATCAGCATATATGGCCTGATGCAGAGCCTCCCCAGAACTGACCTTATTTTGTTCCGTTTTTCCTATGGCCCGTTTTCCTTCCGTTTGTCTCGGGGTTCAAATGTGATTCAGAGCTGCCATCGGGAGAGCTCCGTTACTGATCCGTTTATGTGTCTTCATTCCGGAAGTGTTTTTTCCCCTCTCGGGTGCTTTCCGTGTGGTCGTGGGTTCCGTTGCCGTTCACACGGACGATCCGTTTTTGGCTCCTTTTTAATGCGTTTCCAAACGTACCTTCTTGCCATCTGTTTCCGTTTTCACCCTGATTCTTCTTCTTCCTCCTCCCTGTGTTTAATGCTTACCTTAATGTCTTCTCCTCCTTCTTCTTCTTCCTCCTCCCCGTGTTTAATGCTTACCTTAATGTCTTCTCCTCCTTCTTCTTCTTCTTCTTCCTAATCCTTGTCCCATATACCTACCTTTTGTGACATGTAACTGTATGGTCATGTTGTTAGAACGTACAGTGCCATGAAAGAGAAGACACCACATAATTTTTTTTTTGTTTTTTTAGTCAAAATTTAAAAATAAACAATCTTAAAAACTTTTAAAATTCTTTGGTGGCACCCAGGAGGCTCTGGCTCTTCCTCAAATGGGACCTCGTCTTTGATCTGTGAAGGAAAAACATAATCAGTTTAGCCTTGTAAGTCTTTATTGCTTAGCTAGGGGTTTTGCTTTGGCCCATTTTTAGGGTTAAGGTGGGCCTAAGTTAGTTAATTAATGTGTCTTGGCCCATGTTTTTGTTGTTTTGGGCAGGAGTTTTAACTACATATATGATATCTCGAAACTACTTACAAGGCATGCGGCCAACAGTGCGTCTGGGGCGCAACCTCCTCCTCGCTGGCTCCACCCACTCGTCAGCTTGTGAAGCTGTTGGGTACAAAAACACAAGGTTATTATTGACTCTTTGTGCCTCCTGAATGTCAGATTAGTTTAGGCTTGTATGCATCAAATCACTCACCTTCCCCAGGCACCTCTGGAGGTTGTCCTTGGGCCTCCCCTGTTATTGATGATGTTCCTGCGACGTCATCATCTAAAAATATAAATTGGGCACATTAGTATATGTTTTCAGTGCATGTATCTGGACATGGGTAGGTATGCAAGTCTTACCGGAGTCAGGTTGTAGCTGTGGCTGGTTGGACTCCCTGCCATGCGACTGACCCCCCCCCCCCGTAGTGTCAGATCCAGTGGCTGGTCTGTGTCACTGGCAGAGGAGGGGGTGGGCGTTGGCACTGGCGTGGCACCACCTACACTTTCACCACTACCTCCCAACACTGGGCTTCGTCTTCTTGTTCGGGTGGGGCGGAACCGATAACTCCATTCATGCACTGCAATAGAAACACAATCATAAACACAGGCCCAGGCAAGGGCAGTGTGTTTTTGCATGTCATGTACCAAGACTTACCGGGGAAGTGCTTCACAAATCTAAAGCAAGTTTCTGAGCCTCATTCCTACTCACATGGGCCTACTTATGCCCTTATTCATCAAGCGATAGCGCCAGGTAGTGTCTGACGAGCGCCAGGTAGCGGCAGCTAACGGCGACTACCGACTCAAGTACGCCCGCGGCGGTCACAATGACGCATTTATCAAGCAAAATGAGGCTAGCGCCGGCGAGAGCGACGGCTAGCGCGGCATTCATCATGAAGCCGGCTGGACCGAACAGCGCCGCTGCAAATTCCCTCACAGCGCCAGGTATGAGCTGTCGCTCCCTGGCGATGTCCAATGCATTTCAATGGAGCAATCTATAATAATTCATGATTAATTGGTAATAATTTTTTTTTTAATTTTTTTAATGTCAAAAAATTGGAGAACACTTCTGCAATGTTAGGATTTATTTTTAAGTAAAAAAAAAAAAAAAAAAAAATATGTGCAGAATTGATCTAACAGGTCTGAGATTAATGTATTCATATAACAAAATGATTCTAAAAACATGTATAATGTTACATTCAAAAAATATGGTTGTTTAGGGGTTAAAAACTAGTTAATACAGATCGGCGCCAGCGCTCTGGGGTTTAAACAAGGAATGGACAGCGACAGCACATTCGGAGCGTGATTTTTTGATGAATATGAAGCTAGCCGTTCGCTCTGGCCATTCGTTGTCAGGCGCTCACATACAACGCTGGACCTGTGAAACAGCGACCCCCCAGCCCGTATTCAACATTACCGCACACCGACTGAGTCGCTGTCATCAAGCTAACGCCGGCCAAGCACAGCGAATACTGGCTGGCGCAGAAAAAATCACGCTACAGTCGCTCATCTGTCGCTACCTGGCGCTATTGATGAATCGGCCTCCCCGTCTATCTGCCTCTAGGCTAGTGTGCTGCTGCGCACATGGATCAAACTAACCTGTTCTAGTATTTTCATTTTACCAGACAGTTTGTCCTCACTAATATGGCCCTGCCATGGCTAATATTTGTTTATATTTGTTTAGCGGCTTGTGCGCGCACATAAACGCACGCTCGCCTACTCACATCCATGATTATGTTGTCCTGCTCCTCCGTATATATTGCGGGCAACATCTTTCTCTGCCTTCCGGTTCTGGTTATGACGTGCCCCCGCGGTGGCGTGCGTGCGCTGCCGAACACGCCCTCACGGGAAAACTATTTAAAGCTCAATGCACTCAGCTCTGTGTTGGTTACCATATCACTATGCCCAGGCCAAAAGGAAGCCGTAAGACCCCCAAAAAGCCCAGAGCCACATACTAGACGCACAGATAGACATCACGAACACCCACACAAGAGCAGGCACAAGAGCCGGGACCGACATGGCCATAGTCAAAGAGTGGATAAGCCAGCCACTCAGGTTTCTCGGAAAAAATGCAGTAGCAAGGAGCCCTTGGCACAGTCGCCCCCACCTGCTAAATCAGCCAGGCCTCACAAGGGCCACAAATCTCTGAAAACCCTGCAGCCTCCCCCTCCTCCACCCACAAAGCATGTGGGTAAATCCAGCCACACCACCAAGGGGAAGCGTAGGTCCAAAACCACTAGCCAGCCAACCACCCCTCCTCCTCTACATTGTGTCCCCAAGTACCACAAGCACAGAGTCAATAGAGAGCT
This sequence comes from Gastrophryne carolinensis, assembly GCA_027917425.1. Lineage (NCBI taxonomy): Eukaryota > Metazoa > Chordata > Amphibia > Anura > Microhylidae > Gastrophryne > Gastrophryne carolinensis. The sequence continues at coordinate 105,476,232 of CM051241.1, forward strand.
CCACAGGTGACAGCTCGACAGGCACCCAGCCATTATCACCTAGCACCCCCCACACTCCATCACAGTCACCCATCAGCCCAAGAAACCTAAACTACTCCCCAGACAGCCAGCCATCACTGTCATCTGCTGCCGGGGACACCACACACTCATGTGGGTGCCAGCTGCACCATGGCTCACTTACAGCCCGTTTCTGTGATGTCCAAAGCATGGCTGTAGCTACTGGTGTTTGTGAGCACTATGATGCCCTATTTGGGCGTAATTCAAAGTCAACTCCAAAGCAGGCCAAGCAGGAGATTTGGGAGAACATTGCCGCCAAGTGAATAGTGTAGGTTCGGTGAGGAGGGATGTGGAGCAAATTAAAAGAAAATTTGGGGACCTTAAATATTATGGGAAAAAAAAATGGACATCCGCCGGCAGCAGAGGTAAAGCCCATTTCGAGTGTAACTTAATGGACATCCTGCTTTGTAGCAGTATGTAACACTTATTAGGTGTGCTTTACTCTTCCCCAGCCTGCAGACAGGGGGTGGTATCCCTACTAAAATCCTCCTAACACCAGCGGAAGAGCATGTGTTGACCTATATTCACCCACCCAAATGAAATAGCACTTGCCTACATTTAAGTTAAAATAATGGCCTCACTACCTGCTACCTTTCTTGGCAGACCCTACCCAGCCCACCCATTATTGCAGTAATTCTGGATTTGAAGGAGGAAGACACAAGTCTGCTGCAGCCAAGGCCACCAGACCCAGTGGGACAACATCCAACACACCAGCCCCAGCAAGTGCAGCCCCTGATGTCCACTACCCATACCTCAGTGGCCCAAACCTCTGCTGCCGTGGACATTGGCAGCACAACAGACTCTGCGCCCAGCCAGCCACCTGCAGCCACTCAATCAGTACCAGACGCACCCACCCGTGCCAGTGGCGGAATCCAGCAACGTCGCCATATCAGCCAGAGGAGACATCTGCAGATAATGGAGGAAGCATGGCACCAGGAAAACGTGGAGTTTGCAGCTAACACACAGAGGTTTAATGAGACAGTGTGTTCACAAATCACCTCTATGTCACAACAACTAGAGGTTTGGAATCTAAATGTGTCCGGCCTGCTAGCAGAAACAAGACAACAAAGCAGGCATATGGCGGAAATGGTACAGCAATGGCAGTTAATGAATCAGAGCCTTGCTCATATTGCCGCTAACATGCAGCAACCCTATCCATCAATTTCAACCTCCTACTCTACCTACCACTGAAGGCATGTGTTTATGCATTGATTCTGGGGAGCAGGACACAAGACTACCGTAACCCCAAACACATGCTCTTCCACAACCCCACATTAACAGCCTAAACATTTTTCCACAATGTTTGTCCCTTTTTTTTTGGCAGGGATCACACAAAATAAAAAAGGCACACATTGCCTAAAATGCATGAAAATAAAGCAAAAACATTGTCCACAAGCTGGGAACGGATCGCCTGTGGCGAACCACTTTGTGTTCCAGAGTAGGGAGGTGTTACATCTTCTGAAATGACTAAAGCATCCTCAGCCAGGTCATTGTATCTGGGAACCCGGCTACGGATGGCGAGGTTGTGCAGGACCCCACACGCAACAATTATTTGGAGGACCTTGGCGGGCTCATACTGCCAGGAACCCCCAGTCTGGTCCAGACAAGGGAAGCGCATCTTCAACAAGCCAAAGGCAGGTTCCACCGCTGAGCGAGTCCTTGTATGTGCAGTGTTATACCGCTCCTGGGCCTGCGAGGATGGGTGGAGGATGGGGGTGAGTAACCAGGGGAGCAATGGATAGCCAGAATGACCTGCCAAAAAAGATACAAAAAATAAGCACACACCATAATACAAAAAACACATGACAAATGGGCCCCTTTGCCACATATGTAGTGGCAGGCCCCATAACTAGCCGAGACAGAGAAACCTAAACAACAAACATCTAAAGTGTATCTAAACAAGTACCATCATGCTACTAAGGAAGAGCCACAAGTACCTTACATGCTACTTCCAAATACGGCATGTTAGGTTACTTTAAACTGCTAAGAACAGGGAACAACAGACAGAGGCCTAAGGGGAAGAGGCTCAATAATGTTTTAGCATTCCAGCATTAGTGAACAGGGACAATAGATCAGCTGGGCAGTGTCAGTGCAAAGCACAGTTCTGATGAGGCAACATGCACACTCCTGTACAATGACTCTGGGATGAAACCTAGCTAAGAGGGCCAGGACAGAAAGGTATAGTGGAGAATCACAAACAAAGCCATAGGAGGAAATATTGGTAAGTAAGTGAGGGTTAACTTCTACTGTTTCATTGGAGTCTATAACAGATTAGTGGGGTACAGGCACAGACCAATCAGAAAAATCATGCTGGACGGCAACAACTATTTTTAAACACATACGTTGGCATGTCGGCTATATTATAAAAGCACAACTTAACCGCATTCCAGGCTTCCGCTGTGTCAGGGAGAAATATATATTTTGGTGCCAGGGTAGCCATGCCATCCAAAAACTTGGTAAGGCTGCGGCTCAGCGTAAACTGGGACATCCCCACGGAGAAGGCACCCAGTCTCTGTAACGAGCCGTTTGCCAAAAACTGCAGGCAGCCAACCAATTTGGTCATACCTGCAATTGCATGCCCCTTCTTTGTGGTGCGAGCTAACCATGGCCGCAGCTGCCTATACAAGTCCTGGAGAGAAACACGGTTAAGGCGGGTGAGCTCGAATAGCTCAAGGTCATGCATGCCATCGATGTCCAGACGTGTGCGGTGCAGCCTGGTTTCTGCCATGCTCAAAAGAACCAGGCCGCGTAGCTGACGCCTTTGATGCTCACGCACAGCAGAATGCATTTCCAAGTCACAAAGATCAAATACTGCTGCTAAGAGTGCCCGTAAGTGAAGCGTCGACACCCTCGTTAAATTGGGCTTGTTTCAATCGGAAATCAAGGCTCTGAATCAATTAAAAAACGGACAAATCAACGGCCAGTCCGTTTTCACAGAGTTCAGCCTCTTGCGAGCCGTCAATCGTAATGGCGCATGCCGAAACACCTGAGCACATAAACGCACATAAAAAGCAACGTAGCACCCTTTCATGACCCGATCACAGCCCAAAACCAACGGGAAAACGTACGGGATAGCTGAACGGGGAGGCTCTGCATCAGGCCAATAAACCTGAAATCCAATACCAGTGCTGCAACTTCACCAAGCCGCCACTATCCCTTTAAGAACCCAGGGAACTGATCCAACCATAAACTCTGTATTGCCAGGGACCTCTCAAGGTAATGGCATGAAAATAAAAATACAATTCTGTGATTACTCACCTGTAGAATTGGTATTATGAGTATACAGTACGTCCTGCTCCAGATAGAATACTTACACTCGGGTATTACTCCGCCAGATGGCGCTGGACTGCAGAGACATTGAAAACAGGCTCCTCCCGGCCCCTCAAATACCCAGGGACCTCCCACAATCCCCAGCATTGAAAAGCAGTTAACGAGAAGCAGGGAGAATTAAAACAACCCAAACTGGTAACTACAACAATGATAACAATCACCATACAGGGGATCCAAGATAATGCAAAACCAAGGGTGGGGTGGAGCAGGATGTACTGTATACTCATAATACCAATTCTACAGGTGAGTAATCACAGAATTGTATTATTCTTAGTATACAGTACGTCCTGCTCCAGATAGATTACTTACACTTGGGACATCCAATAGTAGTGTCCATAAAGTAGGGTGGGATCCCCAAAGGTAACAGCAGACAGGTCATACCACTGCTGCCTGCAGAACCTTACGGCAAAAAGCAGCATCAGCTGAGGCCCTAACATCAACCTTGTAAAACTTTGAAAAGAAATGAACAGAAGACCAAGTAGAGGCCTTGCAAACTTGTTCAACAGAAGCCTGGTGCTGAAAAGCCCAAGAGGCACCAATAGCACGAGTAGAATGAGCAGTAAGACGGAAGGAAGGCTCCTTCCCCTTAGCAGAGTAGGCCTGAATCACAGCCTGACGGATCCATTTGCTGATAGTAGACTTGGCAGGAACCAAACCCTTCCTAGGACCAGAAGGGACCACAAAAAGAGCATCAGTTTTTCTGAAAGGTGTAGTGGCCACCAGATAGTACTTCAGACACCTAACCACATCCAAAGAATGCAAGACCCTCTCCTTAGCTTTACTAGGATTAGGGCACAAAGATGGAAGAACAATGTCCTGATTCAAATGAAAGTCAGACAAGTCTGGCTTGAAGCGGAACACCACCTTGTCCTGGTGTCTCTCATAGCAGGGGGGCTGGATGGAGCACGCCGCCAACTCAGACACACGTCTAACAGAGGTGATAGCCACCAAAAAGACAACTTTGAGAGTAAGAATGGCCAGGGCAGCATCCTGCACAGGTTCAAAGGGAGCACCCTGCAAGGCTCACAAGACCGAGTTCAAATCCCAAACAGGCAACATAGGCTTACGTGGGGGACGCACATCAGTAACCCCCTGGAAAAAAGTCCTGATCAGAGAATGCTGAGCAAAGGACTTCTGGAAGAAAATAGCCAGGGCAGAAACCTTACCCTTCAGAGTACTGAGTTGGAGCCCCATCTCCAACTCATGCTGCAGGAACTCCAGGATCCTGGGAATAGAGAACACACGTCAGGGAAGAGACTTAGACTCACACCAGTCAATGTAAGCACGCCAAACTCTGTAATAAATAATAATAAAAATAAAGAAGAAGACTTCTTCCTAGCCTTTATCATGGTATCAACAACCGAGGTAGACAGCCCCTTCTCCATCAAGATGGAGGTTTCAGCAGCCAGGCCGTCAAAGCCAGAGTTTGTAAATTGGGATGGCGTAAGGGACCCTGAGTGAGCAGGTCTGGCACCCTGGGCAGAACGTACTGATCTACTGCCAGCTGCAACACGTCTGCGAACCACACTCTTCTTGGCCACTTGGGGGCCACCAGAATTGCTGACACCCCTTCCAGAGCAATCTTGCGCAGAACCCTGCCCAGCAGGGGGAATGGAGGAAAGACATACAGGAGCTGAAAGTCCTGCCATGACATTGCCAGGGCATCCGTGGCCAAGGCCAGAGGATCCTGGGACAGGGAGACAAAGGCCAGGAGCTTGTGATTGTGACGGGACGCAAACAGATCCACATCTGGTTGGCCCCAACGGTGACCCAGAGATTGGAACACCCTATTGCAGAGGGACCATTCTCCCTGGTGAGAGGTCCCCCTGCTCAGAGAGTCTGCTAGTACGGTAGATTTTCCACCCCCAGGATGTACATCGCAGATATGCAGGGAACATTGGCCTCCGCCCAGTTCAGGATCTGAGACACTTCCTGGAGGGCCCTTTTGCTCCGGGTCCCTCCCTGATGATTGATGTAGGCAACTGCTGTCTGGTTGTCTGAGCGCACCTGAACAGGCAGGCCTTGAAGGTGATGAGTCAACTGGGCCAGAACCAACCTGATTGCCCGCAGCTCCAAGATGTTGATAGGTGTGTAGGCCTCCTGAGGACCCCACCTCCCCTGGAACTGCAGGGACTTCCAGAAACCCCCCAACCTGACAGACTGGCATCCGTGGTGACTGTCTCCCAGGAGGGGGTCAGAAAGGATCTGCCCTCCAACAGGTTCCTGGAGTCCAGCCACCACAAGAGGGACCTGCTGACTAGGGGGGAGAGCACACAGACCCGGTCCAGGGACGCAGGGTTCTTGTCCCATACTGACAAGAGGTGGAGTTGCAGAGGCCTCAAGTGGAACTGAGCATAAGGGACCGCCTCGAAGCACGCCACCATCAGGCCCACCAGCTGCATTCCCTGCCTGATGGAGGGATGATGACAAGATAGCAGGAACTGGACCTGCGCAATTAGACTGTCCACCTTCTGCTGAGGAAGAAAAATCCTTGCCTGAACTGTATCCAGATTCATTCCCAGGAATGAAGTTACCAAGGAGGGAGACAGAGAAGACTTGGGGTGGTTGATCACCCAGCCAAATGACTCCAGGGTGGACACCACCAGCTGAGTATCCAACTCTGCCTGATGTAGAGACTGGGAAATGATGAGAATGTCATCCAGGTAGGGCAGCACGCGGATGCCCTGAAACCTGAGCAGAGACATCACTCCTGCCAGCACCTTGGTGAACACCCTGGGAGCTGAAGTGAGACCAAAAGGCAATGCCACAAATTGGTAGTGTTGATCCTCCAGAGCGAACCTGAGGAACCTTTGATGACCTGGAAATACAGGAATATGAAGGTAAGCATCTTTGATGTCCACAGACGTCATGAAATCCCCTAGGTGCAGGGAACTGATGGCAGAGTGCAGAGTTTCCATGCGAAAGCACCTGCACCTGACAAATTTGATGAGGATATTCAAGTCCAGGATGGGCCTGACTGACCCATCTTTTTTGGGCAGTGTGAAGAGGTTGGAATAGAAGCCCTTGCCCTTTTCTCTGAAAGGGACCTTGCAGATGACCCCCAGCTCCAGAAGGCTTTGCACCGCCTGCACTAGATCCTGAGCTGACACAGGGTCCTGAGGAATCCGGGATCTGATGAACCTTGGGGGGGGGGGGGGCAGACAGCAAACTCTACTGGGGCCCAGAAGTCTCCTTGGGCCCCAGTAAAGGAAACCCCCCTCCCTTGTCTAGCACCACGTTAAGGGGAGGAAAAGGAGCCCTGACCCCGAAAGGGCCGAGACTGCCGCCTGCGCTGGGGTAACCTGCGGCACAGACCGTGCGCAGCGCCGTCCCCACGCATGCAAAGGCAGCTGATCAATGCGCCGGTCCTCAGCATCCCGCAGGGAGGTAGAGTCAGGGGAGTGCATGTCAGAGATGTTAGATAACCCTAGGACCGGGGCATCCACCTCAGAGGGGATGACCAACACTTCACCACATCAGCTGGAAAGGGATACTTTTTATCCCAACTTTTAGGTACACCGAGAAGCCTGCTGGTGCGTTCCTATTCCTTGAGCACAAGGTTATTAAAATGGCCTTGCTCAGGAAATTCCAAGTGTGACTTAGCAGTATGAAAAAGTTCCCCCTGTTGCCTGGGGGCCGCAACAGGGGGAGAAATAGACAGAACCTCAAAAATCTGAGCCAACAGTCTATCCATATCATCTGGGGCCCAGGGGTCAGAGCCAGAATCGTCATGACCCCTGGGCCTCTCATCAAATGACCCTGAGTCGGAGAATAGCTCCCCTTCCTCCAAAGGGGTATAGCCAGACAGTTCCAAAAATTCATCAGCTTCCATAGGGAAAAGAGTGACATCAGGCGTTAAGTGCCGCTTTTTTGCAGAGGTCTTACGTGCCAAGGTATTAGCAATTAACTTCTCAAAACTAGCCAGTCTAGAAGACACATCAGGCTGAGAATCCCCACTTGTATGCAACTCAGTGGGAGTGAGATTTAAGCTTGGGGGAGTAGGTGAAGTGAAACGAAGCGCAGGCCCAGCCACTGGAAGAACAGATTGCAGCGCAATCACCTGCTCGACACAAGGTACACAGACCCGCGCATTGTCAGCGCTAATAGGGGACACCCCACAAGCTAAACACAGCCGAGCTTATCCCGAAGGAACCCCGAGCACATTATCCTGAGACGCCTCCATATGGTGGTTATAGCGGCACAATAGGCCGATAGGGAATGACGCTATAAAGCAACCCGGGATGCCCCAATAACCCGCTAGGGAAGTGGGAGTAATTAACACTAGGCCTCACAAGTTAATAAACTAAATAGGGGGAGTAGGGCCGGGAGAAACCAAGAGGGTTTGGCCCATCTGAAAGACATAAGCAAAGGGGGGCCGTAAGCATACAAATAAATAACAGCGGTAATAAAGCCGCCCGCGAGGGCACTCACGGACCGCGGTAGTAGAAGCCCGTCACGCAGCAGCCGGAACCAAGAAAAAAATGGCGTCGGGTATACCTCGAGCGCAAAGCCATACACGTGACAAGCAGCCAATGATGGTGCACCAGCGCCTGAGGTAACGCTGCCGCCAAGCGCGGAACATAGTGGAAGCACGCGCGGCGGCGACAATTTTAAAACACAATAGGTGCAAACAAGTCAGCGCGGCGACTGACACTAAGCAAAAAAAAAAAAAATGTAGTGAAGCACAAGGTCAATACACATACACACACACACCCCCTCCCCCGAGGGCTACAAGGAGAGCGAGGGAGGACAGCGGCCACTTAATAAAGGGCCCACCGATAGACAGGGGCAAGGGGCAATAGGGCGGGAGGGGCATTCCATAGAAGCTCACCATATGCCTATACAGCCTACTCTTTGATGGGGGATTGCGCTGGAGCAGCGCTCCTAAGCACCGACAGCGGTGCTGACTACCATCACCCGACCAGCGCAGCCAAAGATGGGAGGCACATAAATAATGGAACGGGTGGGAATAGTCCTACAGGGCCGCAGGCTAATAGCCCCGCTCACCTGCGAGTAGAGAGAGCCATCTTCTTGTCCTTCGCAGTCCAGACTGCAGAGAAGATCTGGGGATTGTGGGAGGTCCCTGGGTATTTGAGGGGCCGGGAGGAGCCTGTTTTCGATGTCTCTGCAGTCCAGCGCCATCTGGCGGAGTAATACCCGAGTGTAAGTAATCTATCTGTAGCAGGACGTACTGTATACTAAGAATAAGGATAGAATCTAGTGCAACCCCATTTCAAAAGTGTCAAGCATTCAATTAAAATAGAAACACTCACAAGGATAAGCCTAGTTAATGTCGCTTCCAGGCGAAGAAATGCATTGGCATTGGGCACAGGCGGTTATGAATATAGCCCCGTTTTCAAACAAGAGGTTTATTAGCACGTGAGTGTGGTGAGAGTCATCTGCAAACCCCTGCTGTTTTTTATATGCTGTTGTTACTTCTTATCCTTGTGAGTGTTTCTATTTTAATGTATTTAATTTTAATTGCAACACTGGTTTCGGATTTTGGGTCTAAATGCTGATATAAACTGTTGCTCCTTGTTGCCTCTGGTAAGAATTCAGTGGAGGGCACATTTGTGTTGTGATGCATGCATTACGGAATGACTTCTGAATTATATAATTGAACTTTGAGACAAGCTCTGTGCATTAATACGGAGCTTAATTTGGGATTTTAGGTAGAGCACCTTGAGATTATTCTTAACTGTTTGTATTAGCCTGGCATTACTCTTTTGTATATTTAATGTTATAAAAAAGCATAAAACTGCAGATGAAAGTAAATTCCAATGCACCAAAACATTTTTCTACTGAAAGGTAGACATTTTTGTACTTTGGCACACAGTTTTATGTATTGGGTTGTGTTTTGAAGAATAAATGAGGAGATCAGTGCCTAACTTTGGGAGAGGTGAAAACAACAAAAATAAATGGATCACCCTGGGGCATTCTCTTGGTGGAGGGCACAAAATCTGACTAAGATTAAGGATCTGACTGGGCCGGAGGGGGTGCACACCTATAGCCTGATGTCCTCTAGGGATATCCCTAGTGGCGAACTGTTCCATATCTTGCAAATCGCTCACTATAGTAACATCGCTCACATCAAAGCAGGTGTCTCCCTACTCAGGCCCTCGGTTTTTGAGACTGGGCACGGACGACTTGTTGGGGAAGGGGGCAGGTGTCTCTCTGTGAGGCTGCAGGGTCAGGACCTCCAAAGTATTCTCAAAAATGAGAGAATGACCTTAAAACTACCCTGTCAGACAGCGACTGGAGATCTAGTTGGGAGCATTCATTTTCAGGATACTTAAATGTCAGGGCCCTAAGGCTAACGTTAAGGTACTGCTCAGGTGGTATCTGGTACCAGAGAGGATACACAAATTTTGCCCATTTTATTCCTCTGAGCGTTTCAGAGGCTGCCATCTCAATGGGTTATATATGCACATCTGGTGGGAGTGCAGGGTGGTTAAGCAATTCTGGGTGAGAGTAAAACCTTGTCTTACTGAATCTTAAACCCCCGAGGTGTTCTAAGACACAGTTTGGTCTTATAAAGCACATCTTAACGACCGCTAAATTAGTAGTTGCACAGGCCTGGAGGAAGCCGGACATCCCCTCAGGGAGCCTTATTTCACTTATAAATGAGATAATGTTCTTCGAGAAGATGGCGGCTTCGATGAAGGGGGATTTCACCCCCTTCATTGAGACCTGGAAGGGCTGTATATCGCACTTTTATCCGAGAAACTTTGACGGGAGCTGCTGACAATTTAGCACGTGGACTATTCCAATAGGTGATTAGAGGGAGGTAGGGAACCCACTCTTCTTCTTCTTCTTTTCTTACCTTTTCCTTTTCTGATCTCATCTCTTTTTAGTGTTATGTCTACTATTGGGGGGGGGGGGGGTCAAGGGTAATTTTCGGTCTTGGGGTTTTGTGCAGGGTATCTCTGGATAGAGTCAGCAGGCCCGTCGGGCTGGTACAGGGTGTTCTCAGATAGCGAGGTCCAGGCCTGTAAAAGGAGGATGCTAGTGATCAGAAAGGATTGCTGTGGGATGTAGAGGTAGTAGGATTCCGCTAATAGTGGTCAGAGATCATTTATATTTCCAGTGTGATTTGTATGGTAGGATGTTAAAGCTGTATTTTAATAACAAAATGTACAAAACTTTATAGCTTATCTGGTATAATGCTGATTTCTTCCAATAAAAACTATTAAAACGAGAAAAGAAAAATGGATCATAAAAGGAGATGGGAACTTGGGTTGAAAAACCATTTACTAATGCACTTTGGCCATAGATAGGTCAGGGTACACAGTAGGGGGAGTAGCATTATAGGGAGGTCACCTTTGTCTGTTACAAGGGAAGAGATAATGATCTGAACAATCATTTGTGATCCTAAAAAATAATCAGATCTCCCATATAGGATTAAAATCACAGAATTACAGTAAATTCCAAGGCAGCTTAAAGTGGACCAACACCCAGGATTTTGACTATCCTGGGTTTTGGTCCACTTCAGGGGGGCACCCCGATTAGGGGTGTCCCGCTGTGTAAAACCCCCTCACCACGCTCACGGACAAGCGGCGGACAAGACAGTGCGCCCGCTGCCGCCTCCCGCACGTCGCTCTGACAGGGCGCGCGCCGGCCATTCACAAACGGCCGGCGCGGGCACGTCTAGAGGAGCGCGCGCGAGGTGAGTTTTTGGGGGGTTTTGGGGGGGGTCCTTCACCGCGGGACATCCCGATCTCGGATGTCCCGCGGTGAGGGAGGTGATCGGCCCGGGAATCTTATAGATTCCCGGGCCGATCAGGGGTGGGTGACAGTCCACTTTAAGTGTGGGAAATGAACATCATTTGTAAACAGGGCAAAGGCAAACAGTTTAGAGGCCACAGTGTCGGCTTAGTATTCTGGAACAAAAATGGATACAATGATACACGACACAGGTAAGCTATAATTATAAAACAAGAACAGCAACTTACAACATTAAGGGACATGATAATCATGAAGTTTATACAGACGCCAGTGCCAGAAGTTGCAAACTGCCAATACTTTTTGATGAAGTGCCAGTTAAACGATGCAAACTGCTCCATGGCGACTAGGCGGTACACAACCACTGCAAAGACTGCTGTCAGCACAAGGGATATCTGAATGTAAACAGACGCAATCAAATATTTGATGATATTAATGAAAAGTATGTTACCAGCACTATTATCATATATTAGCTAAGGAAAAGCAAACTGCAAAGCAAATCTTGCCAACAATATAACAACATTTTCAACACATTTGACCTTTGACTTGTAAGCTCATTTAATCAAAGACTCTCTAAAAACGGATGCTTAAAGTGGACCTGCATTCGAATTATCTATTTTAGCCCTGGATCACCTTTTCTTTGGATGTCCTACTGGAGGTGTGTCAGTATACAGAAATGTATAAAGCTACTTCCAGTATCCCAAAGGACACAAGAGGGCACAATGGAATATCTGAAATGTGAACCCAGGAAGGTGGGTGATATTTTCACATTTTTATTGTACTTAAAGTGGCTCAAAATCCACGTTGATCGCCCAGGAATCTATAAGATTCCCAGGCCGATTGATTCCTCCCCTGGGGCATCCAAATCTGGGATGCCCCGCTGTGTAAAACCCCCCAGGTCGCCCCATTCACTTACCTCGTTTCCCGGTCCCACAGCGCGTATAAGAGCAGTTGCCGCACCACGCTATCCCTCTAGCGGGGCCGGCGCAGGCACACTCCCTGTTAGAAGCGGAGGATGCGGCGGTCAGGGCGCTCAGAGCCGCTGCTCTTAGAATCGTCGTGGAATCGGGAAGAGGTGAGCTGGTCTCGGTTTCCTGGGGGGGGGTTTCATGCAGCGGGGCCCCCCTGACTGGGGTGCTCCGGGGGAAAGGACCAAAATCCAGGATAGTCAAAATCCTGGGTTTTGGTCCACTTGAGGGTATTGAAAGTGTTACATTTAGTAAACCTGTTACACCGTGTGAAAAGTACATTTTGTCTTAGAAAAGTCAAATAAATATTTTTAAAATCAGTTGTGTAACAATATCATTGGTTTTAGGTACAGTGATCCTTAAATTAAATTCTCTACACGTTTCCCCTGCTCATATGCTGCCTCTGGAGATATAAAGGGCCGATGCTTGTGAGCAGCTTACGGTAGTGAAGTAGTTTCTAACGTTGTATGACCCTTAGCGTAGAAGTGGGTAAGTAGGTGTGATGGGTGCATCAGGTTAAAGGGCCCTTGATTTGTTTTCAATAGTGGGGTTATGTCCCTACAATTGTAGCAAGGGATCAGAAAGTTGTATCATCCCACCTGCATCTACTGCATTTTATGAGTCTTTAAACATCCAAGATGGCGGCAGATGGAGTTTCAGGCTACCTGCAAACAGGAAGTGTCTTCTGACTGTGCTGTTTTGCATTCTGGGATTGCTGTCCTTTTCCTGACCTCTGTCTGAGCAAAGCACAGCTATAACCCGCCCCCCTATACATTTGCCCCCCTTTCGTCAGTAAGTGATGCTTCTGAGGCAAGATGGTGGTGCCTGTAACCTAGAACCTACTGAACACATTTGAAACCCAGTGGTGGAAAGAATGAAAATTAAATGGGTAAAAACATAAAATATATTAGTTTTAGATGCTGTGAATTAGTTTTTTTTTTAAAGGTTTAGGCTTTTCATTAAATCATGCTGAAGGTCCATTTTTAGCGATCGGTGGGATTTCACATAAGCAAAGCAGCCGGTCCTGGAGTCTCTTTAACCCCAGCGCCATCTAGCGTGGATTTTCAGCTGCTTTAAGAGAGAAAATTAGCTTTAAATTGGTGACTATGTATTATTTTAAATAGAAAAGGTACCATAAAGAATATTCCAGATACAGACACCATTAGTCTGCTGAGTTTATCACTGAAGGGCTGGAAGGGCTCTGGTTTGCCCGTAATAGGATTCACTCGTTCCATTTTGGAATACTTTGCTTCAAACTGCGGTCGTAACTCTTCCTAGAAAGATACAGATGCAGCATTTCAAGAATATAAAAATATGTCACCATCACAAATATGGCACATATAAAAATGTTCCAACAGATCATTCTACTGGTAATCACTTTAATTATAGTGAATATAAAATTAAACTACTTAAATAAAATTAGTACTTAAATACTACAAATTAAATTTCAAGCAGAGAACAAAATCATTTTAGAAAGCTGATCCTCCATTTTTCATAAAGTCTTATTTCCTGAAGAATGCTCATAATACCTTAAAGTTATAGTAAAGGCAAGCCCCAAGTCTCAGGTTACACGTTACACCGTCCCAAACGTCAATCTGTTTTAAAAAACACCCTATAGTAACTAAGTTATCTTTAACCCTTTAACTGACAGCCTGTCTGGAGATTTTGTCACACTTTGTCGCCAGACCATTTTGCACTATTTTGTGTGCCACGTGTTCAACTGTGATTTTTGAAGAGATTTCCAGGGATTTCCCAGGGAAATTATATATTGTTTTTTTTCAGCAGAGTCTGGGCTTTAACATGAACATGTCTTGTTTGTAATTTTGTAGGTGTATTCTCAATATTTTTGGGTGAAATGTGCGAAGAAAATCTTATTGCGTGTGAAACCCCAATTTCTCCCGGTTACAGCAGTACCACATATGTATAGGTAGACACCCTTTCCTGCCCAGGAGACTCCTCCAAACTGAAACAGCGCTTTAGGAGATTTTCAGATAAAATACAAATATGCTAAGCGCTATGCGAACCTTGCAGTTTTTCAATAAAAACAACCCTTTACATTTGAAACACCCCCAATAAACTATATATTCTCTGGAAGTACACAGGTCAGGCTTTCTAGGCGTACCAGGCTTGTTGACATGGGTGCAGTTTTCTGGACGTAATCCCTCAATGAATTCTTTGGTTGCACAAGGTTTTCCTAAGAAAAGAATAGAAAAGCAGAATCAAAGACACATTTTCCTAAACAAATTTTAAGCAAAAAACTAGTTAAATCTGAAAAAAACATCCCCCGAACAGAACAATACCCAACATGCATAGCTACTGTCAAGGAAAGAGTTGCTAAACACCCCAAAGTAAAGCATGCATATAACGGTAATTTTACTTGACAATGTCAGCTCTGCACCTTGCGCTTTTGTAGCAAAACAACCCTTTACATTTTGAATACCCCCAACAAACCATATATTCCCTGAAAGTACACATGTTAAGCTTTCTAGGCATACCTGCCATTTTTTTAGTGGGCTCATCTTTCTCAAAGTAATCCCTTGCAGAGTTCTTAGGTTGCACTGGTTTCCCTAAAGAATGTATAAAAAAGCAGAATAAAAAACACCTTTCCCCCCCGAGCAGAACAATACCCAACATGCATAGCTAATTTTAACCCCTTTTAATTGCCACCCTACTTGAAATTTTGTCACCCTCTGTTGACAGGTCATTTTTCACCATTTTGTTCCATGTTTAACTGATTTTTACAGGAATTTCCAGGAAAATTCTATATATATTTTTTGCGGTAGAGTTTAGGCTTTAACATGAAATGTCTTGTATTGTTTGTAATTTTTCTACAGTTTTTTTAAATATTTAAAAAAAAATAAAAAATATTTTTTTAAATTGTCTCATTTATTTTAAATAAACCATTTATTTTATTAAAGAAAACCATATTGCATGTGAAAGACCCATTTCTCTCGATTACAATGGTACCACATATGTATTGGTAGACACCCTTTCCTGACCAGGAGACTCCCCCAACTGAAAAGAGCACTTTGGGGATTGGGGAGGCAGGTAATTGGGGGGCTTAGGGTTAATGGCAAGTCACCCGCTAGGCGCAGGTGACTTGCCATACCCAGGGCATTGCAAACTGGCATAGGGGTCTCGGTTCACAAAGGGTTAAATGTAAAAAAAACACACAGACAAAAAATATTTTATTATAATTTTTTTTTAATACTTACCTTCCATCCATTCCAGAACGCTGATCAATTTGGTTTCTGGTCTCCTGCTGATGCTGGAAGCTTTTTATACCTACTGGGTAACAGGTAACATAGGGTTAATTTAAAAAAAATGACATAGGGTCCCCCTTCCAGGGAGGGGGACCCCATTTATTTGGAATTTTAAGGGTTTAAAACTCTTAAAAATCCCCCTAATGGCGTGGGGCCCCCCCTACCTATCTTAATCAGCCCGTGACCAGCTATGGGGGCTTGTAGAACAGGGCACAGGGGCCAGCTTTGGTGGCCCCTGGCCCTGCAGGCTACAGGCCGGCATAGCCTATGGCCATGGGGACCCCATTTATTTGGAATTTTAAGGGTTAAAAACTCTTAAAAATCCCCCTAAAAATGGCGTGGGGTCTCCCCTACCCATCTTAATCAGCCCATGACCAGCTATGGGGGCTTGTAGAACAGGGCACAGGGGCCAGCTTTGGTGGCCCCTGGCCCTGCAGGCTACAAGCCGGCATAGCCTATGGCCATGGGCTCTTCTGCCTCCCCTGGACTTTGGGAAGTCAGGTAATGAGGAGGCCTGGGGGTTAATGGCAAGTCACCCTCTAGCAGCAGGTGACTTGCCAGACCCAGAGCTTTGTCAACTGGTATAGGGGTCACATAGATCCCTTACCAGTCCACAAAGGGTTAATGTAAAAAAAAACACAGAGAAAAAATATTTTATTATAATTTTTTTTAATACTTACCTTCCATCTATCCCAAAGCACTGTGTCCCACGCTGATCAATTTGGCTTCTGCTCACCTGCTGATGCTGGAAGCTTTTTATATCTGCTGGGTGACAGGTAACATAGGGTTAATTTTAAAAATGACATAGGGTCCCCCCTCCCGGTTACAAACCCTTAAAATCCAAAAAAAATGGCGTGAGGTCCCCCCTACCCGGCTTAACCAACCTGGGATCAGCTTTGCAGGGCTTGTAGAACAGGACACAGGGGCCAGCTTTGGTGGCCCCTGGCCCTGCAGGCTACAAGCCCACATAGCCTCTGTGGGCCTTGGCCTTCTGCCCCCCCCCTGGCCTTTGGGGAGACAGGTAATTGGGGTGCTGGGGGGTTAATGACAAGTCACCTGCTAGCAGCAGGTAATGTGTCAGCTCCCAGCCTTGTGAACTGGTATAGGGGTCTCATGAACCCCTTACCAGTTCACAAAGGGTTAACAGTGAAAGAAAACACACACACAGTAAAAATTATTTAAAAAAAACATTTTTTTTTCTTAACTCACCTCCGATCATCACCTCCTGTGTTCCTAGCTGATCTGATGACAGATGCCAGTGATCGGCAGCCAGAGGAGGGGGGGAGGCAGGAGATCTCCTGTCCCCTTCTTCTCAGGCCACCTATCACCGGCATGTGACAGCTGAGAGGCCTGGAGCTGGCATGATGCCCGTCAAGTGACGTCATAAGCCCCTTTTCCTTTTTACAGGAAAAGCCGACGGCGGTTAAAACGGGGGGGGGGGGGGGGGACCTACTCCGGGGACTCTCCTGCAACCGGAGGAGCTCTGACGGGAGATCGAAGCCCCTCAGGGTGAAGATGAGACCTGGCCCGTGACCGAATCGAATGAGGGGTCAGATAAGTGTTTTTTTTTTATTTTGCAGGCGCTAGCAGGGGGAAAAGTCAGGCACATAAAATTTACGTGGCTGGTGTTTAACGGTTGGAGAGGCAGCCACGTAAAATTTATGTGGCTGGCAATAGAAGCGTTGAAAGTATTAGAGCATTGGAGATGCAGAGAAAAAATGAGGAGAAACAGTGGGTGTCAACATCAATGTGATGTAAGTACACTGTGCACTTTACATATATCATAGTAAAAAAATAATTGCATTGTTGTTACTTTAATTATTACTGCCTGCACATAGTGTGATCAAAAAAAGGTGGGTGAGAGATGCTGCAGGCTAAGAGTGTCTACAGCCTGCCAGCACATTGTGTGACGAGAGAGAAGGGAGGAGGGTGGGGTTTCATAGCTGCAGAGAGAGACAGCCAATCAGGACGTCTGGGGAGAGCGTGGGGTGTTTAGGTTCTTGATCCACTGAAGGATGCGGCTTTGCTTCTTTTCCTGCAGCGGCCTTGGGACAGGAGGATGGCGCGGGCATCTGGCAAAAGGTAAGGTATTTTTTTTTCTTTATAACCTGAGCACCAGAGTAGGGTGGCAGGGTGAGGTGGGGGTCATTTTTAAGGTGTCACATGGCCACAGCAGTGGAAGAGAGCCCCTTGCACCCTCTCCTGCACCTTCCACCCTGCACACTACATGCTTTGCATCCTTCTGTAGCTGAGGGGATACTGTCTTCCCACCAGCAGCAGACCAGGGGATAGATGAACTGTATAATAATCTGTATAATAACACTGTATTTCTTCTGTCAGCGCTTGTTAGTGGGTTGCCTAATAGAAAGTACATCCCAGGCTTACATTTGACAGACAAAGCCTTGAGCATCGGAGAGGAGATTTTGGTGGGTTTTTTATGCTACAGAAGATCTTCAATTTCATATTCAAACTTTATTTACATGACACAACTCTTCAAATGCTGCAGAGGAAACAGTGCAGGCTGGATGAAAAATTGTCCTATTAGCAAGAACACTTCTGGGCAAGAGAAATTCAATAACATTTAAGTGCTTCTATAAGCCTTGCTTTACCTCTTCATCTTCCCAGTCTATGAGATCCCAGTCATAGGTAAGTACAGCTCGCCGCCTCTTCCAGAACTCCAGAAAGACTGTAGCTACAGTAAAACAGAGAAGATGACGTCATCTTAAGCTCACTCATTAACACTGATTAACACAAACAAATCAACAAAGGTAATATGTCCGTTTTATGGAGCTTGACTTGCTGATTCTGAACATATGCTTAGTTCTGCATTAGAAGCATTTTTGTTATTACGTTATTTATGCATTTTCAATGTATATGTGTTTTTTCTACGTTATTCCGATTTCTTTGCTTGTCTTACTTAATTGTGATTTTTCTGACAGAGACAACATCAGTAAAGGTTTTTATTACCATTGAACTGAACTTACTCTACTGTTTGATTTGAAGGAGAAAAATGCCCCAACTGTGTATCAATCACCCAAGCAGATTCTGTTATGTGTGTGGTTCTTTCACACCAAAAGTATGGTCAATCACTTATGATATTAAAAAGATGTATCAGATGTACTTTAAGTGTCCACTTGGTTATCAAGACAAAAGCTGGGCCCCTCATGTGATATACTCAAGTTGTTCACATGGTCTTCACAACTGGTTAAATATGAGGAAAGTGGCCATTGCATTTGCTGTTCCCATGCTTTGGTGGGAACCCAAAAATCATAGCGATGACTGCTACTTCTGTTTTGTCAAATTGAATGGCTTTTCTACAAAGAACAAAGATAAGATTATCGAGCCTGAATTTGAATCTGCAATTAGGCCAGTTCCACATGATTATTCCTTGCCAGTTTCTGTACCACCAGTGTCTGGGATTGGCTGAAATTGAAGACTATGGAGCTGAAGCTACTGGTGAAGACATGATGACCTTAAACTGGACCAACACCTATTTTTCCTTTACCGGGTGTTGGTCCTGCAAGACAGCTAATCAAAACAAGCTCAGGGGGCATCCAGAATGCTGGAGTCTCCCCTGCACATAACCCCCCAGAATGCCCATAATCCTCACCTTCACTACTTTGCCTGTGCTGTGAACGGAGTCCCATGATTGGCTGGTGGGCGGTCATGGGAGCAGGTTGTTCTGGTGGCCGGCGCTGAGGACACGACCATGGCCCACATGCATGCCAGACTCCTTTCCCGTTGCTGGCTCAAGGTGAAGGTGAGGATATTGTACGTTCTGGGGGGTTTATGTGCAGGGAGGCAGCATTCTGGATGCCCATACTTGACTTGATTAGCTGTCGATTGGCCCAACACCCATTAAAGAAAAAACAGGTGTTGGTCTGGTTTGTACTTGATGGAGTAGCAGAGCAGCCAGAATGCTTTACTCAACATCAATCTAAATCATCAAATTGGAGACCTTTCATTGGCAAAAGATAAAGCTGAACTTCTTGCATCTAGGTTAAAACAGGAGAATCTTCTTCATGACGATGTCACAGTGTGTTATTACCGAAAAAAGAAGTGACACTTTAACACAATTTTTCGCCTCTTAGAAGAAATGAATCAAGAATACTTTGCTGCAGATTGGCGGTTGTTTATTGCTGCTAATGGGAAGGAGGTTTCACAAAATATCGTTGCTTCTTGTGTTTATGTGACAGTATACATGCAGAACAGCATTATATTCGTCGTGATTGGGGACAGAGAAACATGTATTCTCCAGGTAGAGACAATGTTCAACATAATCCTTCAGTTGCTCCAACAAAAAACTTTCTTCCTCCACTACATATAAAGTTGGGATAGATTAACAACTTTTGGAAGGCCATTGGAAAGACAAATTCACAAGGTTTCCAGTACTATTCATAGAAATTATCCAGCATTTCACCAGCAAAACTGAAGGAAGGAGTATTTGGTGGTCTTCAGATCAGAGAGCTTATGAGAGATGATGTGTTTGAAGGGACTCTAAGTAATAAGGAATTGAGATCTTGGAAAAGTTCTAAGTGGATCTGTGAAAACTTCTTAGGAAAAAATAAAGCTCCAAAATATGTTGAAGGTGTTAAGGAACTGCTAAATGCATACCAGTGTCTTGGATGTCGCATGTTTCTGAAAATGCATGTTGCGTTCACATTTAGATTTCTTCCCTCCAACTTTTGGGGATGGTAAGTGGTGAACAAGACGGGCAGTTTCACTAGGACACCACTACCACGGTTTTTGGAATGACTCAATGATGGCAGATTATTGTTGGATGTTATACAGGGACAACCCTGAAAAACCAGTCTAATGTCCAGCACTTTTAATTTTTGCTCATATTTTGGTTCCATTTTGCATGCAAAATTATTTTGGTTCAATGAAAACTGTTTTGTAAGGTCAAGCATTTTTTTCTGATATGTAGACTACTGTGTTTTAATGTTGCCTATACCTTATAGTAATTATGCTGCTCTGTGGAAACTATACCTGATACAGGAAAACTATATACATTTTGGAAAAAAAACATATTCAGAAAAGGATAAAGTCATCTGTGATGATTACAAAAAATATTTTTTGTAGACCTGTGTTACATTTTCGGGAAATACTGCGAGAACACAACACATAGTACATGATATAAGTTAAAGGACATCTGTAGTCAGTGTAAAAAAGGAAAAACTCACCTTATAGTGATCCTACACTGTGGGAACTTTATTGTAAGTGAGAAATATCATGAAAAATATTATATTCCCATCTCTGATATGCTCAGGCCCCCTCTCACAAAATACCCCATTAACAATAGCTTTTAAGTGAACAAGGAAGACCTTATATGCAAAGCATAGCATATCTCCTGTCATGAAGCACTTGCCTTTGGCCCAGTCCCGCAGTGTCCTCGGGTGGCACAGGCTCGGACGGCTGGCCAGGATCCCTTCCGCCCAGCAGCCACATCGTCAGCAGAAGCCGGCTCGAGCGGTGCCAAGCTCGTGCTCGCACATGAGCACAGCTGATTTATGCCCTCTGGTGTCACTGCACACAGCGTGGCCATCGGAGGCTGGTTTAAATTGCCAATGAGCCCAAGTGTTACTGTAGGCGAATCACCCTTAAGGGTTTCTGGGCAATTAGCCCATATGTTATTGTGGATCCAATAAGAACTCTTCCCCTCTGGCCAATCTTGTCCGCTTTAGCCCTAGAAAGGATTTCCTTCTTCACTCTCTCACCGCCCATGATAGCCTATAGCTGGGTGCCAATATTCCTGAGTCTCCAGTTTGATTATCCGTTACTGACCTTGTTTGCCTGACTGTTCCATGACTGCTGCCTGAACCAACCTCTGCCTGGATCCCAACTACGAACTCATCTCATCCTTGGTACCGCTAGCTCTCTGATTTCCCAGCTTGACCCTTGGCGTGACCTTTCCCATGTTTCTCCCTTGGAGCTACTATCGTATGTGTGTATGACCCCTGCTTCCCTGATAATGCCCAGTCTTACCTTCAGTTCATCCGTCTTCACCCCTGTGAGTTTGCAACCTTTGAGCTATCAAGTCCTGGGGCAACCGTGTCCAGTGAGGCGTTTAAAGCATCCCGGCAAACGGGGGCTTGGCTATCGGTGAAGCTAGCTGCAGAGATTGGGGGTTCTGAACTCACCAATAAGAGGGGTGTCCACAGGGTTTGACACCTCCAGCTTGGCAGGGATCTCAATTGGACGCCCTGGCTACAAAGACCCCCTGCCGTTTGAACTCACCCCTCCGCTAGCCTGTTGGCCACAGTAAAGGCTGGCAGGCTGCTCCCTGCAGTGCACCTGTGCTCATGGAGGACAGTGTAAACCATAGTGAAACTGGTCCACTGGGAATAAAGAGTCGCTCCCTGTGGTGAAGAGTGCTGGTGGGCGAGCTGGCAGTGGGGAGCTGTGGGGGACACCAATGTCGGAAGATGATTTTTTGAAACGTTAAAATTCTGAAATTTCAATTTTTAAAAATCGCAAATTTCTAGCCATGTGTTTTCCGCCTGAGGGTTTGATGGTATAGCATATGAGCGGACCAACTATATTGTTGTATACCGTATATGCTTGCCTGAGGTGGGTGCTGGTGAATACTGGGGGGTCTGGGTAGACTTTAGTTATGAACTTTTCCCCCTGGACTCCAAATTTAAAGAGTTACAGGGTAAATTCTAAACTTCCATAACTGATTCTACTGCCAATCCTCCTGCTCACTCACGGGTAACATCCTCAGCTACAAATCTACCTGGTCTAATTTGGGATTCCCAATACATAGCTGGCATCCTACCTGACTCAGGACTTATTAATATAATATCACCTTGAACAGACTTGCCGAGCAACATGGCTTAATCTGCCAATTAATGTTACTGCATATGTCACACAATTGTTGAGTAAACAGATTATTTTGCAGAAACATGTTATATACTACCAGTATATAAAAAGCAATTTAGAGGGCCAGGTCACTGATCACCACAGACAGAAGAGGATTATTTACTGGATTAAAATGTCTCCATCTCAAATGAAAACATGTAATCTCAATGAAGTGCAAACAGTTCTAATACCTAACAATTAATACTACCAATAAGGTGAAGAGATTATCAAAGTAAATTGTGTAGTTTTCCACACTTTAGTAAGACAGGCAACAGGCTAAAAAAAGTACTAAGATCACATACTTGAGTTGAAAAAGTACAATGTAAGAGCCATAGAAACTTGCAAAAGTATTCAGCCCCTCGCAACCTAAAATTAAAATAGATATTTTTCATTGAATTTAAAGTATGGGTGGGTGGGGCTGTGCACAGTCTGGGGAATGATGTTTTGTTATTTAAGTGGTCAATTACTGTATTTAAGGCTATGTTCACATTATGGATAGGTCCATTGTGCTAAAAGCAGTGTTTTATGAATATCGTTGTTTTGCAATAAAATACTGTTTGCAACGTAGCGCTTATATGTGAACTGACCTATTTAAAAATAAGGGCCAGCATTGTCCTTTGCGAGGTTACTGCATTGCCCAATGCAGCACAAGTGGATAGGTGTGAACAGTTCTGGAAGCCCCAAATCCTGGGCCATGGCAGCCACAGACTATGCATCCTCTTCTCCGCAGGTGACCAATAGGTTTTGCTGCGTGGCCATGTACGTACTGTGTGTGCACCTTGCCTTACAAACACCATTAGCATTTCGCAGTCACGTGGTGAATGAGAGGTGCAGACAGGGCCGCCCCCATCAGACGGCAAATTGGGCCAAGTGCCTACTGACAGATGCTGCAATTATTATAGCGGATGGAAACCCAATTTTGGGTCCACCACTCAGTGTCTGCCCCCCCTCAAGCAGCCGGGCGCTGCTGTTGCCTCTGCAATTTTTCAGCTGTGAGGCGGTGCAGCCAGGTGGGCGCATACCCAGCACGCTGTTCGGGAGCGTCAGGGGGGGGGGGTTCACACAGTTGGGCATCTGGTGTAGGATGCCCATCTGGTGTAGGCGGTAGGCTAGCGGCTGGGCCAGGAATCTTTTAGATTCCAGGATTCGACCATGCTGGTTTCCATCCTCTTTAAGCGATGTCACTGTCACATGTCTGACAGTTACACAGAGACTCGCCCTACTAGTAGGCGTGGGGCATTAAGGAGAATAGCTACAGATGCAGCAATTGTTAACCAACACATCACAACTCAACTAATTAGATTATCTCAGCATAGTAGCCATTGAAAAGTATTGAAGATTTCAAGATAGCACTATGCGCCGGGGCAATAAGTTTAGGATTAAAGAATGCTGAGAGTACGTAGGAAAACAATGGCAGCATGAGGGAGCCAGCCAGAGGATGGGCAGTGGTGATGGATGAGGCTGGGGACACAGTTATCAGTGACTCCGGACAAAGCCTGCTAGAGAGTGCATGTGACCTTTTGTTTTTTTTTTTCCTTAACTACAATCTGTTCCATTAGCTTGCAGCTTTAGGGTATAGGAGCTAACACAGCGTTTTAACCCTAAGAGATCCAGCACAATAGCCCCCAATTGACTGGAAAACAGCAACTAGGTTTTAGGAGCCAAGCCCCCTTGAATTCACAGTAGTGCCCCATTGCTATACCTGCTACTGTGATTTAAGGCAGAACAAAACACAGGATTTTAACTAGCAAGGATTTTGTTCCATGCCCCATGGGCAACTTGAATTGGATGCGCCGTTGTGTGAAACCTCCTAGAACTGTCAATAAAACTGCTATGGGGCCCCATTAGGGCTATGTACACCCCTACATGCCAATTATTCACACAGGGGCATCACAAATTAGGATACCCCTGTAATGTGAATCAATACCCAGGTAGGTGTAATTCCTGGGTTTTAGTCTGCTTTATCCCATCGGTCATGCAATTGGTGCAATCTGGGATGCCTAATCCCCCGCCCCTTCCTCATATACAGCATACAGCATATTAATCTGCACAAGACAGCTACAATTGGAGGGCACAGAATACCACTGCACATTTAATAAACAAATTATTATTATTGGTGGAAGTGGCAGTGCAGTTTGCAGCAGTTTCATGTGTCTTCCAGGGGCCAGCTTGGACAGATCAGTAAGTATACTCGGTGCTTTAGGGAGTTTTAGACACTGGATATCCCAAAGTAACATGCCCAGGGGATGCAGCATGCCTGCAGCCCTAGCACTCTGGAGAATTGCTTTAAAGGGACAGTCTGGGCAAAAGAAAAAAACAAACATTACTTACCAGACCCAGCAGGGCTCAAAACCACAGAATCCTAAAGGCTTGAGTTTGGAAATGCTGCAGCGCACAGGACTCCCTCAGGTAAGTACTGGTTGTTTTTTCTTATGCCGGGACAAGGACTTTAATTAAAGGAAAAAAAAACAGGTACTCACCTTCTCTTTCCCGCAGTTGGTCTCTGGTTTCCAAGAGTCACCGTGAGCGTACACCCTAGAATTCACTGTAGGTCATGGCCCCGCTGCTCCTGCCAGTCACTATGTCTGTGCATAGCCCCATGAGGAGGTTTCTGAGGGGCGGACTGGCTGGGACCTGCTACCCGAAGAGAAGGTAAGAGGTTGTTTGTTTTCTTTCTGGGTTAACTGACCCTTTAGGCATAATATCTACTATGCTTGCAGTTTTACTGCCACATGTTTTGTGACATAGGGGCCCACTAAAAGTCAGTTGCCCAATGGGCCACATAGACGGTCCTGGGTACAATTTCCGAACTTCCAAGGTCTTAGGAGACGGCAATAGCAGACTTTAGATCATCTTTCTGTGGGGATTTCTCAGGGCCCTTAAAGGACCTTGGACATATCTTCCTTGGATCATCTTTTGGGGGGATTTCTCAGGGCCCTTAAAGGACATTGGATATACCTTCCTGGATCAATCCTCTGTACTGCTTGTTGTTGGATTACTTATTATCTTCTTGTTTGGATTATCTGTTAATGATCCTTGCTATATACCTTTATTCTGCCTGCTCACTTCCATCCCCTGACTTGTATCTGACTTTTGTTTTACAATTGACCTCTTGTTGATTTGAGCTCTGGCTAGCCCAATGTTCTCCACTCCTCAACCTTGGCTACATTTTGACTATGCTCCTGCATTTGTACTTCTTAACCATCTGCCCAGGGAACCACTGCCTGCTCGGCCCTGGGCAGGCCTTGGGAAACATATCCTCCTTGGGGGGGGGGGTCTCTAGAGAAGACTAAGGAGGTCCTTAGACTGCAGGGTCGAGTTTTGAGTTCTGGCCAGTAGATTCCAGGGCCACCCTTGCTGGGCTGTGGGGCTGTGGTTCATCGTAATCAGAACTCCACCAGAGGATCACAATAGCACAATATGTGTACTCCATTCCTATGGCCAGGTCAGTCAGGGCAGCAAGAGGTCAGACAGAAGTGGTGCTGGCTTCTGTCCATAATTTTAAAAAACCTGCAAAAAATGGGCAGGATGCACAGAGCTCACCTTTCCACCCCACAAATTACAGGGACTCCTAGCCCACAAATAATAGGTATGGTGCAGAGAGCTTGACTCTACACCACAATCACCTCCACCCATCCAATTGCTGATTTTTAACCATAGGTGCAATGTACAGGATATACATTTTATAAACCCAAAGTAAATACATAACTATAAAATACAGGGTCCTTTGGTGGGCTCCAGGCACTGACCCAAAGCCACCATGAGGGCAGAACAGGAGGTCCAGTACTAACGCTGTGTTTGCATGCAGTTAGTAGTGGTATTGCATTATTTCTATATAGTCCAATGCCAATAAGCTGTTTATGGGTTTGTCAAAAGACAACCATTAGATAAAAAGTATACCATAATTACTGAGTTTAACTTTTGTTAGCATGGCTGCACCCAGATGCCAGAAATAGCTAACATGACAGATGAAAGTGGCCACACTCACTGGCCTACATACTTTATTCATCATGAGTGACGTGTGTGTACTGACAAAAGTGCATATTAAGCAATACCAAGAGAACAGACATGTAAGACTTCAACTCTTACAGAATTCTTATCTACGCAGCAACAGTAAAATCATATTGATAGCTGATATTTGATTTTATTACTATGATATTTATACTATTAAATCGATATATTTCATCTATACAGTAAGTTGTTGTACCATTTAAGTTGTTGTACCATCACTGTAAGCAGGAAATCCAAGGTTAAAATAATACAATTTATTGGTTAACACAATAAGATTGAAAATGCAAGCTTTCAAAGTGATTCAAGCTTCTTCTTCATGCTAAAACAGATTTGTAACTTAAACACACATTTCTCCAGAAAACTACAAAGGCGTCACTTTTCTACTGACACACATGAAAAATAGCTTGTTGTAAAAAAAAAAGTTGTAAAATTGTAAGCTGTGAGATAAGAATCGGGGGGATTGGGACAATTAATAGTGGGCTGATAAGAATGGAAGGGGGAGAGCGTGTATGGAATTTTAATTGCTCTCTCAACGGCCCAGACAGTCTGTTTAATATCAGATCTTGTGATGAGTCCAGTCTATTCAATCCACGTCATAATGACACATAAAATTATTGTCCCTGTTTAGCCCACAGTCTATCGATTTAAAGCGGTCCTTCACTCTGAATAAGAGCATATCTTATATGTTTCCCACACCCTGTACATACAGATTACTCACATTAAAAATCATCCTACCTGCATCTACTGCATGTTATGAGCCTTTAAACATTCAAAACGGCGGCTCATGGGACATCAGGCAGCCTGCAAACAGGAAGTGCCTTCTGACTGTGCTGCTATGCATTCTGGGATTGCTGACCTTTTCCTGACCCCAGCTCTGCTCTGTCTGAGCAAAGCACAGCTATAACCCCACTCCCTGTACTTTATCCCACTCTCCTCTCCTCAGTAAATGTGATGCTTCTGAGTCAAGATGGCGTCGCCCGTATCCTAAAGTCCTGAACAGAATTGCAGCCCAGTGGAGGAAAGAATAATATGTAAGTGACTAAAAACTTAAAATATATTAATTTTAGATGCTGGGGAATCGTTTTTTAAGGGTTTGGGCTTTTCAATAAATCATGCTGAAGGTCCGGTTTAAAGATTTGGATGCATTTACATTCCCACTCCAATCTCTCCTTTTGTGAACAGAAGCCCCCTTAGAGGACTGTAAGTTTGAGGTCACATAGGCCATGGCCTGATCTACAGAAATGGCCCACAACAGGCACATCAGTATTCTTTTATTTTTAATTGTGAACCTGTGAGGATTTTTTGCCTGATATGAAATGCTGAGGGGCATTACACACACGTGATCAGGTATATTACATTAGGGGATTTGCATGTGAAACTACCCGGTATTGTGTATTGTCTTTATTCTGTCGGTGGTGGAGATGTGTGTGCAGCTATCACACTTTTTCTGCAGGCAGGGCCATGTCCCATTTTGTGCTGGGTCACTTAGGGATTTCCTCACAATTAGCTTTCTGAGATTGGGAGGTTGTCTCTATGCCAACAGAGGAGGACCTCCTATTTTTGTAGAAGGGGTTGTGGCTTCACAATTTTCCTTAGAACCCCCAGGCATGGATTGTATGTGACAACCAGGGGCACCTGTTCCTCTTTTGGGATTTTTTATATTGCAAGAGACTGTCGCTGGGGATGTGAAGTGCTTTTTGTAACTGGGCTTCTGTTGCTGATGGTTTATAGCCCTGCCTTATGAAGTTCCTTTTTAGATTGTCCACATGCTTTTCTGTCCATGGTATCAGAACAGATCCTGTTGTATTTGATTTCCTGACTGAATATAATGGACCTCTTGATGTGGTTTGGGTGGAAGCTGTTATGGTTAAGGTACGTAGGTCGGTCTGTGGGTTTCCGGTAAATGGGTGTGTGTAAGTCCTTTCCCTTAACACATATGGTGGTGTGAAGGAAATTGATTTCTGTTGGTGACTGGGTGAGTTTTAAACGTATTGTGGGATGGAAATCATTAAAGTTCATGTGGAAATCAATTAGGTCTTCCTGGCTTGCAGACCAGATGATTAGGATGTGATCTATGTAGCAAAAATAGTCCATTGGTCTAGTGGCACATTGTAACAGGAACTCCTTATTCAGTTTTGCCATAAATACATTTGCGTACTGTGGTGAAAAAATTGAGCCCATTGCCACACCCATGTGCTGCACGTACAGAAGTAGTTGTGGGTCAGGATGAATTATTTTGGTGATCTCATCTGCAGGTGGGTTATGTTCCTGCAGGTAGCATGCACAAGCAGCAATACTGTAATCATGTGGGATGTTGGTATACAGTAACTTTACATCCATAGCGGCCAAGATGGTTCCCTCTGGTAAAAGTCCAATTGGTCAGGGCGTATTTACATTTTTTGTAATAAAGGGCAGAGAAGCCACCAGGGCCTGGTGATTTAGACGTTTTCAGGGACTGAATAGCCACCAACACCTTGGTCTGCGTGTGGTCAGCATCAGTTTCTTTCCTAGTGCTTTGCGTTAACTTAAGGACCTGCAGTGACAGGTGTATGCCCTTCCCTCTTTAAAGGAGGGGGAAGACAAGTAGAATTTACTACAGTCAGAGATTAGGTCTCTGTTCAGTTGTTTGTAAGTAATAGGGGCCATTCTATGGGGAAGTGCATTCAGTTTCTTAGCTAGAAAGACATCAGGTTTGTTGGCCCTAATGTAGAATTTATGTTTGGTCCATCTAAGAGTCTTTTCAGCCTGGTCATTCAAAAGAAGGTTTAGTTCAGTTTTAATAAAGTCCATCTTTTACTGAGCCGAGTTGGATGCATTGGTTTGCATTCCATGAATGCTCCTCCTTGACCAGACTATCAGAGAGATCTTTCTTGTCATGGGCTTTTTTTGGTTTCAGCCAATATGTATTACAGTAGGTTGGCTGACCAAAGGGAGGACAAGGAGGCAGAGACTGGGGAGTGGTCAGACCACGAGTCGTTTAGTATGGAGGATTTTGTTACATTAGGGAGAAAGCCAGGCTTAATAAATATGTGGTCTATACAACAAAGGGAATTGTGGGCTGCAGAGAAGAATGTATAATCTTAAAATTGGGTGCACTGTCAGATTGGAGTCCCCTTGAACTACAAGGGTCCCTTATCAGTGGGAATGAATCATTTTGAATAAATACGTAAAGAATCGGGTCTGATACGTATTAAGGGCATTTTGCTATAATCGTGACCAGGAGGGTCCCTTGTAACAAGAGGTAACTTCCTGAGGGATCTGCCAGTTCCAAGTTACCTTGAAATGGGAGTCTTTTCTTGAAAGCTATGAACCCACCTTCTTTTTTCTGAAAGGGAGAAAAGATAGAATTGCGGGTAGTGACAGGAGAGGAACTGGGGCTGCGATTCAGAGTAAAATCTTGTCTTTTAGAGACATACAACATCTGCGTGACGGGACTTAATATCTGAAATCTTTTGATCTCTTACAATGACAATTGAAACCCTGAACATTATGTATTATAAAGTTAAGAGTCTGAGGCCTTACTTAGAATGCAGTACAAATAAATCTAAAGGACACCCAGGGTGCCACAAGTAGGTCGAGAGGTCTGTGCCTCCATTCCAGCACCCTCATAGGCCGAGTCAAAAAGGTAAAAAGAAAAGTGGAACATGATATGAAGAGAGGGTAAGGTGTAGGAATAGTCTGTTTAGACTAAAGATAAGTTGTACAGTGGTAATGACCACTAAGTGTAGAACCACAACCATGGAGAAGTCCAGAGTTGGGGTAAGGAAGATAACCAACAGCCGGGTGCTGAGGTGTATAGGAAAATAACATTTAGCTGCGTGGCACAAAATTAAAGCGAACAAAAACCGACTGAAGTTGTGAAATACTTTTGACCAAAGCCCATGCTGATACTTTCTTCATAGGGTGTAGAACTAGGAATGGATATTTTTGCCCTGGAGCACTTTTTTTTTGTTGACACTCTCCGTAGGATTGCTGGTGATTAGTCAATGAATAAGTGTGGAAATCTGAATAGAGGAGGCAGAACTTTAAAGGTAAAACAGATGGAAAAAAAAGGGGGGGGGGAGTTGGAAGAGCCAATATTAAGCGATTTTGCAATACAGCTTCTTTAATGTCTGCACCAGGGCGCACTCACTTTTTCTTATGCCTCTAGTTTTGAATTTAAGAGTTGAATCTAACCTGAGAAGCTCTGTATAAAGTGACAGTATTCCACTTGAGTACATTTCATCCTTTGAATGACCTGAAGTCAATGTTAAAGTGAACCAATCACCCCCCCTGCAGCCAACCCTGGAATCTAGGGTTGTCCGCCAGCCTGCTCCCAGGGCTTCCTATGCCCCACTGTGTGAAAACCTCTGGGGCGCCGGTAATCTTACCTTATTCCAGCGGCTCTCACAATGCTGTCTTTGCCGGTGGCAGCATCCTGTAGCTTCCCTGTAGCTGTGTGCACTCCCCACACCCAGACATTCAGAAATGCCAGGCATCACCTATGCCGGTGTGAAGTTCAAATTATCAGCTTTATGTGCGGTGTATTTATTAGTGTGTGCCGCATAAAGCACTGATTGAATGAGCACCCGCACATGCTCCAGGGGAACAGCGGAGAGGTGAGGGAAAGGGGACTTGGGGGGTTTCACACAGAGGGGCATCCTACATCGGGATGCCAGGGGCAGGAAGCAATAACCAGGATAGTCAAAACCAGGTGATTGGTCCACTTGAAAGCTCTAACATTGGCTAATTTCTATTACATCTTTAGAAACTGAAGCACTACATATATTATGCAATGTGTCTCGGCAGAATTATCATTACACAAATGGTGACCTTGGGTGTGCTCACAACAATGGCATCACTTTAGTCTAGATTACCAGATCAAGCAAGTTAAGGTCAAGAGAGGAGAATACAGGAAGCTTTTCTGAGAGACATAATGGGCCTGATTTACTAAGTGCAGTGCCCCTATCAGGGCAGAACAGGAAGTACACCTGTAGGGGGCTCCCAACAGGGCCAGGCATCAGCACTTTATGATAGTAAAACAGGGTGGGAAAAAGGGACATTTGTTAAATTAGGCCATGCCCCCTCATTGAGGGATGGATAGGAGAATGAGAATGACAAGGGGCAGGGGGACACAGTCACAGAAGAGGTTTAAACCTTAAAAGTATAACCAAATCAGTATATACCAAAAAAGGTGTATACCGATGTGTGACTATGCAGAACTATGTTGCTCCCTGCAGACCTGGATCAGGTAGGTTCAGGAATAATTACAACAGGTACAAAGTTGAAGCAATAAATCTAAGCTGTTTCTATTTGACTAAGGTAAGGTGTTAACTTTCAATTTCCCTAACTATCGCGGTTCCTTAGTTTAATTTCTTCCTGCCTGCCAGCACTTGGAATTTCTGCTCAAGGCATAGTGGTCACAATAACTTGTTTTTAATCATTTTTATCAGGAGTGTCACAATTTCAATACAAACATTTTAATGGAGACCTCTGGTCTTCCCCTGGGGTATCCAAATCAGGATGCCCCACTGTGTGAACCTCCCCCCAGGGGCCTCTTCCTGACTCCCTCACAATGCATCCCCAGCATCCTCCAGCCATTCACATAGGGATGCAGCTGCTCGCACTCCTGATTGCCATAAACAGACCCATTTCCTGAGCATTAAATATGCACAGCAACTGACTCTGATCAGATGGTGAGTTTTTCTGCATCCCAAATTGGGAGGCCCCTAGGGCAGGCAGCAAGATCTGGGATCGTCAGAATGGAGGGTTTTGTTCTGCTTTAGCTGCTAGGCTGGGGGCATCAGAAGCTGAAGTTAGCGTCACAGAGGAATTGCACTTTCCACAGATAGTTACATTTACATAGATAAACTTTCCTGGAAGGTTTTAGGTCTACATAAAGAAGAGAGAGAACAAGATTAGAAGAGGCGATATCCTGAAAAAAAAGGGGTCAAGGGAAGAAAATTACAGGAAAGGAGCTTATGGGTCAACCCTTTAACCCTTTAAGTGTCAGCCTACCTTTGTTGCCAGACTATTTTGCACTATTTTGCTCTCCCCATGTTCAAATGTGATTTTTGAAGGGATTTCCAGGGATTTCCCGGGAAAATTATATATAGTTTTTTTCAGTCTGGGCTTTAACATAAAATGTATTGTTTGTCATTTTTTAGGTGTATTCTCAATATTTTTAGGTGAAATATGTGCAAAAAAAAATATATATATTTTTTACAATTTGTAGTTTTTTTTGTACTAAAAAATGTAAGTTTGTCAATAAAATGTTATTGCGTGTGAAATCCCACTTTCTCCCGGTTACAGCGGTACCACATATGTATAGGTAGACACCCTTTTCTGCCCAGGAGACTCCCCCAAACTGAAACAGAGCTTTAGAAGATTTTCAGATAAAATACAACTGCGCTATGCACTATGCGCACCTTGCAGTTTTTCAGGAAAAACAACCCTTTACATTTGAATTACCCCCCACAAACTATATATTCTCTGGAAGTACACACCTCAAGCTTTCTAGGTGTACCAGGCTTGTTGATGTGGCCATAGTTTTCTGGAAGTAATCCCTCAATGTATTCTTTGGTTGCAAAGAGTTTCCCTAAAAAAGGATAAAAAAGAAGAATCAAAGCCACATTTTTCTAAAAAAAAACTATATACAAACATTTGTACATTTCAGCTCTGCAGACAAAGTGCGCACCTTGCAATTTTTCAACCAAAACAACCCTTTACATTTGGAAGATCCCCCATAAACCATATATTCCCTGAAAGTAGACATGCTAAGCTTTCTAAGCATACCCAGCTTGTTGTAGTGGGCTCATCTTTCTGAAATGAATCCCTCAAAGAATTCTTTGGTTGCGCAGGGTTTCCCTAAAAATGTATAAAAAAGCTGAATAAAAAACACCTTTTCCTAAAATATAAATATGTAAACCAGAAAACACAAGCTAAGTCTGAAAGTGCAAGGTCCCCCGAACAGAACAATACCCAACATGCATTTTTAACCCTTTTAATTGCCAGCCTACTTGAGATTTTGTCACCCTCTGTTGACAGGTAATTTTTCCCCATTTTGCGCCATTTTTGCTGGAATTTTCAGGAAAATGATATATATATATATTTTTTGCAGCAGAGTTTAGGCTTTAACATGAAATGTCTTGTTTGTAAATTTTATTTTGTTTTTTACAATATTATTAAGTAAAAAAAATAAATAAATAAATTTTTTTTTTAGAAAATTGACTCCTTTATTTTAAATAAAAAATGTATTTTATTAAGGAAAACCATATTGCACGTGAAAGCCCCATTTCTACCGATTAGAACGGTACCACATATTTATTGGTAGCCCCCCGTTCCTGCCAAGCAGACCCCCCTAACTGAAACAAGTACTTTATAACATTTACAAATAAAATACAACTACCATCCACACTACAAAGGGTTAAATACAAAGGGGGGGGCACATTTTTTTTTGGATTCTTAAGGGTTAAAAACCCTTAAAAATCCCCCCAAAAATTGACATGGGGTCCCCCTTACCCAAAGTAACTAGCCCGGGACCAGCTATGCAGGGCTTGTAGAAACAGGGCACAGGGGCCAGCTTTTGTGACCCCTGGCCCTGCAGGCTACAAGCCCGCATAGCCCGTGGCCCGGGCTCTTCTGCCCCCCCCTGCCCTTTGGGGAGGCAGGTAATGGGGATGCCAGGGGTTAATGGCAAGTCACCCCCCCAGCCTTGTGAACTGGTATAGGGGTCATGGTGAAGAGAAGACGGCGCGGAGGGATCGGGCGAGGAGGTGAGCGCGCGACTGTTTTTTTTTCGGGCCCCCCCCCCAAGACGGAGGAAGACGGGGGGGATCGGATGCCCCCCCCCCAGGAAGAGGGGACCCCCAGCTTCACAGGGATACCAGAGGTAAGTGTTTTTTTTTCTGTTTTTTAACTGTTAGGGGGAAATGCCAGGCACGGAGTTTCTACGTGCTTGGCACTTAACGGTAGGAGAAGCAACCATGTAGAAACTACGTGCTTGGCATTTAAAGGGTTAAAGAGAATTTCGACCCCCACCCCACCTTAGCTGTTGCTGAGTGAAAGCTTTACTCACACTTCGCTGTTTGCTCTTCAAATGTCCCGCACTGCTCATCAAATCTTACTTTCATGCACAAGATCCGAGGGGCAGGCAATGACGTAACCGAATAGGTAAGTCTTAAACTACTCCATTTGTAATCGGAGGGCGAGCAGGGCCGAGCAAGCCGGGTTTGGGGAGTTTTTGTTAACTCCCCAATACTTCTAATGTTCTTCTTTAACATACTACAGAGAACTGGGGCCAAAAATCAGTACTGGAATTTTTAAGCCCTGGTCAGCCTATGACCACTGATCTGCTGAGACTGATCCCCATTATGCTTTCCAGCCTGTCTGTGAGTCTTTGTCAGGCTATAGCATTGCAGGGACAGATTATGGCCAGGGTTAGACATAATCACTCTTAAAATTATGGTACTTAAATTAGTATTGGCAGGGATATGTATGGCCACCCACAACCATAGGCTGGGATGTCCTGACTGGGAGAGGAGGGTACAGTGAGGCCAGTTACAGGGTGGGAACTTGGGAGGCAGGAAGTGGAAGGGTGTTAGGAGAAAATTTAATTCATTTGGGAACAGGTTCCAGGAGAAATGTACAGCAATCCGCAGGCTACATCCAGCCTACTTGGCCATAAAGAAGCATGGCTCCCTGTGCTCCGTATGGCCAGTTCACCCCTGTATATGCTACTGTCACAGCAAGTAGTTATCAAGACACATTTTAAAGAGCATCTATAAACAAAGTATAAAATAAAAGCATACTTACCTGGTCTGCTGACTGGGAAGGATCTAAGTTTAGCTCTATATTCCATAGCCATGTCCTCTAGTTTTCTATCTGTTAGACCACCTTCTCCCAAGAACAAAGTTGTGGTCTGAATCCCACTCCCTGTCTGAAATGAGTAGCTCTTCTTAGTGTGTGTAGCGGACATTACTACCTTTGCCTGTCCCTTTACTGCTGTTCACTGCTGCTAGGGTTATAGGGGTTTTAAGCAGCAGTAATCACAATCAGCTTTAATTGCAATCCCAAGTATGTCATGGTGTCAGCTTATCTCAGGCAATGTCACAGCACACAGGTATAGTAGCCGAGGGTAAGGATTATTGGGACTGCAGCATGGGGAGCTGACATGATGATATCACAGCAAACAGACACTAAATGGAAAGCAGGATAAGTGGAAGCATCAGCATGTTTCATTGTTGCAGGATCATAAAAGGTTTAATGCTTTAATCCACATGACGGTCAAATACACAGTTCACGGGCCAAATAAACTTGCATCACTTGTATAAAATCAAACACAGGCACACTTTATAAGGATGTTTCAGCAAGGGTAGATAGGCTTGTGTCCATCATCACAGAACACAGGTAATTAAATGTAGGCCCATCTCCAGAGGGGGATTCGGGTGTCCACTACCCTATTTTGAACTGAGCACCCCCTCGACCGAAATCAGCAGAGGGGCCACCGGGCTGCCAGGGAGTAAAACACACGGGGAACCTCTACTCTATAGCATATGAGCCTGGACTGTTCCCCCAACACAAGGGCTTCGTCCTCACACAACAGTGACAGCAGGCCAGGGGCCCCAGGCAAGGGCAGCCTTACCTTACTGGCGTCTCAGGCACAGCAGCTTCCTCCTCACTGCCTGTAAGTCCTTTTGGATCCTCTCTACTCCTAAGGGATGCTTCCTGTGTCAAATCCATGGCAGGAACGTCTAGGCTTTTTCCCGCCAGGGTCCTCTCCTCCCTGCGTGAATTCCCTGCACCTCAGTCTCTCTCTGCTGCTCAGAGTGGCTCTACTTCACTACAGCCATGTCCTCCTACTCGCTTCCATTTGCCCCCGTGTCTCTGTTGTAGCCCCACCAGACATCTTATGCAGGCGGCTATATCAGTCTCCCCCCTTAGCATGGTTATGGACGATCTCATTGCATGTCCCTCTGACTTCCGCTTATAAAACCTCTACTCATACAATGATGCAGTTTTCCCACAAAAAAAGTTCCCAACCAATCTCAGCAGTTTTTTGTCGTTCCCCAAATGTATCTTATGTCCCCTGACTCATCCTAAACAGGAATGCTACACCCAGATTCTTATGGTCTGAATAAAATTCTCTTTTCCATTTATAGTCCCATCTAGTGACCAAAGTGAAAATAGCACTGTAAGGAACTTACCTGGGAGTCTGTCCCGCGGTGCCTCCACACGCTCACTGGTGGCGCGGCCCCTCCGGCGGCCGCGCCAGGCAGCCGCCCCTCCAGCGTCGGGCGCACCGGCAGCCGACGGCCGTGCACGTGCCCGCGTGCTAGCACGTTCCCTTTATGTCCCCCGGCGGCGCTACTCCCAGCGCATTCGCCGGGGGCAGATTTAAAAGGACCAATCCTGACCCAGGAATCCTCTGCTCTGGGAAGGTCACGGAATGGACAGCCTGACTGGCCAGGGCGGTCCAGTCCCTGGAGTTTCTCCTATCAGGGGTGAGATCGTGTGTTGCACCAATCAGCACATTCCCCTTCCCATTGGTCAGTCACCATTTAAATATTTTCCCGCCCGAACCACCAGTGCCTGTTATAGCCATTTACTAGCTTGGGTGTGCTTCTGAATCTCGTCTTAGTGTGTTTGATCCGGCTTCGTCCTTGACTACTCCTGCTCGCTGCCTGAACCGACCTTCTGCCTGTCTGACTTCGTTTCTGCTTAACCCCTTGGATACCGCGCTTCTGTGATCACCCAGCCTTGACCCTTGCCAGTCCCGACTACTCTTTGCCTTGCCCCTTGGTTTTGACGTTTACAGACTTTGGTGCATGAACTCCTGATTTGGGATACCCCACAGTTCATCCGTCTTTATCGTAAGCCAGCAATCTTTGCGCCAGTAAGACCTGGGGGCAACCGAGTCTGGAGAGGCATAACCCGTGTCTCCAGCAAGCGGGGGCTTGTCTATAGGCACAAGAGGCGGTGGAGATTGGGGATTGTTGGCTCACGAAAGAAGGGTGTCCAGCGGTCCCTGACAGTATAACAGGCCAGAACTATGGACCAAATTTTGGAGCAGGTGCAGGCCTTGACTGCGGCTGTTGAGCACCTGGCTCATCGAGTGGCGGCCCAGGAGAACCGTCCAACTCCTATCAACCCAGTCCCTTTGGGGGCACCGGCCGTCCATCCTGTGGAACCCAAGATCCCACTCCCCGATAAGTTCACTGGGGACAGAAGCAAGTTTTCCAACTTTCGGGATGCCTGCAAACTTTATTTTCAACTCCGCCCACACTCCTCTGGCTCCCAAGAACAACGTGTGGGCCTGGTCATCTCCCTCCTGCAAGGGGACCCACAGTCCTGGGCATTCGGCCTGTCACCTCAGGACCCAGCACGGCAATCGGTCGATGTGTTGTTTTCAGCTATGGAAATTCTTTATGATGACCCAGATAGGGGTGCCACTGCTGATGCCAAACTGCGTTCCTTGCGACAGGGTCGCCGGCAGGCCGAGGAGTATTGTTCCGAATTCCGTCGGTGGGCTGTGGACTCTCGGTGGAATGACCATGCCCTGTGTGGTCAATTCCGGTTGGGCCTATCTGACGCCATTAAGGACATTTTTGTGAATCACCCTGTACCTCAGTCTTTGGACGAAACCATGCAACTCGCTATCCGAATCGACCGGCGTTTACGGGAGAGACGCCTTGAAAGAGGGGCGCATCCCGATACCAGCTGGAAAGCTGGAGCTCCAGCCCCTTTACCAGTCGAGGAACCTATGCAGCTGGGAGCTACCAAGCTTTCTGAGGCTGAGAGGCGTCGGCGATTGTCAGAAGGACTGTGTCTCTACTGTGGGGGGACCGGTCACCTGGTCAGAGTCTGCCCCAAGAAGCAGCCGGGAAACTTCAGCGCCTAGGTGGGGTCGAGGGAACCCACCTAGGCTGCAAGGTATTTCCTCAGATTTATTCCCAGTTTATGGTCCCAGTCCAGATTAAAGTGGACCTTGAATTTAAAAATTTGGAGGCCCTTCTTGATTGTGGGGCTGCAGGGAATTTTCTTGACTTAGAGCTAGCTCAAAGTTTGAAGATTCCGCTCCAACCTCTGTCTAAGGTTATCCGGGTTTTAGCCATTGATGACACACCTATTGCGGGGGGCCTCATACACTTTAAGACCCCACCAGTGTTTCTTAGAGTGGGAGCAGGGCATTCTGAATGGATTTGCTTTTTTGTCTTAAAAATGCCCTTAACTCCATTAGTACTCGGGTTGCCTTGGTTACAAAAGCATAACCCTCAGATTGACTGGGCTGCGAGGCAGATTACTAAATGGGGCCCGTCATGTTTCCAGTCCTGTTTGGAAGTCCCGGTGCGTGCCACACAGCTACTCCTTGATGGGGTTCCAGGCCCATGATTTTCTCGATGTATTTTCGGAAAAAGCAGCGGATGTTCTTCCGCCTCATAGGTCCTTTGACTGCCCCATAGAACTTCTTCCGGGGACTATGCCACCCAGGGGAAAAATCTATAATTTGACCCGGGCGGAAAACAAAGCTATGAAAGATTACATAGCTGAGAATTTACAGAAGGGGTTCATCCGGGCATCCACTTCTCCGGCTGGGGCGGGTTTTTTATTTGTTGAAAAAAAAGATGGGGGGCTCCGCCCCTGTATAGATTACCGGGGTTTGAATAAAATAACCATTAAAAATAAATACCCCCTTCCTCTGATTGATGGGTTATTTACACAGATCATCGGGGCCCAAGTCTTTACCAAGTTGGATCTACGGGGGGCCTATAACTTGATAAGGATCCGTCAGGGTGATGAATGGAAGACCGCCTTCAACACCCAAGATGGGCATTACGAGTACCTTGTGATGCCCTTTGGTTTGTGTAACGCCCCGGCCGTCTTCCAGGACTTTGTAAACGAAATTTTTAGAGAGTATTTGGGTCGCTTTGTAGTAGTGTACCTCGATGATATTTTGATTTTTTCTTCCTCTTTAATGGAACATCGTGAACATGTTCGCCTTGTCTTACAAAAATTAAGAGAGAATTGCTTATACGCTAAACTCAAGAAATGTGTATTCGAGGTTCCTGAGGTCCCTTTTTTAGGGTATATAATTTCTAACACTGGGTTATCTATGGATCAGGCTAAGGTCAAAGCTGTACTTGAGTGGGAGCAACCTAGAGATTTAAAGGGGCTACAAAGATTCCTGGGATTCGCCAACTTTTATAGGAGATTTATTAAGAACTTCTCCACCCTAGTAGCACCTCTCACAGATCTCACCAAGAAGGGGAGCTTCCCATCACCCTGGCCGGAACGATCCTTTCAAGCCTTTAGAAAGTTAAAAGAAGTCTTTAGCTCTGCCCCAGTATTAGTTCACCCAGAATGTCAACGAGCTTTTATAGTCGAAGTTGACGCTTCCGAGCTTGGCGTTGGGGCAGTTCTCTCGCAGTACAGCGGTTCCCCGGAACGACTTCACCCTTGTGCTTTTTTCTCGAAAAAATTCAATCCCGCTGAGCGGAATTATGACATTGGGAATCGGGAGCTCTTGGTGGTTAAACTAGCCTTTCAAGAATGGAGACACTGGTTAGAAGGGGCCCAGTTCCCTGTTACGGTCTTCACGGACCATAAAAATTTAGAATATATTCAGTCTGCAAAGAGGTTAACCCCTAGGCAAGCTCGGTGGTCCCTGTTCTTTTCCCGATTTAACTTTACAATTACTTACAAACCGGGGTCAAAGAACGTAAAAGCTGATGCCTTGTCTCGAAGCTTTTCCACGACTAACTTACCTGAGGGGAAGAATTTGCCCATACTGCCACAACACATGGTGGTAGCTGTGATTCAGCCGAACCTCTCTGACCTGAATCAGTTTCAGTCTGAATCTCCGCCTGGTAAACCGGCTCATGTCCAGTTTGTACCTGCGTCACATCGTTCGGCCATCCTACAGCAATTTCATGCCTCTAAAACTGTAGGCCATCCTGGAGTTAAGAAAACCATTTCCATGTTGTCACGTCATGTTTGGTGGCCCTCTATTAAAAAAGATGCTCAGGATTATGTTCGAGCCTGTAAGATTTGTGCCCGGAGTAAAACCCCTAGACATTCTCCTGAAGGTTCACTGTTGCCCTTATCCATTCCTTCTCGACCATGGACACACCTTGCCATGGATTTCATCACCGATCTTCCATCATCGCAGGGGTTTACCGTCATCTGGGTGGTGGTAGATCGGTTCAGTAAGATGGCACACTTTATCCCGTTAAAAAAGTTACCAACCGCTCAAGACCTTGCACAACATTTTTTAACACATATATTCAGACTCCATGGAATCCCGGAGGATGTGGTCTCTGACAGGGGGGTACAGTTTGTCTCTCAGTTTTGGAGGGCATTTTGTGCCAGATTGGGGTTCTATGTCTCTCTCTGCCCTCTGCATTTCATCCCCAATCAAATGGACAGACAGAGAGAACCAACCAATCACTGGAGCAGTACCTTCGATGTTTTGTTTCCGATGTCCAGACAGATTGGTTACTGTACCTTCCGTTTGCAGAGTTTGCTCTAAATAATGCCACCCATACTTCCACAGGGGTTTCCCCGTTTCGCTGTGTCTTCGGTAGGGACCTCAAGTTTTCTGCTTTGTCCGAAGAACCCTCTAGTGTGCCCTCGCTTGAGGAATGGTTGTCCCAATGGCCGGACTTATGGGCAAAGATCCAGCAAAACTTGACCAAGGCTGTCGGCCAGCAGAAAACTTTTGCCGATCACGGTCGGTCTAGTGACCCTGATTATGAGGTGGGGGAGTTAGTTTGGCTTTCCACCAAAAACTTGGCATTACGTCAACCCTCTGCCAAGCTAGGTCCAAGGTTTATTGGCCCTTTTCCTATACTACGGAAGATTAATCGAGTTACTTATCGCCTTGATCTCCCTCCCTCCATGAAAATTTGCAATTCTTTTCATGTTTCCCTTTTAAAATCTGCCAAGGGTATTGAGCCAGATACTTCCCCTGCTGCCATCCTGGTAGACGGGCAGCAAGAATTCGAGGTAGCCCGGATATTGGACTCACGTTTCTTCCGAAACTCTCTCCAGTACCTAGTAGATTGGAAGGGATACGGTCCAGAAGAGAGGTCTTGGGTCCCGGCCAGAGATGTCCACGCGGGGAGGTTGGTTAGGAAGTTTCACAGAGAGAACCCTCAGAAACCCAGCTTGGAGGGTCCAGAGGCCCCTCCTCAAGGGGGGGGTAATGTAAGGAACTTACCTGGGAGTCTGTCCCGCGGTGCCTCCGCACGCTCACTGGTGGCGCGGCCCCTCCGGCGGCCGCGCCAGGCAGCCGCCCCTCCAGCGTCGGGCGCACCGGCAGCCGACGGCCATGCACGTGCCCGCGTGCTAGCACGTTCCCTTTATGTCCCCCGGCGGCGCTGCTCCCAGCGCATTCGCCGGGGGCAGATTTAAAAGGACCAATCCTGACCCAGGAATCCTCTGCTCTGGGAAGGTCAGGGAATGGACAGCCTGACTGGCCAGGGCGGTCCAGTCCCTGGAGTTTCTCCTATCAGGGGTGAGATCGTGTGTTGCACCAATCAGCACATTCCCCTTCCCATTGGTCAGTCACCATTTAAATATTTTCCCGCCCGAACCACCAGTGCCTGTTATAGCCATTTACTAGCTTGGGTGTGCTTCTGAATCTCGTCTCAGTGTGTTTGATCCGGCTTCGTCCTTGACTACTCCTGCTCGCTGCCTGAACCGACCTTCTGCCTGTCTGACTTCGTTTCTGCTTAACCCCTTGGATACCGCGCTTCTGTGATCACCCGGCCTTGACCCTTGCCAGTCCCGACTACTCTTTGCCTTGCCCCTTGGTTTTGACCTTTACAGACTTTGGTGCATGAACTCCTGATTTGGGATACCCCGCAGTTAATCCGTCTTTATCGTAAGCCAGCAATCTTTGCGCCAGTAAGACCTGGGGGCAACCGAGTCTGGAGAGGCATAACCCGTGTCTCCAGCAAGCGGGGGCTTGTCTATAGGCACAAGAGGCGGTGGAGATTGGGGATTGTTGGCTCACGAAAGAAGGGTGTCCAGCGGTCCCTGACAAGCACATTTTATATTTTACTGGACCATTCGCCCATAAATCTGTTTTTAATTGAAAAAGGGTGGGCATGTTTCTTCCCATTCCTACTACAAATGGAGTGCAATCACAAGTGCTATCCTTTCCAAAATGCGTCAGGCAAGGCTGTTTTTTGTGAGCGACCAAAGCGTGATCACCTATATGAAAGGCCCAATTGATTTACCCGGGCTGTGATATCCCTGCAATTGCCTAGGCCCTTAAAGGGAAAGTCCACTTTCAATAGCATTATTTTTTTTTCTGTCAGAACAGTGTTGAGCTGGTTTAGTATTTTTTTTACATTTTTTTCTTATATTTACAAATGTGTGTTTTATGAAATCAGTTTTCAATACCTGCAGTCTATTGCTAATGGCAACTATACACCAAGTCTACACTAAGGTTTACAAGAAGAGAGAGGTGAGCCATGTGTACATGCAGAACACTGTTGCTAAGGTGAGGAGGTTCACTCAGTCTTAGACATACCCAGCAGCAGTGTTCTGTGTGTACAGGGCTGACTTTTCTTGGTGCCTTGTTGTCAATAGCAACAAAATGCAGAAAATTGAAAATTCTTATTCGAAAAACACACACAGCTCAGCACATTGAGGGCATCGCTTTGGCCATTGGAAGTGGACCATTAAGGAATTTGGGCATG
Source organism: Gastrophryne carolinensis (assembly GCA_027917425.1). Classification (NCBI taxonomy): domain Eukaryota; kingdom Metazoa; phylum Chordata; class Amphibia; order Anura; family Microhylidae; genus Gastrophryne; species Gastrophryne carolinensis. Next base: position 105,519,129 of record CM051241.1, read on the forward strand.
GTTTTAAATCTGATAGCAAACATGTTTTCATTGCATAGGGTCAGACTCTTTTCTATTTTTCTAATCTTCATATCCTGGGATTGGAAAGAGGAGGATTGTCAGAATTCAGCTATGACTTGTTTTGTAGCCATAAAGATAAAAGAAATAAGTAAAATAGCAGTAGTACAATATTTGGTGTTTTCTTTTACTCTAAGGTGTGTTTTAAACAGGCCTGCTTGCCAACAATAGCCCTAGAAAAGTGTATATGAACAGAGCAGGCTTATCAATACAATATACAATTACAATTACAATATACGATACAAAATACAATATTAACACAATATTATGGGGATGTAGCCATGGCCTACACATGCACTGTTGGAGCGAGAGTAAACCCAGAGGGTTTCACACAGAGAAGCAATCCTGGCACTGTCTGTTCATGGCATAGGGAATGTCTGGGAATTGCTCATATGGCTGTTCAATTTCTACTCCCTGTGGCATCCCAAACTAGGATGCCCCACTGTGTGAAAGCCCATTAAATCGCTGCACCCACTTACGTAACCTTGTTCCAATGACACATTCTCAGATCACGGCCTCTTATACCTTTAGCTAGACGCATATCTGGGACAGCAATTTGTGATTGGCTCCCAGGCACGCCCCCAGCTAGAGGTGAGTGGGGATGCAACCTGTGGCCGCTCTGCACCATTCAGCTCGCTAGTTACTGTGATGTCACTGAATGGAGCTGAGTGCACTGAGTCTGCAGCAGCCTGCTCATGTAAGTGTACAGTGGCTAAACATCTGCTGCACACTCTGCATTGTGTTACCCGGCCCCTCACTCACCACAGCCTGTCCATCTGCTGGGTGCTGTTATTTATTTTTCAATGTATTTAATATTTAAAAATATTACATCTGGTAAGTTATTATTTCTTTTTTTAAACAAAAGTTGCCACGGACCTGACCTTGCCTGTGGGGCCCCCTTGGCAGTTGGGGGCCCAATGCATTTGCATGATTTGCGTGGTAGTTAAAGTGGACCAAAACCCATGGAGATCGGCCCAGGAATTCATAAGTGGGTGTGGGCATGTCCACAGCTAGAGGTGAGGCAGGTGTGCGCTCGCTCCATTTAGGTTTTCTTATCGCACTGATATCCATATGGCAAAGGAAGTCTGAATGGAATGAGGAATGGATTGGCTGAGCAGCCTGTACATGTGCTGGGGGAACGGGGAAATGCTGAAATTACAGGCTATCCTAGGGGATATCTAGTGGGGGCATCTAGTGGCCTACCCCAGTAACTACATCTACGCTCTACACCTTTTAATAAATTCCCATTCTATCACAATCCCAGGGACTCCCAGGTGCACCTCTAGCCCAGGGACTATCCTCTTAAATGCTGCAACCCCCTGATGTTCTGAATGGCTGGACACGGGAGCGCACTACAGCCCAGAGATGCCGGGGATAAGGATGCTGTTTAGATCAGCAAGGGAGCCACCGGAAAAGGTGAGTTTTCCAGAAACCAGGGGGTTTAACACAGCGGGGCAGCCAACACAGCTTCAAAGGAGGACCCTAGATTGAGTCAGATTTGGAAGTGATTTGCAGCAGCTAGAAAATCTCTGACAATAAGACAAATTGCAGTCAAGGGATGAGTCAGAGCAGTTCCAGTAATGTACCTCCATCCCTGAACTAGGGAATGCAGGTGTGTCAGTTGCATTTCGCCCATTCCTGGGTTTTTAAAGCAAACCTAAAATAAATAATCTAATCTGTCACAGAAACCTGTAGTTCTCATCCTGTGCACGGGTTTACTGCCACACTCCTGACTTGTATTCTGAAAATATTACATTTAGTTTTTAGGGATTATTATTAATCAATCCCCTTCTATCCCTAGCCCAGTGCTCCAAAACAGCCTGTGTTTCTTTTTTTTTTACTAAAATCTTTGACCAATATTCATAAAAACACCAACAGGAATCAGTATAATGTTGAATAACAGCCATATCGTAATTCAGTTTCAAGGTAAACTGCCACATAATGGCAGTTACTTTAACTGACCCCCCAATACTGCACTGTGTTTAACTGAAAGTATCATCACTGGAAAGCACCAGGGAGCTAAGTGGTCAACCATTCAGACATCATACTGCTTCCTGCTGGTGCTTTTATGAATATTGGGCAAAGGCTTTAGTAAGAAAAAAAAAAGAAACACAGAGGCACTGGGCTGGGGATAGCCATTAACTTACTTTCTAGGTTTAGGATCACTTTAATGTTGCTGAGTTTAATTTCTGTCTGTTGTTCCGCTCTGGAAATTTATGGAGGATTAGAGCTCTTGAAGATTAGAACAGCATGTGAGGAATGCTGTAGCAACACCTGCGAAAGCAGCTTGCATGGCCCATTGTACATTCAAGAGTTTCCTGTAACTTTTTAGCTATATCGCTGAGTATACTATTTATTTTACATACAGTAATTGTAAGCAACACAGTTAAAGGAGCTGTATCATATAATTGTGTACCATTAAAAAACAATATAAACATACTGGATAACGAGAGAGACTACATATATATCCCAAATAAAAAAAAAAAAATTAGCATGTGATTTTCTTCTGACAGGAATATTATTCAGGTGTCACAGGCACCGGATCCTCTGCCAGGAGCAGCAGTTCTGCTTTAGCTAGCCAAGCTGATTTGTACATATACTGGATTGAATAAGCCGAGTGAGATACAGAGAAAATAAAATATTTCCCCATAAAGTAATTGTCCAGTCTAAGGGCTGCTATTAAAAAAGCGTACAAGGTGCTTGCTTTGCACCCTCTACCCCCTCCTGCTCACCCTTTCCACTCCCACCTTTCCAGGGATAGGACACTGCTGCACCCAATGGAAGTGGCAGCCTTTCCCTGATCATGAATGGCAGAGCAGTGCCAGGAAAATGAGAGTATCCCAACAATGCAAAGCTTGGGGTGGAGGCTGAGCAGAGAACAAGGTGCTAAGGAGAAGCCTGTTCTTAGCAACAGATTCTCTTTTGGCACCTAAACCAGTGTAGGTCTGCTTAAATCTCTTTTGCCTTATTTCAGGTAGAAAATCTGACCGAGGCTCCGCCCAGTCTCCTCAAGGCAAAACCAAAATAAGATCTGGCCAAGGGCCAAAATTGTGTAAAAGCCAGTGGAGAGGTGGCAGACACATTTATTAAGATAAAATATCTATTTCCAGTTCTACCCCCTAGGAGGGAAGTATCAGTAAGTGCTTAGACTATATATTTCAAAAGTTCAGTGGGTTTTGGTCCCATTTACATTTAGAAACCGAATTCCATTACGTGCCATTGTTCCCCTCAGACGCAGACGAGTCAGTGTAAACCCCTCAGCATAATACTAACACAACCTGCAGAGAACAAAAGAAATCATTAAGCATCCGCTCTACAGTAGCTGAGAGAAACTGACGTGTTTCAGCTCATCTGTTGCAGATGCTTTTTCTGGCTATTATTTAAAGTATCTAAACTATCACATCAACATTAAAGCAGATGCAAAGCCAGAATGGTGCTCAGGGCTGGTCTGTCCTCCACCCACAGGCATTCCTATATGGAATGAGCATCTTCTGGGTAAGCCCTAAAAAATAAAATACAAAAACAAAGCAGCTTTATCAACTGTCTCAGGTCGCTATTAGGATCTGCCAGGCCAAGTGCGTGTCTGCCGGGTAAATGCTGGGCAGTGTCCTGTTACATGGGGCATTAGAGAGCATTAGAGATACATTTCCCCACCCAGTCCCTTAGTTGAACTTGATGGACAGGTGTCTTTTTTCATTCGTACTTTGTAACTATGTGGATCTGTGCAGTGCACAGATATTTCCTGCCCCCTTCATACAGAGGTCCATGTCTGATTTCAGCTTCCAGGGCTCTTTAACTGTAGAGGCATCCCGAATCAGAATCTCCTGTGGCGATTTATTAAAGGGACCCAAGGAGTTTTGGAGTTTCTAATGAAACACTGAAGTATTGGGAAGGGTGTCATTATTCATTTGTTATTGGCTCACTCATTATTTCTTAAAGTGGAACAAAACCCAGGATTTTGACTATCCTGTCCGGCTACGTGAAACCCCCCCAGATGCTGAGCCCAACTCACCTCCTCCTGGTCCTATGGCGTGTCTAAGAGCAGCTGCTTCAAGCTCACTGACGGCCGCATCCTCCGCTTCCCTCTAACAGAAATCGTGCCCGCGCCGGACATTCACAAATGCCTGGCACGGGCATGCACCCTGCTAGAGGGATAGCAAGGATGCGGCTTCGGCTCAGGCATACGTCGTTGGACCGGGAAACGAGGTAAGTGAATGGGGTGACCTGGGGGTTTCATACAGCTGGGCATCCCGATTTGGGGTGCCCCGAGGGGGGAATCGATCGGCCCGAGAATCTTATAGATTCCTGGGCCGATCGGTGTGGGTTTTGGTCCACTTTAATATAAGATACACTGGTTACATCATTATTCACTTCTATAATTATTTATTCTTATAACTATAAGAGAGATCATATTATAACATATAGATTTATTATATATAAAAGGCCCACAAGGCCCAAAAGAAAAAAAACACTATACCTACCTTTGTTGCTTTGCAATAGATCAATCTGGGTCTGGAACTTCAAAACCCTGTTACATAAATCTGAGGTCTAGTATTGTTTTTCACTGTTGTGTGTTAAAGAGTCTTTAACACAGACATTGTATGCATGTCCCTGTCTTTAATTGTATGATAAACTAATAAAATAATGAAAATTATTATGATAACAATAATTCTGCTAATTATAACAGTAGTACTATTAAACCGGACCTTCACCATGATTTAATGAAAAGCCCAAACTCTTAAAAAAACAATTCCTCAGCATCTAAAATTAATATATTTTACATGTTTAGTCACTAATTTATTATACTTTCCCCCACTGGGCTGCAACTCTGTTCGGGAATTTAGGATACGGGCGCCGCCATCTTGACTCAGAAGCATCACACTTACTGAGGAGAGGAGAGTGGGATAAGGTACAGGGGGGCGGGTTATAGCTGTGCTTTGCTCAGACAGAGCAGAGCTGGGGTCAGGGAAAGGTCAGCAGTCCCAGAATGCAGAGCAGCACAGTCACTTCCTGTTTGCAGGCACTTCCTGTTTGCAGGCTGCCTGCAAAAATGGCAGCTTCCATAAGCCGCCATCTTGGATGTTTAAAGGCTTATAAAATGCAGTAGATGCAGGTAGGATGATTTTTAATGTGAGCAATCTGTATGTACAGGGTGTGGGAAACATATAAGATAGACTCTTATTTAGAGTGAAGGTCCGCTTTAATGAAATTCCTATTAGTAATTAGTATTGTTATGAATCTCAGTTTAGAACATGAGAATTGTTTTTTGATAATATGTTAAAAAGGCTCAATGAGTGAACTTTCAATAAAAGTTTTCCAGACTTTTGGCCACCACTGTATGTATAGATATATATATTGAGATAGATAGATACATAGATACATATATGTTATAGATTTATAATGTTAAATATACATCAAAACACACATATATATATATATATATATATATATATATTTTTTTTTTTTTTTATATATATTTACAATTATAAATATATATATATATATATATATATATATATATATATATATATATATATATATACCTAATGAAAAGTTTCTGCTAAGTATCCAAAACTAAAGAGCCTTGAAATCAAATCTGGCAAGAAACGGCAATGAGTAAAATGACATCGGAATATTTGGAAATTCAGGTCTAGCTGGTTCTCATGTGCCTTTTTTTTTTTACGCACAAGCAATCCCGGCCCCGCCTAATGATCTCTTTACAATATGTTCCCCTCCCGCTGCCCCTGTGTGTCATTCACCTGCTCTCCATTTAGAACACTACACCTGTCTGACTGCAATCCTTGAATTTCCAACAAGGTAACTTATTCATATATTACTTTACAGCAGCTGTGACTTTATGCCGCTATTTCACCCGAGTATATTTCCTGGTGCTAGTTGTCATTTGGATGTCACGTTTTTCCTAAGAAACATTTTCTTAGGATGAGGGCTCATAAAATGGCTTTAACTAAACACAAATTTAATGTGTGGCCTCGTAGTTTTAAAAACACTATGCTTTTGATTGCTGGTTTGCTGAATAGATTTAGTTGAGTATAAGAGAAATTGTGACGGCTAAATGATTTTCAAGTTGAATATACACTATTCTGTAATGTCTGTAAAGTGCATAGCTCTCTATAGCTAGTTACAGCTGATATACTGTAGGAAGTTATATTATAGGCAGAACTACAATATGTGCACATTTCAGTTATCATTGCTGCTGATCATGGCCCATCTCAGAACTCAGTAATCTTGGGCAAGTGCCAGGGCCCTTTTCGCCTTGCCATTGTGACTTCACCCAGAAGCCAATCAACATGCGTGGCTTGGTACTCGAAGAGTACATGCGCAGCAGTGTCATGAGATACTAATGTGTCTCAACAAGGGTTCACTAGAATATGTGTTACAGAATGAATCCTTTATCTAAAACCACAAACAATTTGAAGCTGGCACAAAGTGAAGATAAGGAATGTGGGTTCTACTGGACCCAGTATGCCCTTCTTGTTTGTGGAAAAATGTACAAAATAAAACAGAGCAGTCACGTGACTGGACTGTATAGCGCCATCTTAGATCAGAACCAACTTTGCCAACTAAGACACTCCTAGCTACTTCTGTGTTGACAGCCACACAGTATTGCTGGCTACCACTCCAACATACATGGGCAAACCACCCTAGTGAACCTGGTTGGGCAATCGAGGAAAGACTGCAGGTGCGGCATCAGAAAATCCATAGAAAGCACATTTTTGGGCCTCTTAGGCCTCCATAAAGGAGTTCTATTACACAAATTGTCCAAACTTAAATATCCACATAACATGCTAAAGAAACAGCAAAATGAGGGGGTGCTTATTTACCTCTTGTAAAATAAATTCACACCAAACTTTTGTTGTTCTCTTTTCTGAAAAAAAGAAAAGCCAGGGGTGACGTTTTTTTTAATATAACAGTCCTCTTACAAAAGAAAGAACCACTCACGTTTAACTGGAGCTACGCTGTAGGCAGCTGTCAATTCACTTTCTTTAAAGCAGTTCAACACCCTTTTTCTGGCAAATGGGGGCTGGACTGCACTAAGACAGGCATGGGGAGGGGGGATCCCTCTGTGCATAACCCCCAGCTTCACTAAGCTGTACTATGATCCCCTGGTCCCGTGGTGCAGAGTGGCTTTCCCTTTCCCAGCCACCAGATGGTACACTGGCCATGTGACTAATGGCCATTGGTAGGGCCACATTGAACTAGGAAATCTTAGTTCATGTCTAGGGGTTTTAGTTAACAATAAGCTTAACTGTAGTAATCAATGGCAGACAGCAGTTGCCAAAGCAAACAGGATCACGGGGTGCATCAAGAGCGGCATAGGTGGTCATGACCAGAGCATCATTTTACCCCTGTACAAGTCACTGGCCCCAAGTCTGCCCAGTGCATTCCAGCACCCAATTGCTGTAAAGTTCTTCCCTATAAAAACAGAATGGTACACTGTACAACCTGTCACCACTGATACTTCTTCCTTCCAGTAAAAGTAAAAAAAATTTAACAGTTTGGTAGGATTTTTGATGCAAGTTTTTGTTAAACCGTTTTATGCTAGAGCCTAAAATGTGCCCAGCACAGTCTCTACCATTAAACAGCAGTAACATTCCATTCATTTATATGCGGTTTTCCCCGTTACAGCAAGAGCTACAGAGCTCATATGCTTAGAATAAGGAGGGACTGGTTTGCCATTGTAAAACTTTAATAGGCAGCCATAAAGGTAAATAAGATATAATTTATTTCAGTTACAGTAGAAGGCGCCCTGTGTTTACCCTTTTTGAATGTTTAGGCTGGTTTCATTCCAAGTGCTACAGATATTAGTACTGCAATCCAGCACATTATACTTCTGTGTACCAAATTACATACCTCCCAACTGTCCCTGATTTGGAGGGACTGTTCTGCTTTTGAGTCCATGTCCCGCTGTCCCTTGTTGTTCTCATTTGTTACTCTTTGAGGTTTAACATGCAGATTCATTTGCCTATTAAAAGTGTTTATATTGTTGTAACTGTTACATCCCATCTTCTATCCATCAATCAATGAGGGGGTGTGACTTAATTTAACAATTGTCACTCTTTTCCACCCTGAAAAGTTCGAAGGCATGAAATTATATTTGACTCACAAAATGCAATGCAGATAACATGCGGGATACAATGCTGTGCATACTTTTCTTCTGCCATTCTAACTGAATTGGATTATTTTATGCCAACATAACATGAACCCATAGGTGTGCAAGCAATATAATGTTAAATGTTTTTTTCCAACCAATTATCTTGCAAGGTATAATGTTGTGGTTACCATACATCAGTTACTTACACACAGAGAAGTAGCATAGAATCCTCAAAAGCCCACAAATAAGCCACATCCCTAAGTCACAACCCTGCCACACCCTTTACCGTGCAAACTTGTCCATGTCACAATTTAAGGTCTCTCTCAACGTATGGAAGACTGGGGGATGTTTTTCAAACTAACCACTAGCACGTCATTTTAAAACGCAGCCCCTAGCTGCTGCATGCACCCACCTGTGCACAACAGAGACCTTTACAGCCTCTACAGGGGGGCCATATAGCAGCCTGGCTAACTGCCGTACAGGTAGGGTTGCCACCTATTCTGCATTTTATATTACTGGTCACTAGTCTGGTGGTGCCGTTTTTTTTACAGCTGTCAGCAGCAACAGCAGGGCCGGAGGGCTCTTTCAGGCCCTTTAGCAGGGGTAGATGCCAGGCCCATGAATTTTATGTGGCTGGCACTTAAGGGTTGGAGAGGCAACCACTTCAAATTTACGGGCTTGACACCTAAAGGTTACATGACTAAGGGGGTTCTTAAACCTCTGAAACATGTCATCAAGTCATGGTCATTGACACTAATTTTTATTACTGTTGCTGTTTTTAATACTATGAATACAATGTTCCATGTTATGCTTTTGGTGAGCTGGAACCATTCCACCCTCACATTGAATCAGTTTTGCAGTCACTCCTGCGCCTCGCGGACCATACGCTGGGCATTCCAAGAGGGGACTAGACAAGTCACTTACCAAAACAATGGGTGCCATACACGAAAATTTCTGGTGTATGGAGGCCCCTAATTATAAGTTCTTCATAGGAGACGCTGTAGCCAGGCAATTCCTGCCAGCCAGAGCCAGGAAATGCCATTCCCAGCTTCACAATCCGGGACTATGGGAGACTGATTGGTGATGCGAAAGCAGCAGTAAGGTGAGCAGATTTTCTTGTCCCCTTTTAGAATGCTCAGTGCAGGAGTATTATGAAAAGTCCACAGAAAGTGGAAGTGTAGACAAAGATTTTTTTTTTGATCTACAGTAGGCTATTTTGCTAGTGTCAGCTTGAGTTCTGCTACACATGCCCAGGCTGGCTGTGGCAAGCAGAAAAGTGGACAACTCTGAGCTGCGTGGTCTTGTTTACAGCTTTGCCGAGGCCTCACTGGGATTGCGCATTAGTACTGGAGCTGGTAGTGAAAAAATTACCTGGCTTCATGACCCTGAACAATGGCAGATAAATGGCAGTGGGAGGGCAAGTAAGTATCAACCTTAAAGGGTCTGTAAACCCAATTAAAAATACAGACAAACAAACCCTGATCTTCTCTTCCGTGCAGAAGGTCCTGACTCCTGGCAGTCCATCGCTCAGCGGGGGAGCGGGGCTCTCAGTGTCCTCGTGGGCTCTCCCACCACTTGCATCAATCACTGTGCCTGTACCCAGTGCAGTCTATTAATTGCATTGAATGGAGGGGGCTGTGTACAAGCACTGTGACCGGTGGGAGCATTGGGCCCTTAATCTTCAGGAAGAGTTGGTCTTGGCCCAAAATATTCTGGGGTGTATGATCGTGGCATCTCTTGATCTCAGAAACCAAAAGGTATCTGAGCTGTGAACCAGCCAGGAGAAGCTTTGAACCCTTGCAGAGTCCTGCTGCTGCAGTTGTGGCCTAATTCAAAGATGACAGCAGGTCTTAGCATTTCTCCGGTATGTAACAGTGCCCCACTGCCAAATGGATTGCAACAGGATTGCAGCAACAAGGTGAGTATTTTTTTCCTGATTTTCCAAATCAGGGATAGCGACTGGGTGGGAGGAGGGTGGTGGGTTCATTTTAGATTACGGCCCTGAATGGAGTGGGCATGCTGAAATCACTGTGATAGACACGCAGGGTGGCCATTCATCCACAAGTTCACTGGTGAATGCAGGACTTAGCAGGACTTGTTCTTGGACCTAGTTGGATTTATATAGTAGGGAAAGAGTGTGGGGGACAAAAGGAAAGTAATGTTTTTTTTTTTATTTGCCAGGACAGACCCTTTAATAACATAGACTAGGAACAATAGGCTGCTAAGATGAACTAATGGTTTTGAATGAAAGAAAGCATTCAGTCCCAAGGATATCAGATGGCATGATCTGATTCATTGCACATATAGCAGAAATAATACTCCGGAAGCTACAATTGCTGAATGACTACATTGCCCACAGAACATTTTTGAGAAAGAAATAGGATGCACCGGTCATTGTTTGCTGGCAGCATATGATCCTGTAGAGGACTGGCACGAACCCATCTTTATTTGACTTTTGGCTAGCACTAGATGCTTTGGTTTTTGTGGAAATTTGGATTACCTTTCCATCTCTTGATAGCACTCATGGGTTAAACATGCAATTCTGAACCCATTGAGGAACTTACTGGTGAAACCCACACTTTCACTGCTGTAAGTAGACCTTGTTCTTTGAGGACACCACAACATACTGTAGCTTATAGTAGGATATGCAGGAACTGTAAATTGTCATAAGGGGAGGGCAAAGACTGTAGTAAAACCTGGATTAAAATATTTGTTACAGTAAAATGAAAAATGCATTCCCTATCTCTCTGAGGAACTTTTCCTCATTTACTCGTTTAACCAACAGTTCTGCTGTTTGTTCTTTGAGGGCACCATCAATATAACTCACAAAGGTAAATATCTCCTCACTCACACTATCCAAAGTAATAAAATGAGAACATGCATTTCCAATCCTGTAGAGCAACTGTTTCTCAACTACTGGTTAAATCTACAGTAGTGATGGGCGAACCAAAACTGATAAATTTGGATTTGTATTGAAATTTAGGAGTTCCAGTTCCCAAACCCAATGACAGATTTCAGCCAGAAGTCCGTGTTTGAGCAGCCCATCAACCTACTTCACCTAAGGGTGAAGCAGCAGAAAGCTCTACTGTAACTTACCTGGGCCCTGTGATCCTCAGCCCAGTCAGCAGTGGCAGTAGCTGCATTCGAAATTGGCTCTAGCTGGGGGTTACAGAAAGATGGCCATCGGCTCCAATGAGTGAGGACACTTCTAGTGCCAGCACTGCCAGCTAGGCGACCATCTTTCAGTAGCAGCTGGGGCCAATTTCAAAAGCCGCCACCGCTCACCAGGAAGAGGATCACACAGCAGAGGTTACCAGCCTTTCCTGCTGCACACTCTGTGCCACCCCCCAAGTTAAGGTCCCCATTGATTTCAATGACAGGCAGCTACAAACTAATTTAGATAAATTAGAAGCATGGACAGTTAAATGGCAAATGAAGTTTAACACAGATACATGTAAGGTTATGCACATGGGAAGGAGAAATCTGTATCATGATTACACACTAAATAAAGAAACACTTGGTAAAACAACAATGGAAAAGGACCTAGGGATTTTAGTTGACAATAAGGTCAACTGTAGTAATCAATGCCAGGCAGCTGCTGCCAAGGCAAATAGGATCATGGGGTGCATCAGGAGGTACATAGGTGCTCATGACCAGAGCATCATTTTACCCCTGTACAAGTCACTGGTCAGACCCCATATGGAGTACTGTGTACAGTTCTGGGCACCTGTGCTTAAGAAGGACATATCAGAACTGGAGCACGTTCAAAGAAGGGCAACAAAGTTAATAAAAGGAGTGCGGGGACTAGAGTACCCGGAAAGATTGTCCAAGTTAGGCTTATTTAGTCTAGAAAAAAGACGATTGAGGGGTGATCTAATAACTATGTATAAATATATTCGGGGTCAATACAAGGATCTGTCCCACAATCTATTTATACCTCGGAGTGTAACTATAACCCGAGGGCATCCACTAAGGTTAGAGGAATAGTGCTTTCTCCACCGACATAGGAGGGGATTCTTCTCTGTAAAAGCAGTGAGACTGTGGAACTCACTGCCAGAGGAGGTAGTTATAAAGGATACAGTAAAAACGTTCAAAAGTGGCCTTGATGCCTTCCTGGCATGTAATAACATTTCTAGCTATGGCTGCTAGACCACTGGAAGGAGTAAAACAGGCTGAACTGGATGGACTAAAGTCTTTATTCAGCCTTACATACTATGTTACTGGTTCAGGTTCCCAAACATTGATTCAAAGTTTGGCCGAACTTGCCGGACCCAAATTTTGAGTTCGCTCATCCTTAATATACAGTAGCCATCACTTCACCTGACCACCCAGGAAACTCCCAAGGGACTAGTCCCCAGATCATGCTTCCATTGAAAACAGACAATCTATTATTTTTAGCTGTGTATTGCCTTCATATCCTTGAAGATATATCTGGCGCTCGTTAGCAGAGAAAGGTACAAGAGAGATGCTAAATGTTTCTTGCAAGAAATTTGAGATGCCCACCCTGTGAAAGCCCCGGGATCACCTGTAGAAACTGCCCTTCTGGTTATGCGCAAGTTGCTGGTCAATCAGCACCCGTGCTCTATTCTATTGCTTGCCTAGATGTCAGATCTGAAGTCAGTTTGGCTTGTAAAAATAAATGGAGCGTAGGCTGCACCTCCACTCCTCTATGTACCTGTTGCAGCCATTCAGAAATGCATGGCCCAGGTAAGCACCTCAGAAAGAGATGAGTGAGGATATGCTGAATTCTGTGCATATAAAGTGGGATTGCTGGCTACACGAGTATACCAAGCAATCTCGTGGATTTCACACAGAGGAGCATCTCAAATTAAGATGCGGAAATTGGTCCAAAAGACTCCAGAAGGGCCGTTGTTCATTTTTTAAATTTTGTGAGAGCTTTACCCCAAACACACAATACAAGGGATTTTAGTATTTTCAAGTCCTGAAAATTATGCAGGTCATTTATGCCTAATTATTTGCTCTTGGTCGATGTTGACAGCACTCAAGATTAAAAAACTTAGAGATTTTAGTACTCACTGTATTTTCTTTTCTTTTTAAAGCAGAAAAAAGCCAGCGTGTCCAGCCTTGAAATCTAAGAGATTCCAGGGCCAGCCACTGGCCTTCCCCAAGGCATCCCAAATAGGGATGCCCCGCTGTGTGAAACATGCCGGCAGCCGGTAATCCGCACCAACAGTGCATGCGTGGGCTCTCGTTCAATCAGAGCCATTTGTCAATTGGAAGCGAGAGCAGCCGTATCCCCCTACATCCTCAGGCTGTGTACGCACTCCCACCCCAGCCACCCATGCCATTCCGAGGGGCATGGAACAAAACATGGTCAAAATCCCAGGTTTTGTTTTAATATAACTCTTTACTTTTTGGTAATTTCAACATTGACTAAATGTAAAGAATTAGGATGAAAATACCAGGGTCCTCCACATAACATATTTTATTGGAAATGTTTACTAGAAAAGATACAGAAGTTTAACAATAAGGTAGATATATGGCACAACTTCAACCTAGAGGGGAATTTCCCAGTAACCTCCCCCACAACAGGTGGAGAGCTTGTCACATTTCTGCTAAATTATCGCTTATATCTATTCTGTTAATCAGTCAGGTGATTTTACGATCAACTATATTCAATGATTATGCCTAAAGAAAAAACTTAGTGAGGTTTGAAAGATTGAATTCAAGCTATTGCATTATCCAAATATACTGCATAACTGATATACTTTCTGCTATAAATACTCAAACATTCTCTTTGCATTACAAAAAGCAGAAAACTCGCAGAAAATGAAAAGGAATGATATATCATGATTCTCTTCATAACTAATTAAAACTGATAAGCAGAAATAATCTGTTGCAACTGAGATTAAAACTAATTAGTGTTGCACAAGCAGGAACAACTGAAGTTCATTTAGGAACTTTCGAAACAAGGTCAAGTACTTGCTTAACAACAACTGAAACTTTGAGTTAGTCACCAGAGTAAAAGGTGCAGCCAGAGCAAACACTGCCTAGGTTTCCTTTTCAAGTTAGAAAATCATGCAAGGTGAAAGACTAAAAGCATGATCAAGTATATCCACCTACTGTAAGTAGTCACATGATTGTTATAAGGCAAAGAAGGAAATAAAGCCTTATGGAAATCACGGGAACAAGAACACTGCCAAAGAATGTGGCTGCACAAGTGTTTGATGGCTGATTGTAAACGAAACAAAAGTCAAGCAGCATAAATTATTTAAAAAACAAAACCACATCACATTTTCAGTAACCCCAGACTAGAATAATCTGTGTTAGGAATCAAAAAGTCAGGTTTAAATCTTGAATAGTGAGCCTCAATGGGGATTATAGAATCTTGACTGGCCTCATGACTTTATACAGTATGTATATATATATATATATATATATATATATATATTACATGTAATAAGTTTTACAGGGAACTACTATATTTTGGTAACCATGACAGCTAGGGCTAAAATGGCCATTCCTCCAATACAAACCTACATCTACATCCTGTTGTCCACCAGGACCAAGACCAAACATGCTAGGCACCACTACTAATGAATAAGTATAGGAGCTGAATTCAGCTATCAGTTTCACATCCTTCATTTGGATTTAGATTTGATGAAATTTCCGTAAAAACAGTCATATGCTTCTTATAGCTCTAATGTTAGATTAACTTTCTTTTTTTAGCCATGGTTGTCAGAAACAATCTGATCTAATTGGGGATGCCCCTCTATTCACAAATGCCTGGCACGGGCACATGTAGTGGCAATCTTGCAACTGTGCCAGCAGAAGCATGCCTGTGATTTTTCACACAGCAAGCACTGTAGCATAAGACATTTGTGTGAGGGAAGCTGTTACAATGTATCTCTATGGTGGCAGCTGCTGCAAAAGCACTCGGTCAGGGGATACAATGTATACAAAGTATTTTATTCAATGGTGATTCATTACAGCTGAAGGCTTACTACTTCTGGCTATAAATAAGAGATGATTGCACAGAGCTGCATAGTGTTAATACCTCTCAATTAGTGTATGTCACTGATGGCATAAGGCTTCCCCAGCACACATTTTTCTCTGAGCACTGCCTTCTTGGTGGGGCCTTATGGCTCCACCAAAATAAATGTTAAAGCCGTAAGGCTCCGCTTTGTTCTGCACAGGACACCTTGCTTATAAAGCACTTATCCTGATTCCCCTATTTAATTCTGATCACGCCATAGCACTTATTTTTTATGCTTTGTGTGTACATATGTGTTGTTTAGTTGTGGGCGTCTGGACCGTGTCCCCAAGAACAGGGGTGGAAGAGGTTATAGACCTTTTGGCCTCGCCTCAGAAACCCCACCCAGTGGCTCCCCTTCAAGGCCCGGGCTAGTACAAGGCAAATCTTATGGCCGGCCAAGGAAAACCCAGTGCTGAAGCTGGCTAGTAACTGGTCAGGCAACTGACAGAGAAAGCTTTACGCTGAGGGCGCCAACCAGTGGTCCACAGGGAATCCTTTGGGAAGTACATGAGGACCAAGTTCCCTCTTCTCCTTCGGGAGGGAGATATATGTATCCTTGTACTCTCTGTCAGGGGATTCCAATTTCCAAATACAATTTGGTAGCTTTAAAACTTTTAATTGGCGGTGAGAAAATGGCAACTGGCACTACGCTCCTAGCCTCTTCCAGATGGTGGTCACTAAGGTGATCTTCCCTTGATGGTGGTATCACCTGACCAGACTGCCTACACAACTCACTAGATACTTAGTATTTGGGCAAGAATTTGTTTTTATTAAAACAAGCTTATGATGATAAAATAAGTCTATGGCATAATGACAGGTTTTTCATATTAATAGATGGTCCTTCTAGTTACATTACAATATACAGTAATCCTCTGCTGCTGAAACGTGTTTCCCCAGTCACCACTGATGTCTTCAGAGATAATGTTCTCACGGTGTGTGGATGTATTTGAAATGTGCCATGAGTTGCTCCAGCTCTGTCCTTCCTCTCTTTTGTTTATTGGGTGGTGCACACCCAGTTACCTTTTGGGCACCACACAGCTTAATTTTAGTGATTTTTTACTTTTTAAGATTTTTACCTGGTCTGGATGTGGCTGCAGAACCAGATTCAGAATATTATTTTTTCACTTTAGTAAATAGGGACAAATAGAATAGATTTCACAATCAATAAAGCTTTAGGCTAATCAATACATTAATTGCAATTCAGAAAATGATTTCCACACTGTATATACTCCTGTGACATAATTGTATTGTCTGCATATCCAGGCATCTATTGTTTTGGTGGAAAAGTGCACTTTTATCCAGTATCTAATAGGTACATATTTGATTTATACCTAGAATATTTTACTAAAATGTCTGTTCTCTCACCTGGAAAACATGGCCTAGTAGTTAGCGAAATATTCTTGTGACCAGAGGGTTGCAGGTTCGGTTCCTATCTGGTGCATGGCTGAAGTGCTCTTGAGCAAGGCACCTAACCCCCAAGCCAGACATTGTGGCTAGTGTAGCCCACCTCTATGGGCTCCCACTGCCCCTTAGTGTGCTCACTGGTACACTTCACTGGTGTGCTCACAAAAGGAGCACCCCAAGGAAGAAGTTAATATCTTGTTAATAAAAGGGGCTCGCTGATGGCATTGGGTCCGCTTATAAGAGGTCCTCCCCCTAAATTTAGAACAGTTAAAGTGCATAGCTTTTATTATGCAACGAAAGGGGGGCCGGCAAGGGCACCACTAAAAAGCAATAAAACAAATATACCACGCCCGGGAGGTGCACCCTGGGCTCCTTATAAAACAATAAATAAACAATAAGCAATAAGCACAGTAGCTTGTGCTTTTATTATGAAGCACATGTATTACCACGTAAGTACCCTGGTCTAACACTTAGATTTTGTTTTTAAAGGTTTCATTTCTGTATGAAATCATGATCTCTTCATTAAAAACAGTGCTGCTGGTGATGACTTCCATTTTCTGGACCAGCTGCCAAGGACAAGCAAGCACTACTAGTGTACCTGTTGAATTAATCACAATGCAAACCTCCACAAGCCTTCCAACTAGCAGTAGCACAACTGTCTCAGAGACTACTCAAAGCACCACTGAAACTACAGCCACTACTTCCTTGATTGACAATATCACCTCAACTAATGGTGTCACCTCAGGCAACACAACTATCACTAGTACTGTTGGCCTGAGTACAACAACCCCAGGCTCAACAACAACCAACTCCTCAAATGAGGGCACTGCAACAACTTCTACAGACAGTACAACAATCAACTCCTCAACGAAAAATGTTCCCGTCACAACAATTTCCCTTGCCACCAACACCACTTATCCAGATGTCACTACAACTACTGAAAGTTCTGCAACTTTCAATTCTACAACTTTAACCACTGTCAGTTCGACCTCATTTAGCACTACAGACCATGACAACAAAACATCAACAGCAACAAATTCTCCTTCAAACAATGGCTCAACAACCACTGCTAATAGTAAACCAACAGCAACTGATTCATCAGCTACTACCTCCAATACGATCTCGTCCACCACTGCTTTAAGTACTGCCACAAGTCTAACAAGCACGATACTTACATATACCACAGGGAATTCAGCCACCAACCAAAGTGGAATGACTGGGGGTGACAAAGGTATTTATGTTTCTAATTTTTGGGTATTGTAAGAGTTATGTGTCTTAGTGGAAACTCACTAAAATGAGGCAAGCTCTCTACTGTACCTTGCGGGCAAGGACATACAGTTGGTGAGATCCTCAACCCATTTAGTGAGCTCATGTAGCTCACCATCTCTGTTGGCTGGTATATACTAGTAAGTAAGTAAGGGGACCTATCATCAGGATTTTACGGTCCTGGTGATAGCTTCTTCTCCCCAAATCGGGATGCCTCACTGTGTGAAACCCTGCCAATCACCATCAAAACTCAACTTCCCTCTGGCCCTACAGCACATGCACAGGCTTTTGTTTCAATCAATGCTAAATGCTGTGCATATTAATGCATGGCGTACAGCTTTGTTTACAGACAGAACATGGCATAGTGGAGAGCGTCTGGATCCCAAATCTCCATGTGGTCAGCAGTGCGCTCCCACCCTCCACCTATCTGAATAGCTGGCCGGGGGACCATGCCTCCACCAGCAAGAGATACTGTGGATATGGCCGCAGCCTGCAGATGCATCGTGGGCTCACCAAAAAGGAGGGGTATTATGGCAATCAACAGGGTTGCATAATAAATCAGAATGCCCCAGGGGGAGATAATTGGCCAGCCCTGAGGTATTTTAGACTCCAGGGCTGGCACCACATGTGATTGGTCTATTGTGAGCTCCCCAGTTCAACACACAACAAAATTCCAGCTTTTTTGGTAGATCCTGTGCATCTGTTTGGTTTTGAGGTTGAGGTCTTTCTTTAGTAAAATGTGAAAAAGACATGCTCAACAAATAAGAAGATACCCCTGTGGGAGAGCATGCAGCATGCACCCACATAGGTAATTACGTTAAGATCACGCATGTCTACAGAGAAAAAGGGATGAGGGAGAAGATGATAGAAGCTCTAGAACAGTAGAGGAACCAGATAGATAGTGATTGTTATTTTAGGTCAGGGTTAATGGAATGTAACAATCGCCTGTTTAGTATTTTTCATTTTTCAAAAATTAAACCCGATTGGCTTAGCTCCATTTTTTATTTTTTATATACAGTACATTTATTACCATCAGACTTCTTTCTAACACCAATGTCTTGACAAAATATTTGCCTTTTCTTTTGACTGTCCTGGGTTTTGGTCCTTGCCCCGGGGGTGCCCCACTTTGCGAAACCCCCAGGTCACCTGAACAAACTCACATCTTCCGGGTCCTATGATGCATATGCGGCCACTCGTCCAATCAGCTTGCTTGGTTTTGCTCGAGCCCTTTTCTCTAGCAGCTCGTCGAGCAGCTCATGCAAGCGGAACCGAGCACACTGGCAACGCATTTCCTGCTACCCTCTAATAGGGAGCATGCCCGCTCCGGACATTAACAAATGCCTGGCGCTGGCACTTGCCCTGCTAGATGGATAGTGGGGATGTGGCCGTGGCTCGCACATGTGCCATTGGACTGGGAAAGAAGGTGAGTTTTCGGGCGACCTGGGGGGTCACAAAGCAAGGCATCCCGATTCTGGATGCCCCGGGAAGAGGGAATCCAGGGCCCTGGAATCTTAAAGATTTCAGTGCCGATGGGGCGTGGGTTTTGGTCCACTTTAAAGTTCAGCCATATGCATTTACATACAAAATTGCTAAGGTAGAAGTGGTAAAATATGTTTTCAATTCCTTGGCTTTTTGTTACATTATTATTATTATTATTAATAATAATAATAATCTTTATTACAGGAAAGCTTTCACTTTCTCTTGCTTACAGTTTGATATTTGAAGTGAGAGAGCCATCACATTTTGGCTAATTTAGATGTTAAACCTTAAATGTCCACATCATTTTAGTTACTTAATAGCTTTTCTATCTATACCCTTTTCTATTCTAGCTACAGAAAGCAACGCTGGGGTTATACTTGGAGCAGTCTTTGGTTCTATCTTAGGCATTGCATTAGTCTGCATCGTGACTTATGTCTTGTGTGGATCCAAAAAAGCCAAAGATTTTTCCCATCGACGACTATATGAAGAATCTAGGAATAACCCAGGTAGAAAAAAGATCCTAATTGTATACTTTACATTTATACTCTCAAATGACTATTTCCCCTTTCAGCTCTTGCATATGTTGGGTGTTATCTGTTAATTATTGAGGAAGTCGGGCAGGCTGATTCATCACTAATGCCAGGTAGCGACAGATGAGCGTCTATAGCAGGCATTTTCAGAGCGCCCGCTAGTAGTCACAGTGCTAGTAGTCACAGACCCGTGGTGGGTCGCTAGTTTTTAGCGACTCAGTCGCTGTGCAGCAATAATGAATACATTGTGAGGAGTCGCTATTTGACCAGGACACCGCTGTATGGGAGCGCAAAAAAACAGCCTCACAAATCTCTGGCGCTGAAAAATGCTTCTCTGAAGCCCAGTGTGGCGGAGGCTGTGTGTTTTAAGTCTGTTTTTCCGCATGTATCCACTAGTAACAAAGCGAAAACATATGGAATTACATTGTAATAACATTGTAACATGAACACATTAATGGCAGACCTGTAATGTGATTTCTGCAGAAATATATAAAACCTGAACATTTTTTGAAAAAACTGCATTTACAATGCCATAAGAGGTCACAACATTGTTTGAGATTTTTTCAAAAAAAAAAAAAAAAAACGAAAACCCAGTTAAAAGAGAAGAAAAGGATTGTCCATTGAAATGTATGGGAGAGCGACAGGTAGCGAGAGGTAATACCTGGCGCTGTGCAAGGCTGAACGCCGGCGCTGTTCGCTGAGGCTGGGATAATGATGAATCAGACGCTAAATGGCGTTATCCCAGTCGCGCAACAGATTCTGCTTGATAAATGTGTAATTGCGTGCCGTGTCAGGCGTTCACCTGTCGCTACCTCTCATTAACAAGGCCCTACCTGACGCTATCCCGTCTTAAATAAGGCCCGTAACCCTGTAAGTCTGTAACCCCTGCACCAGCCAGTCAAACATTCCTCTCTGTGCTGCACCCATTTTGGGTGCAAAAATAATGAAGCAACTCCTCTGATTGCCCAAATACTCCCCTGATGCTGGTAGGGGCTCTGCATGGCATCTGTAGACTTGAGTGACAGATCAGTACAATCACACTGCTGTAGGGGCTTGGGTGACTGATCTTTCACTTTCAGTTTCAGCTTTCCTGCAGATTGCCCCCCACCCTAGTAAGCTGTGGTTTTTATTATTGGCTACACTATCCCCTCGATTCAAAGAGCAAAAGTTAATTGATTTTGGATCGAGAATCGTAAGTTTGGGTGGGTGTTAGTCATTTTTTCCTGTTTTTTTGGCCATTTCCGACTCGCACGAGCCTACGTACGAATGCGTATATGCTCTTACGATCAGCGGAAGTTCATTCCTAAATTGTAGGATCAAAACGTAAAACTTAGGATCAAATCCTAAAACTTAGGATCAAAACGTAAAACTTAGGATAATCGGATGTGTTTAGGTGTGATTCAGAGAACAGTTTTCAAACCTCTAAATACGTTTTAAAAGAAAGCCACTGCCGACACCTTTTAGCAGTCGGATTGCTGCTCTTGAACAGGTTTTTTGGCTATGTGGAGGAATCTGCGCGTCTTGAGCTCCAATGAACTGCATGTATCAGCATGGCCGAGGCCATAAATTGTATGGCAATGCATACCTGATTCAATACATTTCATGTATGCCTTATAAAAGCATTTTAATGTGGACCTTAATTAGTCCTTTGCATGTAAACCTTTATTTTGCAATATATTTGCGTTAATTAAAGAAACTTATGTCCTTTGTTATTTATTTTTAAATTGATGTACTAGAATAATATTTTTAGATTGCATTTATTGGTGTAGTTGTTTACCTTTGCTTTGTTTAATTATTTAAGCACATCTTTGGTCAGATGCATCACACTTACTGAGGAGAGGAGAGCAGGATAAAGTGCAGGATGTGGGTTACTGCTGTATTTTGCACAGACACAGCAGAGCTGGGGGCACGGAAAGGTCAGAAATCAAAAAATGCAGAGCAACACAGCCCTTTCTGTTTGCAGGCTGCCCGAGAATACCTGAGCTGCCATCTTGGCTGTTTCTAGGCTCATAACATGCTGAAGTTGCTGGGTGTTTTTTAATTTTTGAGAGCAAATCTGTATGTAGGGGGTGTGGGTAACCACACCCAAAATTTTAAGTTGTACCATTTGAAGCCAAAATATTAAAATTAAATCCACAAGTAAAAAATGCAAGTTAACTAAAAATTAAACAAAGTAAGATTTACTTATGCAAATGCATTCATTAATGGTTGGTTACTACAAAATGAATGAAATAAAGAAAAATAAAAGACCAAATATTTAGAATGCACTTTAATGAGGTAAGTGTGTAGTGCGCAGCCACAAGATCAGAAGGATTTACGTCCAGACAAAAAAAAGGGCAAAACCAATGTTGCAACCTGAGAAATGAAACGGAAAATTCAGGATGGAAACTGACATAGGTCTGATTCCCGAACTGCCATACGAACGGACGTACATTTTAGGATAGAAACGTATTTGCTTATAGAATCACTCGCAAGTTCATACGAACGCACGAGCGTACGGGAAAAATAGGATGATCGGCACCAAAATCCAAGCTGTTACATGTTTCTTTGAATCGACCCTTATGCCCAACACATCTTTTAAAAATGGCCCAGTGGAGGGATACAATAGATGGAAGATGGTGCCTACCAGCCAACTTTAGCCTGCTGTCTGGTGAGTTTAAGAGATCTCTACTTTAGGGAAGTCACTGCTTCCGACTAGTCACCCACCCTTATAAAGCCACACTTTAACATTTCAGGCCAAGGGCTAAATTACTGCTTTCTGCTTGCCCCATGTTTGCTGTTAGTGACTGCATCTCTCGTTCACCAGCACTTTGCATTACCTGATAAAAGCCCATTGAACCTCCTTCCTTGTGCAGAATCATCATTCTCAATCCCCTTTACATTTACACAGCAGTAGGGATTCGTCCATGCATGAGCAGGCCCAGCTAAATAAAGAGAGATCATTAGGGCTTTTTAGAAAATATAAAGTGGGCTGAAATAAAGTTGCAGCCATCATGGAGAGAGCAAATGCAGGCTAAATTAACCTGGAATAACCCTTTAAGCCTACTAGGTTTTTAACATCGTATTTTGTCTATGACTAGCATCATTGGCAATCATTATGGAGACGTTCTACAGTGCTAGCCCTTTTTTAAACTGTAACTATCACAATATAATAAAATAAGACTTTTAGATAAGGCAACTAAAGTGGGTACTAAACATTATTATTATTATTATTATTTTATTAACTTCAAATGAGGAGTTAATCCAGTGTAAATTCTGAAAACCATAGAGGGATTGCATATTGTTACTTCCCTTAAAACTTACCTTTACCAGTCCTCAGTGTCTATTTATAATCCCCTGGCATATGCTAAGGAGGGGAATGCAGGCGCCTGCCTTGAATCTCCCCCACATGACAACATAACACAAGAGGGAATGAGCATGGAGGGGGGCTTCCAGAGGAAAACCCCTCAATGTAACAATTACAAGAATAGTAAAGAATAGAATAGTATAAACAGAACAAGCTCTGCACAGGTCCAATCTCCTCTGGGCACTCAACTTTATTTACAAAGTGTCCAAAATCTCCTGAAAATACCCTGACAAACCTGCTCTGCAACTATGAGGGTTATTTAAAAGGAATAGCGCCAGGTAGTGCCCCGTAGCGGCAGGCAGCGTCTGATGAACGCCGGGTACTGTACGCAAAACCACATTTATGAAAGTGAATCTGGTGAGCGACTGTAACAGCGCCATGTAGCATCCGATGTATTATTACAGGCGGCTCAGCGTATAGCTCCAGCGCTCTAGCTTCCAGAGCGCCAGGAATTACCTTTCGCTCAGTGTTGCTCTCCCATACATTTTAATGGCCATTCATTTTCTTGTGTTTAAACACCGTGTTTGACATTTTTTATTTTTTGCTCAAATAATTGTGTGACCTCTCCTGGCTGCAAACAAACATTTTTAGAAACCTTTTTGACTTTTTATATTTTTATGCGGAATTGTCATTACAGGTCTGACACTAAAGTGTTAATGTCACAATTAGAGATGAGCGAACTTTTGAAAAATTCGATTCGACTGATTCGCCGAATTTTCCGACAAAAATCGTTTCGACCCGAATAAATTCGCGACGAATCGCTATTAAAAACGGCTATTTCTGAGCCTCCTACAGCCTCAATAGGGTTGTAAACCATTCAGCCTTGCTGTAACACGCACAGGATGCGTGCTGGGTTAGTTAAATAATACTTTGAAGAAATATCACATGCAGATCAGAGGCATCGCTAATAGAATCGCAGAGCGGCACAATTGCAGAGAGTTGAAGTGGCATCACTATGAGGGGCAGAAGGAGCCCAAATATACACTGGAGTTGGCCTCAGGAGCCCAAAAATTGGATGAATCACACCCTGGAGTTGGCAGGAGTTGGCAGCAGCAGCAGCAGGAGCCCAAATATACACTGGAGTTGGCTTCAGGAGCCCAAAAATTGGATGAATCACACCCTGGAGTTGGCAGGAGTTGGCAGCAGCAGCAGCAGGAGCCCAAATATACACTGGAGTTGGCTTCAGGAGCCCAAAAATTGGATGAATCACACCCTGGAGTTGGCAGGAGTTGACAGCAGCAGCAGCAGGAGCCCAAATATACACTGGAGTTGGCTTCAGGAGCCCAAAAATTGGATGAATCACACCCTGGAGTTGGCAGGAGTTGACAGTAGCAGCAGCAGGAGCCCAAATATACACTGGAGTTGGCCTCAGGAGCCCAAAAATTGGATGAATCACACCCTGGAGTTGGCAGAAGTTGGCAGCAGCAGCAGCAGGAGCCCAAATATACACTGGAGTTGGCTTCAGGAGCCCAAAAATTGGATGAATCACACCCTGGAGTTGGCAGGAGTTGACAGTAGCAGCAGCAGGAGCCCAAATATACACTGGAGTTGGCTTCAGGAGCCCAAAAATTGGATGAATCACACCCTGGAGTTGGCAGGAGTTGACAGTAGCAGCAGCAGGAGCCCAAATATACACTGGAGTTGGCCTCAGGAGCCCAAAAATTGGATGAATCACACCCTGGAGTTGGCAGGAGTTGACAGTAGCAGCAGCAGGAGCCCAAATATACACTGGAGTTGGCCTCAGGAGCCCAAAAATTGGATGAATCACACCCTGGAGTTGGCAGTAGTTGACAGTAGCAGCAGCAGGAGCCCAAATATACACTGGAGTTGGCCTCAGGAGCCCAAAAATTGGATGAATCACACCCTGGAGTTGGCAGAAGTTGGCAGCAGCAGCAGCAGGAGCCCAAATATACACTGGAGTTGGCTTCAGGAGCCCAAAAATTGGATGAATCACACCCTGGAGTTGGCAGGAGTTGACAGTAGCAGCAGCAGGAGCCCAAATATACACTGGAGTTGGCCTCAGGAGCCCAAAAATTGGATGAATCACACCCTGGAGTTGGCAGGAGTTGACAGTAGCAGCAGCAGGAGCCCAAATATACACTGGAGTTGGCCTCAGGAGCCCAAAAATTGGATGAATCACACCCTGGAGTTGGCAGGAGTTGGCAGCAGCAGCAGCAGGAGCCCAAATATACACTGGAGTTGGCTTCAGGAGCCCAAAAATTGGATGAATCACACCCTGGAGTTGGCAGAAGTTGGCAGCAGCAGCAGCAGGAGCCCAAATATACACTGGAGTTGGCTTCAGGAGCCCAAAAATTGGATGAATCACACCCTGGAGTTGGCAGGAGTTGGCAGCAGCAGCAGCAGGAGCCCAAATATACACTGGAGTTGGCTTCAGGAGCCCAAAAATTGGATGAATCACACCCTGGAGTTGGCAGGAGTTGACAGCAGCAGCAGCAGGAGCCCAAATATACACTGGAGTTGGCTTCAGGAGCCCAAAAATTGGATGAATCACACCCTGGAGTTGGCAGGAGTTGACAGCAGCAGCAGCAGGAGCCCAAATATACACTGGAGTTGGCTTCAGGAGCCCAAAAATTGGATGAATCACACCCTGGAGTTGGCAGAAGTTGGCAGCAGCAGCAGCAGGAGCCCAAATATACACTGGAGTTGGCTTCAGGAGCCCAAAAATTGGATGAATCACACCCTGGAGTTGGCAGGAGTTGACAGTAGCAGCAGCAGGAGCCCAAATATACACTGGAGTTGGCCTCAGGAGCCCAAAAATTGGATGAATCACACCCTGGAGTTGGCAGGAGTTGACAGTAGCAGCAGCAGGAGCCCAAATATACACTGGAGTTGGCTTCAGGAGCCCAAAAATTGGATGAATCACACCCTGGAGTTGGCAGAAGTTGACAGTAGCAGCAGCAGGAGCCCAAATATACACTGGAGTTGGCCTCAGGAGCCCAAAAATTGGATGAATCACACCCTGGAGTTGGCAGAAGTTGGCAGCAGCAGCAGCAGGAGCCCAAATATACACTGGAGTTGGCTTCAGGAGCCCAAAAATTGGATGAATCACACCCTGGAGTTGGCAGAAGTTGGCAGCAGCAGCAGCAGGAGCCCAAATATACACTGGAGTTGGCTTCAGGAGCCCAAAAATTGGATGAATCACACCCTGGAGTTGGCAGGAGTTGACAGTAGCAGCAGCAGGAGCCCAAATATACACTGGAGTTGGCCTCAGGAGCCCAAAAATTGGATGAATCACACCCTGGAGTTGGCAGGAGTTGACAGTAGCAGCAGCAGGAGCCCAAATATACACTGGAGTTGGCCTCAGGAGCCCAAAAATTGGATGAATCACACCCTGGAGTTGGCAGAAGTTGGCAGCAGCAGCAGCAGGAGCCCAAATATACACTGGAGTTGGCTTCAGGAGCCCAAAAATTGGATGAATCACACCCTGGAGTTGGCAGGAGTTGACAGCAGCAGCAGCAGGAGCCCAAATATACACTGGAGTTGGCTTCAGGAGCCCAAAAATTGGATGAATCACACCCTGGAGTTGGCAGGAGTTGACAGTAGCAGCAGCAGGAGCCCAAATATACACTGGAGTTGGCTTCAGGAGCCCAAAAATTGGATGAATCACACCCTGGAGTTGGCAGAAGTTGGCAGCAGCAGCAGCAGGAGCCCAAATATACACTGGAGTTGGCTTCAGGAGCCCAAAAATTGGATGAATCACACCCTGGAGTTGGCAGGAGTTGACAGTAGCAGCAGCAGGAGCCCAAATATACACTGGAGTTGGCCTCAGGAGCCCAAAAATTGGATGAATCACACCCTGGAGTTGGCAGGAGTTGACAGTAGCAGCAGCAGGAGCCCAAATATACACTGGAGTTGGCCTCAGGAGCCCAAAAATTGGATGAATCACACCCTGGAGTTGGCAGAAGTTGGCAGCAGCAGCAGCAGGAGCCCAAATATACACTGGAGTTGGCCTCAGGAGCCCAAAAATTGGATGAATCACACCCTGGAGTTGGCAGGAGTTGACAGTAGCAGCAGCAGGAGCCCAAAAAATGGCCTAAAGACATAAATATGTTTTGCACCATTTGGAAAGTGTAAAACGTGGCACCATGCTGAATCTAGTCGCATGCATCAGGCATTGGTGGGTGGAAATCCTGGCTGATCCATCCCTGATTCATTTTGACAAAGGTGAGTCTCTCCACATTTTTAGTTGACAGACGAGTTCTCCTCGCCGTAACTATGGCCCCCGCCGCACTAAACACCCGCTCAGATGGCACGCTACTTGCCGGGCAGGACAGCTTTTCCAGGGCAAACTCTGCTAGTTGCGGCCACAAATCAAGTTTGGCTGCCCAGAAGTCCAGCGGATCCTCAAGGTGTGTTGGCATGGTCATGTCAAAGTATGACATGACCTGCTGGTTCAGGTCCTGCTCCAGGTCTTCCTGCTGCTCATGAGTAGCCTCACTATGCGGGTGTAGAAAGCTACTCATTAGCGACTGAAGACTGAGGCTGCTGCTGCTGATGGAGCTTCTGCTGCTGCTGCTGCCAACCCCCCCAGCGGCCATGGCAGTGGAAGGTGAGCGCAGAGGTCCCCTCGAGTCAGACCTGCGAGAGTATGGACCATGGCGCAGATAGGCATCGGCCAACTGCCTACGTAGAATGTCTTTGTAGTAGTTGAGTTTGTCCTCCCTCTCGGTGGGTTTAAAAAATGCCCCCATTTTGTGCCGGAAGCGAGGGTCCAATAAGGTGGACAGCCAGAAGTCATCCCGCCGACAGATGGAAACAATTCTGGGGTCACTACGCAAGCACGTGAGCATGCTTCGTGCCATTTGCGCAAGTGACTCGGATGGACTACCTGTCTCCATCTCCACTGCATACTGCCACGGTGTGCCCGGGTCCTCTGTCTCTCCTTCCTCAAAAACCTCTAGCTCCTCTGGCTGCTCCTGCTCCTCCTCTCCTGTCCGCTGACTAGATAAACCAGCCATTTCGCCAAGCCTAAACTGTGTTTCGCTGGGCAACTCCTCCTCCTCCTCTTCCTCCTCCTCCTCCTCCAGTTCAGCTCCAAGGGGGTTCATGTGGCCGTAAGATGTAAACGCCATGTCTCCAGTGCCCTGACCAGCCATGGTTTCCAACATGTGCTGTAGTACATGAAGCAGTGGAATCACGTCGTTCATCCCGTAATCCTGCCGACTGACAAATAAAGTGGCTTCCTCAAAGGGCCTGAGCAAACGGCAGGTGTCACGTATGAGCTGCCACTGGTTGACATTGAAGTTACACAGGGGAGTCCCCCTATCTGCTTGGATCATCAGGAAATCCGTGATGGCTTTTCTCTGTTCATATAATCGGTCCAACATGTGAAGGGTGGAATTCCAACGGGTGGAAACATCGCAAATCAGACTATGTTGGGGGATACCATTCTGACGCTGTAGCTCAAGAAGGGTGTGTTTGGCGGTGTAGGAGTGGCTGAAGTGCATGCAAAGTTTCCGTGAAGTTGTTAGGATGTCCTGCAGATGGGGGGAACACTTCAGAAACCGCTTGACAACCAGATTGAAGACGTGAGCCATGCAGGGGGCATGGGTCAGGCTTCCTTGGCGCAGCGCAGACAAAATGTTCTTCCCATTGTCGGTAACCATGATTCCCATTTTAAGTTTTCTCGGAGTAAGCCATGTTTGGATTTCCTGATGAATACATTTAAGCAGTTCCTCCCCTGTGTGACTCCGTTCGCCAAGACAAACCATGTGAAGCACTGCGTGACACCTCCGTGCCCTGCACACATGGTAGACTGGAGGGGCACTGAGACTTGAGCCTACAGTGGAGGGTGAGGAGATGGCGGAGGATGAGGAGGCCGAGTCGCACGGTGTCACAGGCCCAATGGGCAGAGAGCGCGGAGGCCGAAGCGGCGTGACCTGTCCAAGTTGCTGCTGCAAAGGGACCACATTCACCCAGTGGGCCGTAAACGACATGTACTGCCCCTGACCGTAGTTACAGCTCCAGATGTCGGCGCTGCCATGTATTTTGCTACACACCGACAGGCTCAAGGACTGGCCCACCTTCTGTTCAACAAAAGTGTGCAGCGCTGGTACTGCCTTCTTGGCAAAGAAATGACGGCTTGGGACTCTCCACCTCGGCTCGGCACAAGCCATCAGTTCTCTGAAAGGTGCAGATTCCACCACCTGAAAAGGGAGCGACTGCAGCACCAGCAACTTGGACAGGAGCACATTCAGCTTCTGCGCCGTAGGATGAGTGGGCGCATACTGCTGTCTCTTGGACATGGCTTCGCTGATGGATTGCTGGCGGGATGCATGACTTGGAGGAGGAGGAGGAGGAGCAGGAGCGACAGAGGATGGGTGTGACGCACAGCTGCCTTCGGCTGAGGTGCTGGAGCCTTGGCTGGCAGAAATTGGGAGCTCACTTGGTGAGGAAGCAGACTGGACCACCCCTTGGGAGCCTCGGTTCTCCCAGGTCGTTTTATGGTGACGCATCATATGTTGACGCAGGGCCGTGGTGCCAACATTTGGACCCTGGCCACGCTTCACCTTTTGCCTACATATCTTGCATGTGGCCATGTTACCCTCCTGCGGATGCCTCAGGAAAAACTGCCACACTGCCGAGTAGCTACTTTTCCCACCCCCTGGCCTCACTGATTCACTGCTGCTGTTGCCAACTCCAGGAACCCCTGCTCCACTACCTCCCGATAAGGTAGACTGCCGCACAGCAGGTGCTCTACCCCGGCCCCGGCCCCGGCCGGCTCCAGCCTTTGGAATTGTGCCCCCATGCTGACTGCTACCACCTTGCTGCCTCAGCTGCTGACTCCGGGGCAACCTGCGCCCCTCTTCTCCTGATGATGACGATGAAGCCCCTTCATCACCCGGCTCCCAAGTGCGATCGGCTTCATCGTCATCATCATCATCATCACCGGGTTGTGGCTGTACGTCACTGATGTTCGTGGATTCGTCAACAGTGTCTGGCGCAGGAGCTGGAACGCTCGCAGCACCCACGACACTGTCCACATCACTATTTGTCTGCCTAGCTAAAGAAGCCACCTCCATTTCTTGGCTGGGCAGTAGCTGCTGACTGTCCTCCTGTATCTGATCGTCCTCCTCACTAAAGAGTGGAGCTGAACCCAAAGCATAGGATACGTCGCTGGGGGAGGGAACGGCGTAGGACAGAGGAAATGGGAGGACAGGGACTGCTCTCGGGGCATGCCAACTCAGGGTTGTGTCAGAGGAACCTACCGACCCTAGACTGGGGGTCTCAGATGTAAGTTGTGATGATGTTGTTGATGAGCGCGTCAGCCAATCTACCACGGCAGATGCGTTACTGGTGGAGACCCGACCGCTAGCAGATACTGGCAGATTAGGTCTCTCAGCGTGACTCCTGCTGCTACTGGCCCCCAGTCTGATGCGAGCTCTGCCTGCGGAATCTTGGCCTCTGCCACTCCTCTTTTCACTTCCAGGCACTTGTCTGCCCGACATAGTCTAACTGGCGTGGTAGTAGGTGATATTTTAAGAACCCCCAGGCAGCAGTGGGTCTATATAAAACAGAATATAATGCACACCAAAAGTGAGCAGTAACACTCAGCCTCCAACAGGCCTGCTTAGTGTAAATAAGAGAGCTGCTTAGTGTAAATAAAGAGGGGTATGCTATGTTACAGAATGGGATGCCTCAACAGAAGTGCACCTGGCAGGCAGCAGTAAGCCTATGCCCAGCAAAAGTGTCTTATAATATAAATATGATAAGAGCAAATGCTTATATGGTCTTAAACAGAGGCTGCTTTAGTCACAGAATGGGATGCCCTGGGCAGGAATGGACCTGGCAGGGTCCAGTAGGGCTTTGGCCAGCAAAAGTGTCTTTATCAGGCTAATTTCAAATATGATAAGAGCAAATGCTTATATGGTCTTAAACAGAGGCTGCTTTAGTCACAGAATGGGATGCCCCGGGCAGGAATCGAGCTGGCAGGGTCCAGTAGTGCTTTGGCCAGCAAAAGTGTCTTTATCAGGCCTAATTTCAAATATGATAAGAGCAAATGCTTATATGGTCTTAAACAGAGGCTGCTTTAGTCACAGAATGGGATGCCCTGGGCAGGAATCGACCTGGCAGGGTCCAGTAGGGCTTTGGCCAGCAAAAGTGTCTTTATCAGGCTAATTTCAAATATGATAAGAGCAAATGCTTATATGGTCTTAAACAGAGGCTGCTTTAGTCACAGAATGGGATGCCCCGGGCAGGAATCGAGCTGGCAGGGTCCAGTAGTGCTTTGGCCAGCAAAAGTGTCTTTATCAGGCTAATTTCAAATATGATAAGAGCAAATGCTTATATGGTCTTAAACAGAGGCTGCTGTAGTCACAGAATGGGATGCCCCGGGCAGGAATCGAGCTGGCAGGGTCCAGTAGTGCTTTGGCCAGCAAAAGTGTCTTTATCAGGCCTAATTTCAAATATGATAAGAGCAAATGCTTATATGGTCTTAAACAGAGGCTGCTTTAGTCACAGAATGGGATGCCCCGGGCAGGAATCGAGCTGGCAGGGTCCAGTAGTGCTTTGGCCAGCAAAAGTGTCTTTATCAGGCTAATTTCAAATATGATAAGAGCAAATGCTTATATGGTCTTAAACAGAGGCTGCTGTAGTCACAGAATGGGATGCCCCGGGCAGGAATCGAGCTGGCAGGGTCCAGTAGGGCTTTGGCCAGCAAAAGTGTCTTTATCAGGCCTAATTTCAAATATGATAAGAGCAAATGCTTATATGGTCTTAAACAGAGGCTGCTTTAGTCACAGAATGGGATGCCCTGGGCAGGAATCGACCTGGCAGGGTCCAGTAGGGCTTTGGCCAGCAAAAGTGTCTTTATCAGGCTAATTTCAAATATGATAAGAGCAAATGCTTATATGGTCTTAAACAGAGGCTGCTTTAGTCACAGAATGGGATGCCCCGGGCAGGAATCGAGCTGGCAGGGTCCAGTAGTGCTTTGGCCAGCAAAAGTGTCTTTATCAGGCCTAATTTCAAATATGATAAGAGCAAATGCTTATATGGTCTTAAACAGAGGCTGCTTTAGTCACAGAATGGGATGCCCTGGGCAGGAATGGACCTGGCAGGGTCCAGTAGGGCTTTGGCCAGCAAAAGTGTCTTTATCAGGCTAATTTCAAATATGATAAGAGCAAATGCTTATATGGTCTTAAACAGAGGCTGCTTTAGTCACAGAATGGGATGCCCGGGCAGGAATCGAGCTGGCAGGGTCCAGTAGTGCTTTGGCCAGCAAAAGTGTCTTTATCAGGCTAATTTCAAATATGATAAGAGCAAATGCTTATATGGTCTTAAACAGAGGCTGCTGTAGTCACAGAATGGGATGCCCCGGGCAGGAATCGAGCTGGCAGGGTCCAGTAGGGCTTTGGCCAGCAAAAGTGTCTTTATCAGGCTAATTTCAAATATGATAAGAGCAAATGCTTATATGGTCTTAAACAGAGGCTGCTTTAGTCACAGAATGGGATGCCCTGGGCAGGAATGGACCTGGCAGGGTCCAGTAGGGCTTTGGCCAGCAAAAGTGTCTTTATCAGGCTAATTTCAAATATGATAAGAGCAAATGCTTATATGGTCTTAAACAGAGGCTGCTGTAGTCACAGAATGGGATGCCCCGGGCAGGAATCGAGCTGGCAGGGTCCAGTAGTGCTTTGGCCAGCAAAAGTGTCTTTATCAGGCCTAATTTCAAATATGATAAGAGCAAATGCTTATATGGTCTTAAACAGAGGCTGCTTTAGTCACAGAATGGGATGCCCCGGGCAGGAATCGAGCTGGCAGGGTCCAGTAGTGCTTTGGCCAGCAAAAGTGTCTTTATCAGGCTAATTTCAAATATGATAAGAGCAAATGCTTATATGGTCTTAAACAGAGGCTGCTGTAGTCACAGAATGGGATGCCCCGGGCAGGAATCGAGCTGGCAGGGTCCAGTAGGGCTTTGGCCAGCAAAAGTGTCTTTATCAGGCCTAATTTCAAATATGATAAGAGCAAATGCTTATATGGTCTTAAACAGAGGCTGCTTTAGTCACAGAATGGGATGCCCTGGGCAGGAATCGACCTGGCAGGGTCCAGTAGGGCTTTGGCCAGCAAAAGTGTCTTTATCAGGCTAATTTCAAATATGATAAGAGCAAATGCTTATATGGTCTTAAACAGAGGCTGCTTTAGTCACAGAATGGGATGCCCCGGGCAGGAATCGAGCTGGCAGGGTCCAGTAGTGCTTTGGCCAGCAAAAGTGTCTTTATCAGGCTAATTTCAAATATGATAAGAGCAAATGCTTATATGGTCTTAAACAGAGGCTGCTGTAGTCACAGAATGGGATGCCCCGGGCAGGAATCGAGCTGGCAGGGTCCAGTAGTGCTTTGGCCAGCAAAAGTGTCTTTATCAGGCCTAATTTCAAATATGATAAGAGCAAATGCTTATATGGTCTTAAACAGAGGCTGCTTTAGTCACAGAATGGGATGCCCCGGGCAGGAATCGAGCTGGCAGGGTCCAGTAGTGCTTTGGCCAGCAAAAGTGTCTTTATCAGGCTAATTTCAAATATGATAAGAGCAAATGCTTATATGGTCTTAAACAGAGGCTGCTGTAGTCACAGAATGGGATGCCCCGGGCAGGAATCGAGCTGGCAGGGTCCAGTAGGGCTTTGGCCAGCAAAAGTGTCTTTATCAGGCCTAATTTCAAATATGATAAGAGCAAATGCTTATATGGTCTTAAACAGAGGCTGCTTTAGTCACAGAATGGGATGCCCTGGGCAGGAATCGACCTGGCAGGGTCCAGTAGGGCTTTGGCCAGCAAAAGTGTCTTTATCAGGCTAATTTCAAATATGATAAGAGCAAATGCTTATATGGTCTTAAACAGAGGCTGCTTTAGTCACAGAATGGGATGCCCCGGGCAGGAATCGAGCTGGCAGGGTCCAGTAGTGCTTTGGCCAGCAAAAGTGTCTTTATCAGGCCTAATTTCAAATATGATAAGAGCAAATGCTTATATGGTCTTAAACAGAGGCTGCTTTAGTCACAGAATGGGATGCCCTGGGCAGGAATGGACCTGGCAGGGTCCAGTAGGGCTTTGGCCAGCAAAAGTGTCTTTATCAGGCTAATTTCAAATATGATAAGAGCAAATGCTTATATGGTCTTAAACAGAGGCTGCTTTAGTCACAGAATGGGATGCCCCGGGCAGGAATCGAGCTGGCAGGGTCCAGTAGTGCTTTGGCCAGCAAAAGTGTCTTTATCAGGCTAATTTCAAATATGATAAGAGCAAATGCTTATATGGTCTTAAACAGAGGCTGCTGTAGTCACAGAATGGGATGCCCCGGGCAGGAATCGAGCTGGCAGGGTCCAGTAGGGCTTTGGCCAGCAAAAGTGTCTTTATCAGGCTAATTTCAAATATGATAAGAGCAAATGCTTATATGGTCTTAAACAGAGGCTGCTTTAGTCACAGAATGGGATGCCCCGGGCAGGAATCGAGCTGGCAGGGTCCAGTAGTGCTTTGGCCAGCAAAAGTGTCTTTATCAGGCTAATTTCAAATATGATAAGAGCAAATGCTTATATGGTCTTAAACAGAGGCTGCTGTAGTCACAGAATGGGATGCCCCGGGCAGGAATCGAGCTGGCAGGGTCCAGTAGTGCTTTGGCCAGCAAAAGTGTCTTTATCAGGCCTAATTTCAAATATGATAAGAGCAAATGCTTATATGGTCTTAAACAGAGGCTGCTTTAGTCACAGAATGGGATGCCCCGGGCAGGAATCGAGCTGGCAGGGTCCAGTAGTGCTTTGGCCAGCAAAAGTGTCTTTATCAGGCTAATTTCAAATATGATAAGAGCAAATGCTTATATGGTCTTAAACAGAGGCTGCTGTAGTCACAGAATGGGATGCCCCGGGCAGGAATCGAGCTGGCAGGGTCCAGTAGGGCTTTGGCCAGCAAAAGTGTCTTTATCAGGCCTAATTTCAAATATGATAAGAGCAAATGCTTATATGGTCTTAAACAGAGGCTGCTTTAGTCACAGAATGGGATGCCCTGGGCAGGAATCGACCTGGCAGGGTCCAGTAGGGCTTTGGCCAGCAAAAGTGTCTTTATCAGGCTAATTTCAAATATGATAAGAGCAAATGCTTATATGGTCTTAAACAGAGGCTGCTTTAGTCACAGAATGGGATGCCCCGGGCAGGAATCGAGCTGGCAGGGTCCAGTAGTGCTTTGGCCAGCAAAAGTGTCTTTATCAGGCTAATTTCAAATATGATAAGAGCAAATGCTTATATGGTCTTAAACAGAGGCTGCTGTAGTCACAGAATGGGATGCCCCGGGCAGGAATCGAGCTGGCAGGGTCCAGTAGTGCTTTGGCCAGCAAAAGTGTCTTTATCAGGCCTAATTTCAAATATGATAAGAGCAAATGCTTATATGGTCTTAAACAGAGGCTGCTTTAGTCACAGAATGGGATGCCCCGGGCAGGAATCGAGCTGGCAGGGTCCAGTAGTGCTTTGGCCAGCAAAAGTGTCTTTATAAGGCTAATTTCAAATATGATAAGAGCAAATGCTTATATGGTCTTAAACAGAGGCTGCTGTAGTCACAGAATGGGATGCCCCGGGCAGGAATCGAGCTGGCAGGGTCCAGTAGGGCTTTGGCCAGCAAAAGTGTCTTTATCAGGCCTAATTTCAAATATGATAAGAGCAAATGCTTATATGGTCTTAAACAGAGGCTGCTTTAGTCACAGAATGGGATGCCCTGGGCAGGAATCGACCTGGCAGGGTCCAGTAGGGCTTTGGCCAGCAAAAGTGTCTTTATCAGGCTAATTTCAAATATGATAAGAGCAAATGCTTATATGGTCTTAAACAGAGGCTGCTTTAGTCACAGAATGGGATGCCCCGGGCAGGAATCGAGCTGGCAGGGTCCAGTAGTGCTTTGGCCAGCAAAAGTGTCTTTATCAGGCTAATTTCAAATATGATAAGAGCAAATGCTTATATGGTCTTAAACAGAGGCTGCTGTAGTCACAGAATGGGATGCCCCGGGCAGGAATCGAGCTGGCAGGGTCCAGTAGTGCTTTGGCCAGCAAAAGTGTCTTTATCAGGCCTAATTTCAAATATGATAAGAGCAAATGCTTATATGGTCTTAAACAGAGGCTGCTTTAGTCACAGAATGGGATGCCCCGGGCAGGAATCGAGCTGGCAGGGTCCAGTAGTGCTTTGGCCAGCAAAAGTGTCTTTATCAGGCTAATTTCAAATATGATAAGAGCAAATGCTTATATGGTCTTAAACAGAGGCTGCTTTAGTCACAGAATGGGATGCCCCGGGCAGGAATCGAGCTGGCAGGGTCCAGTAGGGCTTTGACCAGCAAAAGTGTATTTATCAGGCCTAATTTCAAATATGATAAGAGCAAATGCTTATATGGTCTTAAACAGAGGCTGCTTTAGTCACAGAATGGGATGCCCTGGGCAGGAATCGACCTGGCAGGGTCCAGTAGGGCTTTGGCCAGCAAAAGTGTCTTTATCAGGCTAATTTCAAATATGATAAGAGCAAATGCTTATATGGTCTTAAACAGAGGCTGCTTTAGTCACAGAATGGGATGCCCCGGGCAGGAATCGAGCTGGCAGGGTCCAGTAGTGCTTTGGCCAGCAAAAGTGTCTTTATCAGGCTAATTTCAAATATGATAAGAGCAAATGCTTATATGGTCTTAAACAGAGGCTGCTGTAGTCACAGAATGGGATGCCCCGGGCAGGAATCGAGCTGGCAGGGTCCAGTAGTGCTTTGGCCAGCAAAAGTGTCTTTATCAGGCCTAATTTCAAATATGATAAGAGCAAATGCTTATATGGTCTTAAACAGAGGCTGCTTTAGTCACAGAATGGGATGCCTCACAGCAGACTTAAGATCAGTTCAGTATATATGCACAGTTAGTTACTATAAGCAGCCTGAAAACGCTAACAAAGGCTGGATGAAAAAAAAAAAATCTCCCTGTCAGCCAGCTCCGTTTTTCCTACCTTTCCCTGGCTTTCTGTCTGTCTCCTGTCTGTCTCCTGCCTGTCTCCTGCCTGTCTCCAGCCTGTCCCTGTCTGTCCCTGTCTCCAGCCTGTCTAACTGCCTCAGCTACACAGCGTTCTGTCTGTCTGTCACGAATGCAATAGAGAAATGAGGAAAAGCAAGATGGCCGCCGTTAAATACCGCTGTGTGACGTCACCGGGCTTGCTGGCTGCTGATAGGCTGCATGTGACTGCCCCAGCTTGCACTGGCGCGGGATACATGTCCAGACATGTCCCGTCCGCCATCTTAGAATGCCTGTAATGTAAATGAATGGATGTTAAAGGAAAACTTCGAGTGATCGAATCGCGGGGAAATTCGGATTCGATCCGAATCGAATTTTTCCTGAAATTCGGATCGAATCCGGGTTCGTCCGGATCGATTCGCTCATCCCTAGTCACAATGTTACAACAATGTCATTCCATTTGTTTTCTCTTTGTTACAGGTGTATATGTGATCAAAAACAGACTTTAATAGACTTTAATCACACAGCGTCTGGCGCTTTATGCTATAGCGACCAGATTTAGAGCGCCAGCGCTGTGTGTGTGTGTCCTTTTTTGGTGTGGAGCGCCAAGATTCGGTCGCACTGAGCTGGCGCTACCTTTCATTCCCTGCAGTGCTGTACTGGTGTTAGAGCGCCCAACATACAGCACATTCATTAATGTCAGCCAGGTTACTACAGCGACTGAGGCGCTCTGTTACAGCGCCCGATACATGTTTACAGCATCTACTAGCAGTCGCTCTAAGTGCCACTATACAGACGCTCATTTGCCGATACCTGGCGTTAGTAATGACGTTTGGTTAGACCAGTTTTCCAAATAATGGTGATGAAATATGTTTCTCTGTGGTTAAATATGAGTCCATCATGTTACATATCCCATACTCTACTTCTATTGTCAAAAAGACAAAATGTAAAATATACATTCTAATAATGTCAACCTTCTCTTTCAGTGCTGCGATTGGATAACCCTGTAAGCCCCTATGATGTCAGCTATGGGGATTCTTCATTTTACAACCCCGCAGCAGATGAGGCGCCTCCATACAAACCTGGCATGACACATGAGACAATAGCAATGGAAGATATGCGACCATAATCACTTGGGCGATCTCAATTGAAAAAGTTGAAAACTTTTTATCGAAGTCCACGGACGTCAAGGAATTATTATGATACCATGCCCAACGTGTTTTTATGTATAAGTTATAATGTAAAATGTTTTCTAAATTATTTCTAAAGGTTTCAGACAAAGATAAACCTGTGTATATTCCCTGAAAGTCAGCGAGAGATTATGACTTTGATTTGTACAATATACTGTACAATGTCAGCTACAAAGATGGCACCGAATGCTTATACAGGAACTGCTGTTGAAAATCAGTCATTATTGAGCTATTATAGCTAAATAATATTAGTATTTTTAAATTTGTGAATAGCCAAAATAAATAAATACATAAAATGTAGTTGCAATGCAAATTCTGCAGAGAAACCTGCATGGATGTATGCTCTCCCCAAGTTGTACAGGAGACCTGCAGTTGTATCAACAGCAAAATGGTAGGTTTGTTAAAATGAACCTACAGTAATCTCTACCTTCCATTGGGAGCAGAATAGGCACTGGTCCTGCTGCACCTATCGCCAAATGAAGAACATACTTACAGCATCCAACTGGAGAACCAGTGCTGGGTGCTGAATGGGGAGGACAGAGGGCAGTAAAATGAGGCTTTGGACTTTTTGAATGTGATCTTTTATAGATGTAATGAATAATAGACAATCAAATGGATGCTCAAGCCTAACACGAGACAAAATTATTTTAATACAATGAAAGGAACAGTAACGTATGATTTGCTCATTGTGACTCCATCAAAGAGATCTAACTTGCCTTCTGTTTGTGACTGAAGTAAGAAAGTAATTTTAATCCAAGGATAAAATGTAAAATATTAAAAGGACCAATGAAAATGTAGTGACACCCATGTCATCCCAGCCACGCCAAAGGCTCTTTGGCTAGATGGACATCTTCTTTGGTGATCAGGATATTAGGCTAAGGTTCCATAATGGGGTCATAGGCAGCAAAATGGACAATGAGAATGGAAATTCAAATGGCCATAGCCCTTCTCTTTCCAAATGCAGAAATAAATTTTGGCTGGAGCTGAGCTTTAATGTTCTTGTAGGAGTAATAAGTACTCCTACGCCTACTATACTATCTTATTTATTACTTATTACTGCCTGTCATTACCTTTATGTTTGATAGGGGATGAGGAAATATAGACTTGATTCACATAAGGTCATTAAAACAAAAACAACTTATTTTATTTTTTTACTAACAACAGAAGATGTTTTTATTATCACAATGTGAGTAAGGAAGGAAGACTGTATTTTGTGTTTATGCTGCCCTTGGAACTTTTAGTGATTGGGTCCCAGAATATAGCAATTAGAAATTAACTCCCCCCTCTTTCTTAAAAGATCATCCTTTAGCCCCACCAAAATTATATACAGAATACATTTCAAACTCCCTACACCCAACTATTGGCTTTCTCCATGAGCAAATGCCCCTCAGCCAACCAGAAATGTAATATGCAGCATATGTTTGGACCCCCCCGTCTGCAAATACTTTATAAATATACAGAGTGTGCATGGATCCCCCTCAGCCCCCAAAATGAATATGTATGTGTGTCTATCCTCTGTCTATCCAGTGTAATATGTAGAGAGCACATGAATTTCCTTATTAGCCTCCTCAAAGTATAATGTGCAAAATATAGGCATAACCCCCCCCCCCCCCCCTTATCCCCTAAAAATAGATCCCCCCAATCAGTCTGCAAATACCTGTATAAATATACAGCGAGTGTGCATTGATACCCCTCAGCCCCCCAAAATGAATATGTATGTGTGTCTATCCTCTAGCCCCCAATGTAATATGTACAGTGCACTTTAATTTCCCCATAGGCCTCCTCAAAGTATATTGTGCAAAATATAGGCAGATTCCCCTCTTACTCCCTAAAAATAGATCCCCCCAATCAGTTTGATGGTACAGGGCTGCTTTGAGGACCTTATTCTTTCAAGCCTCAAATTTCAGTGTTCTGCTGATCTTTTAGTACATTCAAGTCTTTGATATCAAGAATTATTAATATGTAAATAAAAAAAACCCAGAAGTGCAGCTGGATACTGTTACAGAGGGAAACATATTTCTGTACTTTTTTCGTGTATATTTTATCATATTATGTGTTGTAGATGTCATTTTTTCTTTTTGTAATAGCCTTTGTAGAGCTATTTATAATAGCCGACCCTTAGATCTACATGGTTAAACAAAAGGGTCAACTTTTATTCTTGAGAAACCTTTAATGGACCAAACCACTGTTGCAAACACTGATAAGCAGAAGTGCACCCTTGTTGTATTGAGAATTACATTAGAAGCCTTGATCTTGATCAGGCTTTAAAGCAGACACATCTTGTTCAATATTATACCAAATGTTTGGGTTTTAAAAATAGATTTTATGCATTAGACATTTTTATTTGTGTTTGAAACTCAGGTAAAAGTGATTTTTTACCCAGTGCAAATTCCCTCTTCTCCTGCATCGTTTTTATCATCTTATTTACCTTTAACAGACCCTAAAGGCTGCTGGTTTACACTCTCATCATCTCCCTTCTACAGTGCTCAGTTACATTAGGGCATTAAAACATGGGGGTGAGACCCAGAAGATCTTCACATCACAGCGGCAGCAGTGTGGGGGCGCTGAATTTGTGAAGGCATGGTATTTGGCTCTTTACAACAGGTTGCCTCCAGTTCTGACTTTATGTCACTAGCATGAGAGTCCCATATTTTGAGGATGGGCATAGGGAGACCCAGCAGAATTCTTCGTGGACCAAACAGGCTTTTGGGCTGGTTGGGCTGCTGCATTCCCCATTCCAATATCGATCCACTAGACTCCTCCAAGCCAAGACATCCTAGTCCTTATTCACATGCAATGCTAAAACCTCAACTTTGGAGTGCACCTGTTGATTGGCTGGTTGGCTAGGTAGAACATTGGGGGGGCTCAGGGCTGGTCAAGTCTTGGCCATAGCCAGTAAAATCCCAGGGTGATTTTAGGCTCTAATCTGCCATTGCTTATGGGTCATGTGACATAACATTTTGTAAGATCACTTAAAGCTGAATAGAATGATGAGTGATTTGGGCTAGTTAATGTTTATTTACACTGCACATGTAAATAGGTTACCGAAAAAAAAGTCATCTGAAAGAAACCCTGTCCACACTTGTGCTTGAACAGATTGTTGTTTGATGCCTTGTACTATACATGTGTAAATGAATAAGGAAATTGTTCACAAGCTTTATTTGTAGATATTTCTTGCTTAAAAATATGTACATATGTAAATAAATGAAATCATATCAATGAAGTTTCTTCAATTTATGTTCCTCATAATTAAATTAATATACAAAAAAGCAGGTGCCAGTAACACTTGCTAAGCTAAAGCAATAAATACAGGAACATCTTCCTGGCTTGTATTTGAATTGATGGCTACAGTAGCCATCTTGTGCTTTCAATAGCAAGGATAGGTGACCTAAAGTCTTTTACCCATTTAATGTTTCATCAGTGGATGATCTATCCAACTAGGATCTCACCGTGTGTGTGTGTGTGTGTGTGGGGGGGGGGGGGGGGGGGGAAACATGTAGTACCATATCAGAATCTATAGCTAAAAATCACGAAAGCCTTAATCTAAGAAAAACTTCAGTACACAGACACCAAAAGCAGACTTGAAGTCTCAGTGAAGACTATGCTAAAGCTTGCGAGCAGCAAGGCGGATGCATGATAACCAAATAACAAGCAGGGCCATCTCCAGCCCTGGGCATGCCAGGGCAAGTTCTGGGGCCTCTGGTCTCTGTAAGGGCTCACTCAGACTGAGACTGGGCTACAGAATGATTATACAGTTGGCCCCATGTACAGTCTTGCTCATGGTTGGCCTTAGAACCAAAATATGATCAGCAGCAATGGAGAAGGTGGTGAGAATTAGAAGGTGATTGGTGGCAGCCTAGATGGTGGTGAGGACCTAAGCATGTTCAGCAGCAGCTGTTAGGGGCAGTGGAGAAGGTGACAAGCATCAGATGGTGATTGGCAGCAGTGATGGAAAAGTGGCTGGAGAGAAGCCAGCGAAGACTGGTGATTAGCGGCCATGAAGTAGACGACAAGGACAAGAGGATGAATAACAGCAGCAGAGAATGCTGTATAGCAAGGACTGGAGCAGTGGTTCTCAACCATTTTATGCCGAGTACCCCATAGCAACAAGTAGTTACAAGTAAGTAACCCCAAGGAGAAGATCAGTTATTAATGTTCCCAAAATAAGTAGGGTATGGGCCTTGTAGCACCTTTTAAAGCAAGAAAGAATAATGTTTTAACGTTAAAATAAAATTCTAGAACAAAAATAACCCCCCATTTGGTGCTCCTCTGAACATTGCTGCCTTGAACAGATAGTTGGCCCATAAGGGGCATAATCTGATGGGGAGGGGGCAGTGGAAACCTTCCATAATATCAAGGGTCAGTAGGCAAGCGCTATGGATAGGGATATCTGGCTTTCACCACTGAGGCTGGCACTCAGAGACTAATGCCCAGAACCCAAGCTTGACCCTGCAGAACCGGAGTAGGACCACCCTGGTCTTTTCTAGAGCCCCCCGCAAGGAAGGATAGATTTGCTGTTTGGTGGCCTTAGGTCCTTTCCCAGGGAGACAAGGTTCTAGGCAGACAGCAGTGGTTACTGGGCTGGCAGAAGAAGCAGGCGTAGAGGAGAAGCTGAGGTCGTACACATGGAAAGCAGGCAAGCAGGGGTTAATCCAAGAATCAGAGTCCAGAAAGAAAGCTGGGTCATACACATGGAAGCAGGCAGTGGTTAATCCAAGAGTCAGCGTCTGATGAGAAAGCTAGGTCGAGATCAGAAAGTGAAATGTAATGCCATTTACGGATTCAAAAGTCACAGGCTCTGCAAGATAAAACACAGGAAACTTCTGGCACTGATCCAAGGCTCACAGCTTCCTTATAAAGGCCCAGGATCCTCTGATTGGCTCTCCCCTGTCATCTGACAGAGATCACCTAAGAGTCATTGCCCATTTATTTAAGGTTTGTGCAATACCTGCTACTGCTGCCTGCACAGAGCAGTCAGCACCAAGTGCACCCTGCGCATGAGCAGTGTGCGGGGAACCTGCGACTGTGCAGAGGAGCGCGCCAGTCTGTGACACATGCTCACCGTGTCAAGGATCTGCAAGTTGTGACCTGAAA
The DNA here is from genome assembly GCA_027917425.1 of Gastrophryne carolinensis. Classification (NCBI taxonomy): domain Eukaryota; kingdom Metazoa; phylum Chordata; class Amphibia; order Anura; family Microhylidae; genus Gastrophryne; species Gastrophryne carolinensis. The sequence continues at coordinate 105,562,558 of CM051241.1, forward strand.
GTGATAGGCACTGAGACTGAACTGGTGAAACTAAATGTACACCATGTACAATGACTCTGCACCTACTATATATATATATATATATATATATAGGCTAACAGCACACAACAACAATACAATATAAACAGTATATACAGGCTCCACAGACAAGGCTGCCAAGTATCTGAAAGGCCGGAGAGAGGATGGACGGGAAACCAGGGGCCAGAAAGGACAGAAGGTAGGACAGGATGGGACTGGGCACAGGACTGGAACTAAACTGCAGCAGGAACAGAAGCTGGGCTGGAACAGGACCAAAAGCTGAGCAGGCACAGAATTGGGTACTGCAAACAGGGCAGCAGCTCTGTAATGCAGGAAGGCAATCAGATACTGGTGCCCTGACGGATTTCTCGGCAAGACAATTAGCACCTGCAGCTGGCAATTACCCTGGAGAGAGTTTCTGAAAGAGCCACCTGCTGGTCAAGCCGCACACAAGCCGACTCAGTGTAATAACATGGGAGGAACAGAGGCTAAGCAGTAGTGCAGCCAGGGATCCAGACATTCCCTAAGACACCCTAAGAACAATCAATGAGGTTAATCCTGTACACACATTAAAACATTTCACGCCTCCTACCCGTACTAATCATATATACTCAATAGTGTGTCAACCTGTGCTATTGGCTTATCTGTGGTGGCAGCATGACAAGTGGTGAATGACGGTCATTTGTATAAGCACATGCAATTTTATTGTACCTAGTGCCGAATGGACAACATTTTGGCTGAATTTCTAAATGCACTGCACTGGTATGAACTAGTCTCATAAGAGAAAATGATGTCTACAATGTCCCATTGTGAACCAGCTCATAATGTCCCCCCCAACCTCTTTCCCTCCCCCCCCCCCCCCCCCCTCTGATCGACCTTCTAAATACAATAAACGGTTTACAAAAAATGGGCTAAAGTATTCTCTTATCAGCATGTCCTATTTAAACGAGATAACAAAAGGTGAATTTTTTTTTCTCAATGTGATACAACTGACTGTGTTGATACTGCTACAACATTCAAGGAAGTTAACTCCACACAAGGCTTGGAAAACATACTAGGAATGTTTTCTTTATAAAGCACGCACAAGAATATGAATTGTACATAACAAATGTCTCTGATACAAAAGCTCAAGTGAGAGTTGGGTTTTTGAAAATCACATGCACATCTTAGGGCGCGATTGAAGGTGATCCGACCCTTGCGTCCCATCTGTAAGAAGTAACTACTCGAAGATACTAGAAGTAGACACCAGTCTTGTCTTTTCTTCTTTCTCAGTGCATTCATAACACATACAACTGTTACATTATAAACAGCTGAACAGCTCCCAGCTGTGTTAGATTGTAATAACTGGTGTCTGTCTTCTGTTAAAATGTAGTCTACTCGCAGCAAACTCACAGCTTTCTGTAATGTATGAGTGATCTCTCCATTATTGTTGAAATTATGAGATCACTGAATAATGCCACATCTGTATATCACTTACAATTAGGGATGAGCGAATCGATCCGGACGAACCCGGATTCGATCCGAATTTCAGGAAAAATTCGATTCGGATCGAATCCGAATTTCCCCGCGATTCGATCACTCGAAGTTTTCCTTTAACATCCATTCATTTACATTACAGGCATTCTAAGATGGCGGGCGGGACATGTCTGGACATGTATCCCGCGCCAGTGCAAGCTGGGGCAGTCACATGCAGCCTATCAGCAGCCAGCAAGCCCGGTGACGTCACACAGCGGTATTTAACGGCGGCCATCTTGCTTTTCCTCATTTCTCTATTGCATTCGTGACAGACAGACAGAACGCTGTGTAGCTGAGGCACTTAGACAGGCAGGGACAGACAGGGACAGGCTGGAGACAGGCAGGAGACAGGCAGGAGACAGGCAGGAGACAGGCAGGAGACAGACAGGAGACAGACAGAAAGCCAGGGAAAGGTAGGAAAAACGGAGGCTGTGACAGGGAGATTTTTTTTTTTTCATCCAGCCTTTGTTAGCGTTTTCAGGCTGCTTATAGTAACTAACTGTGCATATATACTGAACTGATCTTAAGTCTGCTGTGAGGCATCCCATTCTGTGACTAAAGCAGCCTCTATTTAATAGCATAATAAACATTTGCACTTATTCTCATAGAAATCAGGCCTGATAAAGACACTTTTGCTGTGCATGCTCTCTGGTTTTTGTGGCACTGGCATCCCATTCTGTGACTAAAGCAGCCTCTATTTAATAGCATAATAAACATTTGCACTTATTCTCATAGAAATCAGGCCTGATAAAGACACTTTTGCTGTGCATGCTCTCTGGTTTTTGTGGCACTGGCATCCCATTCTGTGACTAAAGCAGCCTCTATTTAATAGCATAATAAACATTTGCACTTATTCTCATAGAAATCAGGCCTGATAAAGACACTTTTGCTGTGCATGCTCTCTGGTTTTTGTGGCACTGGCATCCCATTCTGTGACTAAAGCAGCCTCTATTTAATAGCATAATAAACATTTGCACTTATTCTCATAGAAATCAGGCCTGATAAAGACACTTTTGCTGTGCATGCTCTCTGGTTTTTGTGGCACTGGCATCCCATTCTGTGACTAAAGCAGCCTCTATTTAATAGCATAATAAACATTTGCACTTATTCTCATAGAAATCAGGCCTGATAAAGACACTTTTGCTGTGCATGCTCTCTGGTTTTTGTGGCACTGGCATCCCATTCTGTGACTAAAGCAGCCTCTATTTAATAGCATAATAAACATTTGCACTTATTCTCATAGAAATCAGGCCTGATAAAGACACTTTTGCTGTGCATGCTCTCTGGTTTTTGTGGCACTGGCATCCCATTCTGTGACTAAAGCAGCCTCTATTTAATAGCATAATAAACATTTGCACTTATTCTCATAGAAATCAGGCCTGATAAAGACACTTTTGCTGTGCATGCTCTCTGGTTTTTGTGGCACTGGCATCCCATTCTGTGACTAAAGCAGCCTCTATTTAATAGCACAATAAACATTTGCACTTATTCTCATAGAAATCAGGCCTGATAAAGACACTTTTGCTGTGCATGCTCTCTGGTTTTTGTGGCACTGGCATCCCATTCTGTGACTAAAGCAGCCTCTATTTAATAGCACAATAAACATTTGCACTTATTCTCATAGAAATCAGGCCTGATAAAGACACTTTTGCTGTGCATGCTCTCTGGTTTTTGTGGCACTGGCATCCCATTCTGTGACTAAAGCAGCCTCTATTTAATAGCATAATAAACATTTGCACTTATTCTCATAGAAATCAGGCCTGATAAAGACACTTTTGCTGTGCATGCTCTCTGGTTTTTGTGGCACTGGCATCCCATTCTGTGACTAAAGCAGCCTCTATTTAATAGCATAATAAACATTTGCACTTATTCTCATAGAAATCAGGCCTGATAAAGACACTTTTGCTGTGCATGCTCTCTGGTTTTTGTGGCACTGGCATCCCATTCTGTGACTAAAGCAGCCTCTATTTAATAGCATAATAAACATTTGCACTTATTCTCATAGAAATCAGGCCTGATAAAGACACTTTTGCTGTGCATGCTCTCTGGTTTTTGTGGCACTGGCATCCCATTCTGTGACTAAAGCAGCCTCTATTTAATAGCATAATAAACATTTGCACTTATTCTCATAGAAATCAGGCCTGATAAAGACACTTTTGCTGTGCATGCTCTCTGGTTTTTGTGGCACTGGCATCCCATTCTGTGACTAAAGCAGCCTCTATTTAATAGCATAATAAACATTTGCACTTATTCTCATAGAAATCAGGCCTGATAAAGACACTTTTGCTGTGCATGCTCTCTGGTTTTTGTGGCACTGGCATCCCATTCTGTGACTAAAGCAGCCTCTATTTAATAGCACAATAAACATTTGCACTTATTCTCATAGAAATCAGGCCTGATAAAGACACTTTTGCTGTGCATGCTCTCTGGTTTTTGTGGCACTGGCATCCCATTCTGTGACTAAAGCAGCCTCTATTTAATAGCATAATAAACATTTGCACTTATTCTCATAGAAATCAGGCCTGATAAAGACACTTTTGCTGTGCATGCTCTCTGGTTTTTGTGGCACTGGCATCCCATTCTGTGACTAAAGCAGCCTCTATTTAATAGCATAATAAACATTTGCACTTATTCTCATAGAAATCAGGCCTGATAAAGACACTTTTGCTGTGCATGCTCTCTGGTTTTTGTGGCACTGGCATCCCATTCTGTGACTAAAGCAGCCTCTATTTAATAGCATAATAAACATTTGCACTTATTCTCATAGAAATCAGGCCTGATAAAGACACTTTTGCTGTGCATGCTCTCTGGTTTTTGTGGCACTGGCATCCCATTCTGTGACTAAAGCAGCCTCTATTTAATAGCACAATAAACATTTGCACTTATTCTCATAGAAATCAGGCCTGATAAAGACACTTTTGCTGTGCATGCTCTCTGGTTTTTGTGGCACTGGCATCCCATTCTGTGACTAAAGCAGCCTCTATTTAATAGCATAATAAACATTTGCACTTATTCTCATAGAAATCAGGCCTGATAAAGACACTTTTGCTGTGCATGCTCTCTGGTTTTTGTGGCACTGGCATCCCATTCTGTGACTAAAGCAGCCTCTATTTAATAGCACAATAAACATTTGCACTTATTCTCATAGAAATCAGGCCTGATAAAGACACTTTTGCTGTGCATGCTCTCTGGTTTTTGTGGCACTGGCATCCCATTCTGTGACTAAAGCAGCCTCTATTTAATAGCATAATAAACATTTGCACTTATTCTCATAGAAATCAGGCCTGATAAAGACACTTTTGCTGTGCATGCTCTCTGGTTTTTGTGGCACTGGCATCCCATTCTGTGACTAAAGCAGCCTCTATTTAATAGCATAATAAACATTTGCACTTATTCTCATAGAAATCAGGCCTGATAAAGACACTTTTGCTGTGCATGCTCTCTGGTTTTTGTGGCACTGGCATCCCATTCTGTGACTAAAGCAGCCTCTATTTAATAGCATAATAAACATTTGCACTTATTCTCATAGAAATCAGGCCTGATAAAGACACTTTTGCTGTGCATGCTCTCTGGTTTTTGTGGCACTGGCATCCCATTCTGTGACTAAAGCAGCCTCTATTTAATAGCATAATAAACATTTGCACTTATTCTCATAGAAATCAGGCCTGATAAAGACACTTTTGCTGTGCATGCTCTCTGGTTTTTGTGGCACTGGCATCCCATTCTGTGACTAAAGCAGCCTCTATTTAATAGCATAATAAACATTTGCACTTATTCTCATAGAAATCAGGCCTGATAAAGACACTTTTGCTGTGCATGCTCTCTGGTTTTTGTGGCACTGGCATCCCATTCTGTGACTAAAGCAGCCTCTATTTAATAGCACAATAAACATTTGCACTTATTCTCATAGAAATCAGGCCTGATAAAGACACTTTTGCTGTGCATGCTCTCTGGTTTTTGTGGCACTGGCATCCCATTCTGTGACTAAAGCAGCCTCTATTTAATAGCATAATAAACATTTGCACTTATTCTCATAGAAATCAGGCCTGATAAAGACACTTTTGCTGTGCATGCTCTCTGGTTTTTGTGGCACTGGCATCCCATTCTGTGACTAAAGCAGCCTCTATTTAATAGCATAATAAACATTTGCACTTATTCTCATAGAAATCAGGCCTGATAAAGACACTTTTGCTGTGCATGCTCTCTGGTTTTTGTGGCACTGGCATCCCATTCTGTGACTAAAGCAGCCTCTATTTAATAGCACAATAAACATTTGCACTTATTCTCATAGAAATCAGGCCTGATAAAGACACTTTTGCTGTGCATGCTCTCTGGTTTTTGTGGCACTGGCATCCCATTCTGTGACTAAAGCAGCCTCTATTTAATAGCACAATAAACATTTGCACTTATTCTCATAGAAATCAGGCCTGATAAAGACACTTTTGCTGTGCATGCTCTCTGGTTTTTGTGGCACTGGCATCCCATTCTGTGACTAAAGCAGCCTCTATTTAATAGCATAATAAACATTTGCACTTATTCTCATAGAAATCAGGCCTGATAAAGACACTTTTGCTGTGCATGCTCTCTGGTTTTTGTGGCACTGGCATCCCATTCTGTGACTAAAGCAGCCTCTATTTAATAGCATAATAAACATTTGCACTTATTCTCATAGAAATCAGGCCTGATAAAGACACTTTTGCTGTGCATGCTCTCTGGTTTTTGTGGCACTGGCATCCCATTCTGTGACTAAAGCAGCCTCTATTTAATAGCATAATAAACATTTGCACTTATTCTCATAGAAATCAGGCCTGATAAAGACACTTTTGCTGTGCATGCTCTCTGGTTTTTGTGGCACTGGCATCCCATTCTGTGACTAAAGCAGCCTCTATTTAATAGCATAATAAACATTTGCACTTATTCTCATAGAAATCAGGCCTGATAAAGACACTTTTGCTGTGCATGCTCTCTGGTTTTTGTGGCACTGGCATCCCATTCTGTGACTAAAGCAGCCTCTATTTAATAGCATAATAAACATTTGCACTTATTCTCATAGAAATCAGGCCTGATAAAGACACTTTTGCTGTGCATGCTCTCTGGTTTTTGTGGCACTGGCATCCCATTCTGTGACTAAAGCAGCCTCTATTTAATAGCATAATAAACATTTGCACTTATTCTCATAGAAATCAGGCCTGATAAAGACACTTTTGCTGTGCATGCTCTCTGGTTTTTGTGGCACTGGCATCCCATTCTGTGACTAAAGCAGCCTCTATTTAATAGCACAATAAACATTTGCACTTATTCTCATAGAAATCAGGCCTGATAAAGACACTTTTGCTGTGCATGCTCTCTGGTTTTTGTGGCACTGGCATCCCATTCTGTGACTAAAGCAGCCTCTATTTAATAGCATAATAAACATTTGCACTTATTCTCATAGAAATCAGGCCTGATAAAGACACTTTTGCTGTGCATGCTCTCTGGTTTTTGTGGCACTGGCATCCCATTCTGTGACTAAAGCAGCCTCTATTTAATAGCACAATAAACATTTGCACTTATTCTCATAGAAATCAGGCCTGATAAAGACACTTTTGCTGTGCATGCTCTCTGGTTTTTGTGGCACTGGCATCCCATTCTGTGACTAAAGCAGCCTCTATTTAATAGCATAATAAACATTTGCACTTATTCTCATAGAAATCAGGCCTGATAAAGACACTTTTGCTGTGCATGCTCTCTGGTTTTTGTGGCACTGGCATCCCATTCTGTGACTAAAGCAGCCTCTATTTAATAGCATAATAAACATTTGCACTTATTCTCATAGAAATCAGGCCTGATAAAGACACTTTTGCTGTGCATGCTCTCTGGTTTTTGTGGCACTGGCATCCCATTCTGTGACTAAAGCAGCCTCTATTTAATAGCATAATAAACATTTGCACTTATTCTCATAGAAATCAGGCCTGATAAAGACACTTTTGCTGTGCATGCTCTCTGGTTTTTGTGGCACTGGCATCCCATTCTGTGACTAAAGCAGCCTCTATTTAATAGCATAATAAACATTTGCACTTATTCTCATAGAAATCAGGCCTGATAAAGACACTTTTGCTGTGCATGCTCTCTGGTTTTTGTGGCACTGGCATCCCATTCTGTGACTAAAGCAGCCTCTATTTAATAGCATAATAAACATTTGCACTTATTCTCATAGAAATCAGGCCTGATAAAGACACTTTTGCTGTGCATGCTCTCTGGTTTTTGTGGCACTGGCATCCCATTCTGTGACTAAAGCAGCCTCTATTTAATAGCACAATAAACATTTGAACTTATTCTCATAGAAATCAGGCCTGATAAAGACACTTTTGCTGTGCATGCTCTCTGGTTTTTGTGGCACTGGCATCCCATTCTGTGACTAAAGCAGCCTCTATTTAATAGCATAATAAACATTTGCACTTATTCTCATAGAAATCAGGCCTGATAAAGACACTTTTGCTGTGCATGCTCTCTGGTTTTTGTGGCACTGGCATCCCATTCTGTGACTAAAGCAGCCTCTATTTAATAGCATAATAAACATTTGCACTTATTCTCATAGAAATCAGGCCTGATAAAGACACTTTTGCTGTGCATGCTCTCTGGTTTTTGTGGCACTGGCATCCCATTCTGTGACTAAAGCAGCCTCTATTTAATAGCACAATAAACATTTGCACTTATTCTCATAGAAATCAGGCCTGATAAAGACACTTTTGCTGTGCATGCTCTCTGGTTTTTGTGGCACTGGCATCCCATTCTGTGACTAAAGCAGCCTCTATTTAATAGCACAATAAACATTTGCACTTATTCTCATAGAAATCAGGCCTGATAAAGACACTTTTGCTGTGCATGCTCTCTGGTTTTTGTGGCACTGGCATCCCATTCTGTGACTAAAGCAGCCTCTATTTAATAGCATAATAAACATTTGCACTTATTCTCATAGAAATCAGGCCTGATAAAGACACTTTTGCTGTGCATGCTCTCTGGTTTTTGTGGCACTGGCATCCCATTCTGTGACTAAAGCAGCCTCTATTTAATAGCACAATAAACATTTGCACTTATTCTCATAGAAATCAGGCCTGATAAAGACACTTTTGCTGTGCATGCTCTCTGGTTTTTGTGGCACTGGCATCCCATTCTGTGACTAAAGCAGCCTCTATTTAATAGCATAATAAACATTTGCACTTATTCTCATAGAAATCAGGCCTGATAAAGACACTTTTGCTGTGCATGCTCTCTGGTTTTTGTGGCACTGGCATCCCATTCTGTGACTAAAGCAGCCTCTATTTAATAGCATAATAAACATTTGCACTTATTCTCATAGAAATCAGGCCTGATAAAGACACTTTTGCTGTGCATGCTCTCTGGTTTTTGTGGCACTGGCATCCCATTCTGTGACTAAAGCAGCCTCTATTTAATAGCACAATAAACATTTGCACTTATTCTCATAGAAATCAGGCCTGATAAAGACACTTTTGCTGTGCATGCTCTCTGGTTTTTGTGGCACTGGCATCCCATTCTGTGACTAAAGCAGCCTCTATTTAATAGCATAATAAACATTTGCACTTATTCTCATAGAAATCAGGCCTGATAAAGACACTTTTGCTGTGCATGCTCTCTGGTTTTTGTGGCACTGGCATCCCATTCTGTGACTAAAGCAGCCTCTATTTAATAGCACAATAAACATTTGCACTTATTCTCATAGAAATCAGGCCTGATAAAGACACTTTTGCTGTGCATGCTCTCTGGTTTTTGTGGCACTGGCATCCCATTCTGTGACTAAAGCAGCCTCTATTTAATAGCACAATAAACATTTGCACTTATTCTCATAGAAATCAGGCCTGATAAAGACACTTTTGCTGTGCATGCTCTCTGGTTTTTGTGGCACTGGCATCCCATTCTGTGACTAAAGCAGCCTCTATTTAATAGCACAATAAACATTTGCACTTATTCTCATAGAAATCAGGCCTGATAAAGACACTTTTGCTGTGCATGCTCTCTGGTTTTTGTGGCACTGGCATCCCATTCTGTGACTAAAGCAGCCTCTATTTAATAGCACAATAAACATTTGCACTTATTCTCATAGAAATCAGGCCTGATAAAGACACTTTTGCTGTGCATGCTCTCTGGTTTTTGTGGCACTGGCATCCCATTCTGTGACTAAAGCAGCCTCTATTTAATAGCACAATAAACATTTGCACTTATTCTCATAGAAATCAGGCCTGATAAAGACACTTTTGCTGTGCATGCTCTCTGGTTTTTGTGGCACTGGCATCCCATTCTGTGACTAAAGCAGCCTCTATTTAATAGCACAATAAACATTTGCACTTATTCTCATAGAAATCAGGCCTGATAAAGACACTTTTGCTGTGCATGCTCTCTGGTTTTTGTGGCACTGGCATCCCATTCTGTGACTAAAGCAGCCTCTATTTAATAGCACAATAAACATTTGCACTTATTCTCATAGAAATCAGCCTGATAAAGACACTTTTGCTGTGCATGCTCTCTGGTTTTTGTGGCACTGGCATCCCATTCTGTGACTAAAGCAGCCTCTATTTAATAGCATAATAAACATTTGCACTTATTCTCATAGAAATCAGGCCTGATAAAGACACTTTTGCTGTGCATGCTCTCTGGTTTTTGTGGCACTGGCATCCCATTCTGTGACTAAAGCAGCCTCTATTTAATAGCATAATAAACATTTTGCACTTATTCTCATAGAAATCAGGCCTGATAAAGACACTTTTGCTGTGCATGCTCTCTGGTTTTTGTGGCACTGGCATCCCATTCTGTGACTAAAGCAGCCTCTATTTAATAGCATAATAAACATTTGCACTTATTCTCATAGAAATCAGGCCTGATAAAGACACTTTTGCTGTGCATGCTCTCTGGTTTTTGTGGCACTGGCATCCCATTCTGTGACTAAAGCAGCCTCTATTTAATAGCATAATAAACATTTGCACTTATTCTCATAGAAATCAGGCCTGATAAAGACACTTTTGCTGTGCATGCTCTCTGGTTTTTGTGGCACTGGCATCCCATTCTGTGACTAAAGCAGCCTCTATTTAATAGCATAATAAACATTTGCACTTATTCTCATAGAAATCAGGCCTGATAAAGACACTTTTGCTGTGCATGCTCTCTGGTTTTTGTGGCACTGGCATCCCATTCTGTGACTAAAGCAGCCTCTATTTAATAGCATAATAAACATTTGCACTTATTCTCATAGAAATCAGGCCTGATAAAGACACTTTTGCTGTGCATGCTCTCTGGTTTTTGTGGCACTGGCATCCCATTCTGTGACTAAAGCAGCCTCTATTTAATAGCATAATAAACATTTGCACTTATTCTCATAGAAATCAGGGCCTGATAAAGACACTTTTGCTGTGCATGCTCTCTGGTTTTTGTGGCACTGGCATCCCATTCTGTGACTAAAGCAGCCTCTATTTAATAGCACAATAAACATTTGCACTTATTCTCATAGAAATCAGGCCTGATAAAGACACTTTTGCTGTGCATGCTCTCTGGTTTTTGTGGCACTGGCATCCCATTCTGTGACTAAAGCA